>CM052806.1:46274786-46405438 GCA_028533885.1 Nasua narica | reverse complement strand
TATGGTTTTGGGTGCAATTGTAAATGGAATCGACTCCTTAATTTCTCTTTCTTCTGTTTTGCTGTTTGTGTATAGGAATGCAACTGATTTCTGTGCATTAATTTTATATCCTGACACTTGATTGAATTCTTGTATGAGTTCTAGCAGTCTTGGAGTGGAGTCTTTTGGGTTTTCCACATAAAGTATCATATCATCTGCAAAGAGTGAGAGTTCGACTTCTTTGCCAATTTGGATGCCTGGAAAAAAAATTTTTAATAGGTTTTATTTCTTTGAGAGAGCTTGAGCATGAAGGGGATGGAAGGGAAGAGGGAAAAGCAGACTTCCTGCTGAGCAGGGACCCTAAGGTGGGGATCATCCCAGAACCCTGAGATCATGACCCAAGCCAAAGGCAGATGCTTAACCGACTCAGCCACCCAGGTGCCCCTTTTTTCCTTTTTTCTTTTCTTTTTTTTTTTTTTTAAAGATTTTAAGTGATCTCTATAGCCAACGTGGGGCTTCAACTTAGCCCTGAGAGATCAAGAGTCAACACTGACTGAGCTAGCAAGGCACCTCTATTTTTAGCTTTTAAGCTGTTAACAGAAATGATATAAAGTGAAATTTACAGTAATGAATTTTTAACAAATGAAATAGTAGTGTGTTTTAGTTCCAGGTGGAAATTTAAAACATTTAGTGTACGTCAGTCTGGCTGATTCTGAATTTAGAGACTTGTTTAAAGTAATATGTTTTATATAAACTACATAATTAAATGTTATTAAATATAATGAAAGTACAGCTTGTAATTTGATACTGTGTAATATATCTGATTAGTTATGTGTCTTCAATTTAAACAAGTTTATTTTAAAAATAACACTGTACTAAATATGTAGATCTGACATTTGAGTTTCAGTCGTATTAGATTTATCTGTGTGAATGTTTAACTTTTTCAGAGTAAGTTCTAAATTTTCGAATAGTGCAGGCCACCTGGCTGGGTCAGTGAGTAGAGTGAGCTACTCTTGATCCTCAGGGTCGTGTGAGTAGGGGTCCCACAGGGGTAGAGAGTACATAAAAAAAACTTTTTTAGGGGCACCCAGGTGGCTCAGGCCTCCTGCTCTTGATTTCGGCTCGTGGTCTCAGCGTTGAGGGATCCAGCCCCACACTGGGCTCACGGAGTCTACTTGGTATTCTTTCACTCTCACTCCCTCTGGCCCCACCCCGATAATAAATAAATCTTTAAAAAAAAAAGGATTTTTATAATAGTGCAAATTTAAAATCTTAAAATTTCACTAAGAGGCTTTCTAATGGCTTGGTTAATCATACAATTTTGGTAACTGGTTTTATTATTATTATTTTTTAAAGATTTTATTTATTCATGAGAGGGAGAGAGAGAGGCAGAGGGAAGCAGACTCCCCACTGAGCAGGGAGCCCGACGGGGAACTTGATCCCAGGACCCCAGGATCATGACCTGAGCCGAAGGCAGACACCCAGCCATCTGAGCTACCCAGGCACCCCTGTTATAAGTTTTAATTTGGTTTAAATACTGCTATCCTCAATCTCTAAATTTGTCAGTGGGCTAAGAGTATGTTTTTATAAAATAACCTCAAAATACCTAAAACCTAACACAAATAAATTTTTTAAAAAGATTTTATTTTATTTTTTAAATTTTATTTATTTATTTGACAGAGAGAGATCACAAGTAGGCAGAGGGAGAGGGGGAAGCAGGGTTCCTGCGGAGGAGAGAGCCGGATGCGGGGCTCGATTCCAGGACCCTTAGGTCATGACCTGAGCTGAAGGCAGAGGCTTTAACCCACTGAGCCACCCAGGCATCCCTTAATATTTTATTCTTTTTTTTAAGATTTTATTTATTTATTTGAGAGACACAGAAAGCGAGAGAGAGAGCATGAGAGGAGAGAAGGTTAGAGGAAGAAGCAGACTCCCCCTGGAGCTGGGAGCCCGATGTGGGACTCGATCCTGGAACTCAAGGATCATGACCTGAGCTGAAGGCAGTTGCTCAACCAACTGAGCCACCCAGGTGCCCTTTAATATTTTATTTTTAAGTAATCTCTATACCTAACATGGTGTTCAAACTTAGAACCCTGAGGTCAAGAGTCACATGCTCTTCTGACTGAACCAGCCAGGTAGGCATGACTGAAACTTTGATTAACTTTGAAACATTGTAACTTCTTAAAATCTGGGGTTGGTCTCAGCAAAGTTTGAATATGTATTAATTTTTGTTACTTCAATAATGAAGCACACAAAAATGCTGAATTAAAATTTTTGAAAATAATAGTTCTTCATTACTTAAACAAAACTTTAAAGTTCCCAAGATGCCGTGAATCTGTAGCTAACTGATAATCTGTTTCAAGAGATTGTTTTAAAACTATTGGTATTTGCAGTTTGACCTCTGCTTATTTGCAGTTCGATTTTTCTTTCATCTTAACTATTGAGCCCTGCCAGTGATAACCCATGTGCCCAGGTGGTAGGGAGACAGAAAAGCATTATTTTTCTCTTTTGAAGGAGAAAATATAACATTTTATGGCAATTTTATTCACTTAGAACAAATTTGCTGAAACATGCATTAACATCTCTTTAGCCGTTGTTGTAATTGGCAGTAACTTTAAATGCATAGCTGGACTTAATCTTTCAGATTGATCATTTTGCAGTTTCTGGAGGAGGTGGGAGCTGTTAAGATTCTGAGGTCTCTTCTGTCTACAGAATTTTAAGATGTGTGTGTTATAAGTAAATTAGATTTGGTTGTTTGGTTGTTTTGATGCTTTGTTTGGTCTCCTAACTGTCAGGACTCTGAATTTACAGGCTCTTGAAGAGATAAACCAAATTACATATACAGCATTTTTTCCTGCTGCTTTTTCTGCTTGTATCAGAGTGAAGATAGAATGGTGATAGTTTCTAGTTCCCCATTTTCTTTATTTAAAGCCGTCCAGGTCCTGAAATACTTAAAGTTCTAAACGTAGGAGTAAATAAATATTTAAAGGGTGTTCCTAACAGATAAATCTGTAGGGAAAGGAATTAGAATCCCAAATATTTGTAAATGACACCGTAGTCTCAAATTTAAGATGTGTTCTGGTTTTAATCATCAGTAGAGTGTAAGTGTATGTAAGACCTCTTTGAAAAAAAAGTTAAAACTTTGACCTAGGTCCTTTCCCAGCCCTTGTGAAGCCTGGGTAAAAATTAAAGGCAAATGCTGATTAAGGATGTGTTTGTGTGCTGCCCCCTGTTGGATGGTCTATCCTGATAGCTTAACATTTTGCATTTGTTTCTACAAGTCAGTCTTCAGGCAGTTACTTAAAGTGCTTTACCACTTAACACGTTCTTAAGTGTTTTGAAAATGCATAAGGTTTTTTGTTTTTTTAAAAGATTTTAGTCATTTATTTGACAGAGACAGCGAGAGAGGGAGCACAAGCTGGGGGAGTGGAAGAGGGAGAAGCTGGCTGCCTGCAGAGCAGGGAGCCTGATGCGGGGCTCAGGGCTTGAACCCAGGACCCCGGGATCATGACCTGAGCCAAAGCAGACGCTTAACAACTGAGCCACCTAGGTGCCCTGTAAATGCATAAGCTTTTATTTCAACATTTTTACAAGGTGTTAAAGTTTAAAGCCCAGCCCACTAAAATTTTAATGCCCTGTACAGATTGTTAACAACAGATTTAGTTTGTGATAGTTTTTCTAATAGAAAAGTTAAGGGTTAGAACAAATATTTTGAAAAGGGCTGGATGGCAGGATGGAAAGGGCCATTTTAAACTCTGGGTGTCAGTATTACAAAGAAAGCCTTAGGGCAGGTAGATGTGCTGTGGGTACACTTGAGGGTATATACTGTACATGCTATGCAAAGGTGAGAGCCTTGTATACTTGTATATCTTTGGTGCTCAGTGCTCCATCTCTTTTTGGCTTATGCTAAACCTTTTGGCCAATTACATTAACATGGTAAAGAAGACCAAGAGTTTCTTCCTTTGAGAGACTGTCTTTCCTGGTTTTAGAGATGTGAGTCCTAGATAGTGTGTGTTTGGAGTATAATTACACTGATTATTTTTTAATTATTACTATTTTAAGTAATCTCTGTGCCTGACTTGGGCCTCGAACTCATGACCTTGGGATCAAGAGTTGGGTGCTCCACCAACTGAACCGACCAAGTGCCCCTAATCACACTGATTATAAGCATGATACTACATTTTAGATTGTCTTGAGTGAGCCAGTCAGGCACCCATGATAGGCAGTTTTAACATGTCCCCTTCTAAACATGGCAGAAAGTGGAGCTGTTGCATTTTATAGCATCTGGGTTTTTAAGTTTATTTAGATTTTACCGTCACTGCTTGGAAATTTGTCACCTTTTTTTTTTTTTTCCCAGACTGTAATTGGAAGTAAGAATATAATTTGGAAATGTGAAATGTAGTTACTGAAGTTCTAAAGAAAAAACACAAACAGATTATCATAAAGCTTTTTTTTTTTTTAGTTAAGTGATCTCTGCACCCAAAGTGGGGCTCAGAGAGTTGCATGCTCTTCCAACTGAGTCAGCCAGTGCCCCTATGATAAAGCTTTTTTTTTTTTTTAAGATTTTATTTATTTATTTGACAGAGAGAGAGATCACAAGTAGGCCTAGAGGCAGACAGAGAGGGGGAAGCAGGCTCCCTGCTGAGCAGAGAGCCCGATGCAATGCTGGACTCGATCCCAGGACCCTGAGATCATGACCCGAGCCTAAGGCAGAGGCTTTAACCCACTGAGCCACCCAGGCACCACTAAGTCTTTCTTAATTAAAAGACTAATGCCTAATACTTTTAAGATTATTTTACCAAACAGCTGTTACATCTAAGCATGTTGGGCCCTTGAAAGGACTTCCTAGGAGAAGAGAACTTCTTGAAATATCATATGTATTGTGTATTTTATTGTCAGTAGAGTTATTTGTCTTATTAGTGTCTCATAAGCTGCTGGGTGAAGCTGGATATTTTGGTTACTTTGGAATGATCTACTCTGTTTGATGGTCTTTGGTCATCTTCTGTGAAATATGGATATAAACTAGATAATTTCTAGAATGTCCTTCAGGAGATAGGGATTCATATTATGATTATATTGGACCGTTTTCTTGAAGATCCGAGGAAGTGGCTTTTTCTTACATAAAAGTCAAATAGTAGACACCTAAAATTAAGGTAGAAATAGTATGGAAATTGGAGTGAGAAGTTTGAATTTGGCTTTTCATTTACCTGCTTTTGACCCTGGTTAAAGGAATCTCTTGAGACTGTTTCCTTAATCTATATAGTGGCAATATTAATGCCTATTTGGCTTGGTTGTTGGTGAAAGGCCACAATGAAAATATATTTCAAGTGCCTGGCATGATCTTTTGCCCTTTAGAAGTCACTGAATAAATGGTATCTCTTATTTTAATTCTCAGTATCATTGTAATTTAAAAACTGATTCTTAGGGTGCCTGGGTGGCTCAGTTGGTTGAACAACTGCCTTCGGCTCAGGTCATGATCCTTGAGTTCCGGGATCGAGTCTGGAACTCGGGCTCCCAGCTCCAAGGGGAGTCTGCTTCTTCCTCTAACCTTCTCTCCTCTCATGCTCTCTCTCACTTTCTCTGTCTCTCAAATAAATAAATAAATAAAATCTTTAAAAAAAAACCAAACTGATTCTTAAATTGTAATTGTGGCAGAAATAATCTGGAAATGATTACTTTCCCTGAATGTTGATGACTTTAATCTTGCTAGGGGTAGAAAATGCAACTTTTCATGTGCAGCATCTTTTGTTTGTATCAGAATTGGCATAAACTTAAGTTGTATAGAATTGTTGGACCATGTAACAAAGAATTCTTTTTGTTTTTTTATTTTATTTTTTAAAAGATTTTATTTATTTGAGAGAGCATGTGCACATGTGCATGAGCAGAGGAAGAGGCAGAGGGAGAAGCAGACTCCGTGCTGAGCGGGGAGCCAGACATGGGGCTTGATCTCAGAGTCCTGGGATTATGACCTTAGCCCAATGCATAGGCTTAACCGCTGAGCCACGCAGGCACCCCCAAAGAATTCTTTTTACATGAATGGTACAAATAATTTCATTAATATACATTGTTACAAGAAAGGTTTTTGTGAATATTCTGTATTTGAAGTTACATTGTAGTTATTACAGCAAAAAATCTTGTACTATACACCCTAGGCAAGAGAAGGCTGTTTAAAGCAATCTCAAGGGGCACCTGGGTGGCTTGGTCAATTAAGTGTCTGCCTTCAGCTCAGGTCGTGACCCTGGAGTTCTGGGGTCCGAGTCCCACATCAGGGGAGTCTGCTTCTCCTGCCCTTCACCCTGCTCCTGGTTGCTCACACATACACTCTCTCTCTCTCTCTCAAATGGGTACAGTCATTAAAAAATGGAGCAATCTTAGGACCCTTTTACTGTTTCTGCAGTATGGGAAATGCGAATGTGGTTGAAGGTTATATGAGTGAAAAGTATTTAGGCTTTGCTATCAGACAATTATATAAACTTAAATAATATTTTTCTTCTAAAACTTCCTTTCTTGTGTGATAAGTACTAACAATCCCAGGACTTGATTTTGGTGGAATTTGTCGTTTGTGAAGATAGTGACTTCTGGATACTAGACAGCAAAAAAGAAAAAAAAATTTCAAAAGTATTACAGTAGAGACAATAATGTAATGAATCCTCCTTACCCATCACCTAGCTTCAAGAATCACCAGCTGCTGACCAGCCTGGGAACCAGCCTGGCTGGATATCTATGCCCCAATGTCATACCTTTCCTGATTCTTTCTTTCTTTTAAAGATTTTATTTATTTATTTGACAGAAAGGAGAGAGATCACAAGTAGGCAGAGAGGCAGGCAGAGAGAGAGGGGGAAGCAGGCTCCCTGCCGAGCAGAGAGCCAGAGATCCCGGGATCATGACCTCAGCCGAAGGCAGAGGCCCCAACCCACTGAGCCCCTTTCCTGGTTGGAAAGGTGTCCCCCTTTCCTGATTATTTCTGAAGCAAATTCAAGACAGCAAGTATATTATATTGCAAGTTCTTGACATTGCTTCTCTAAAAGACAAGGACTTAGGGATGCCTGGGTTGCTTAGTTGGTTAAGCGCCTTTGGCTTGGGTCATGATCCCAGAGTCCTGAGATTGAGTCCTGCATCGGGCTCCTTGCTCATCGGAGAGCTTCTCCTTCTACCTGCAGCTCCCTCTGCTTGTGCTTTCTCAAATAAATAAAATCTTAAAAAAAAAGACAAGGACTTAAAAAAATAGACTGTCACTATTACTTATAAAAAGCATTGACACTAAAAAAAAACTTGACACTAAATCACTGAAAACAAATAGTCCAATTTTTCCCAGTTGCCTTTTTTGGGGGGGGGGCAGTGTAGTTGAGTTAGGATTTATGTAAGTTCCATACATTTGTGATTGGTTGATACAACTCAGGCTTGCTTTATTTATTTGTTAATTATTATTATTATTAAGATTTTATTTATTTATTTGACAGAGGGAGAGAGATCACAAGTAGGCAGAGAGGCAGGCAGAGAGAGGGGGAAGCAGGCTCCCTGCTGAGCAAGAGCCCACTGGGATCCTTTTTTTTTTTTTTTTAAATATTTTATTTATTTACCTCACAGAAAGAGAGAGATCTCAAGTAGGCAGAGACAGGCAGAGAGAGAGAGGGAAGCAGGCTCCCTGCTGAGCAGAGAGCCCGATGCGGGGCTCGATCCCAGGACCCTGAGATCATGACCTGAGCCGAAGGCAGAGGCTTTAACCCACTGAGCCACCCAGGTGCCCCGGATCCTTTTTAACTGTTGGATCAAATATGTGTTTTTTGGTTTTTTTAACAGTACTTGTGATCCCTTGTCAATCCAAGAAATGGGGTTCAGTTTTTTTTAAGATTGTATTTATTTATTTGACAGAGGGAGATCACAAGTGTAGGCAGAGAGGCAGGCAGAGAGAGGGGGAAGCAGGCTCCCCGCCGAACAGAGCCCCCAGTCCAGGGCTGGACCCAGGACTCTGAGATCATGACCTGAGCAGAAGGCAGAGGCTTTAACCCATTGAGCCACCCAGGTAACCCGTTTTTTTTCTTTTCCTAAAGATTTTATTATTTGAGAGAGAGAGAGAGAGAGAGAGAGAGAGACAGCATGAGAGGGGAGAAGGTCAGAGGGAGAAGCCAACTCCCCATGGAGCTGGGAGCCCGATCAGAACTCGATCCCGGGACTCTGGGATCATGACCTGAGCCAAAGGCAGTCACCCAATCAACTGAGCTACCCAGGCGCCCTGGGATTCAGTTAATAGGTTTTTGTTTTGTTTTGTTTTGTTTTTAAGATTTCATTAATTTTTTTTTTAAGATTTTATTTATTTGACAGTGAGAGAGGGAACACAAACGGGAAGTGAGAGAGGAAGAGAGAGGAGCAGGGAACCCAATGCAGGGCTGCATCCCAGGACCCTCGGATCATGACCTGAGCTGAAGGCAGATGCCTAACAACGACTGAGCCACCCAGGGTCCCCATTAAGATTTCATTAATTTATCTGACAGAGCAAATGAGAGAGCACAAGTAGAGGGGGAGCAGAATAGGGAGTTGCAGACTCCCTGCTCAGCAGGGAGCCTGGCTCAGGTCCTAGGACCCTGAGACCATGACCTGAGCCAAAGGCAGACATTTAACAGTCACCCAGGTGCCTGTTTAACAGATTCTTTTTTTTTTTTTTAATTTTTTTTAGATTTTATTCATTTATTTGACAGAGAGAGATTACAAGTAGGCAGAGAGGCAGGCAGAGAGAGAGAGGGAAGCAGGCTCCCCGCTGAGCAGAGAGTCTGATGCGGGACTCGATCCCAGGACCCTGAGATCATGACCCGAGTGGAAGGCAGAGGCCTTAACCCGCTGAGCCACCCAGGCGCTCCTTAACAGAGATTCTTAATTTAGTTCTACCTGATTTTACTCCTAAATCTCCATGTTGCTCCCTCCTTCCTGTTTTTACTGACACTTCTTTAAGACTGCTCTAAAATGTCTGTTTCTTCTGCTAGACTATAAAATCTTTGTGGGGAAAAAAGCACAGATGTTACAGAGTTAGGTAGAACTGTTGAGATTTAGAACTGTTTTTTCTTGCTTTATCTTATGTTATATACTACAGATTGGAAATAAGACTGATTTCCCCCTTAACAATAAGTAAGATTTATTTTATTTATAAAACAAAACCAAAAAAAATCAAAAGCCACCTATGATTTTCCCAGCCAGAGTGTGTAACGGTCCCTTTTGCTTGGGTCTCTAGGTGCATCGTAGTTTTCTCTATTTAGAAATGTAAGGCTAGGTCTTTGAGCACACTACAGTTTAATATAAGGAAACAAGAAAGAGAATCCTTAAGTCAGAGGCTTTGATAAGAGACTATCAAGTCAGTGATGAGGCAAAATTAATGCCAGTAGCTTCTTTTCACCAGCAATGAGTATTAAACTTTTTAAAAATTGAGGTGGACCTTTTAAAGATCTACTTCTTTAAAAAAATAACAAACCAAAACTTAATTCATAACTGTATAAAATCAAATTATAAATATACATATATATAAGATGTTGAATCCTATTACTAATGTAAGTAATTAGCAATATCGTATTTCCCCAGGTTGAACAAATTACTTTTTGGGTCTAGGTTGAATTTGTTGGCACAGCTGGAATGAAAGTCTATGGCTGGTACAGAGCACCTCCAAGTGGCGGGTCCAAGAGGCCACACTGTGCTGCTCTAAGTCTACGGGGTTGGCTTTTTTTGGTGGAGAATGAGTGGTCCAAATGTGGACCATGTATCCCACTTCCTTGCCTAAAGAAACAAGCAGAGAGAAACCCGTTATAAGTTAGTCTTGGTTTTCTCTTCCTGCCTTTTGCTGGTGTTAGTTAGCCTATTGTATTGTGATTAGAGCCTCAGTCTTACTATGAAGTGAGAAATCAGTGATTTCCTTAATTTCTATAAGTGTTGGTAGAAAGAAGGGGCTGCAACAGAGCCTTTTGGGGGAAGTAAGAAGAAAATGTACATTCAGGATGTGTAGGTAATTTGGACAGAAGGTTCAAGTCTAATACATTTTTGTTTCTTGCATTAGGAAACCTGTGAAATGTCTGGCTTCCTACGTGCCTAGGTGCCTGTGTGTGCAGTTGTCTTGATATCTTGAGGCAGTTGAGTTAGCTAAGTTTTCAGCATAGCTGCCTTCCTTTCTTGGTATTAATGTGTAACTTTGTCCATTTAATGTCAGTATTGAGTCTTGATACACAAATGATCATTGTTTGGTTTAAAGCTGTGGGATAAAGTGAAAATTTTGTATAGGGTCAGCCTATATTTGACCTTGAGGGTATAATAAAAATTATAGCCTGTAGTCTTTCTGAAGTCATTTGATGTGGTGACATTGTTGGTTGGATTATAAGTGAAATCAGTGATTGAATATAGTGTAGTTAAGAGGGTACACTGGAGCCAGAATGCGTGGGGATGGGTACTGACCCCTGATAGACACTTGAGCAGTGTATATTTGGACAGGTTAAACTTACGCTTTGTTTCTTAATCGACCAAATGCTGATGGTGAAGATTGAATGAGATAACAGACACTGTCTTAGTGTGGTTGTTATCACAAAATACCACAGACAGAGTGGTTTAAACAACAGACATTTCTTCACCTTTCTAGAGGCTGGGAAGTCCAAGGTCACAGTGCAGTCAGATGCTTTCAGTTTTTCGTAAGAGCGCCCTCTCTTCCTGGCCTGCAGAGAGATGCCTTCTTGCCTTGGTGCTGTGGCTCACGTGGCTTCTCCTCAGCATGTACCAGTGAAAGAGCCCTGGTCTCTCTTCTTGCAAAGATAGTGATCCTGGGGTGCCCAGCTGGCCTAGTCAGAAGAACAAGTACCTCTTGATCTTGGGCTTGTGAGTTGGAGCTCCATGTTCAGTGTAGAGATTGCTTTAAAAAAATCTTAAAGAGGGGCCCCTGGGTGGCGCAGTTGGTTGAGCAACTGCCTTCGGCTCGGGTCATGATCCCGGAGACCCGGGATCGAGTCCCACGTCAGGCTCCCGGCTCCATGGGGAGTCCGCTTCTCACTCTGACCTGCTCTCTCTCACTCTCTCTCTCTTTCCTAATAAATAAATAAATAAAATCTTTAAAAAAAAAAAATCTTAAAAAAAAAAAGATCGTAATTCTCTGGGGGCTCCATCCTCATGACCTCATCTAATTAAGCCTGAGTGCTTTTCCAAAGGCCCAACTTCCTAATACTGTCGTGTTGGAGGTTAGGGCTGTAATGTAGGAATTCGGGGAGGAGGGGGGAACAAGCATTCCATCCATAACGGCATTTCCTTGTTTACATTCTTATCTGCTATCAAACTTTACAGTGAAGTAAAGATACAAATAAAGACACTTGGCAACAACCTAGTAATCTAAAATTTGAAGTAATCCGCAAGAATAGTTGGTTTATTTCTTTTTCAAACAAAATGTCTATTTTCCAGCTGTGGTCTAGGAGCAATGACCAACTTACTAATAATGAGCACTCTAGTGACTAGATTGTGTCTCAGTGTATTACTTCTGACTAATAGGGACTAGCACTTTATGTAGTAGAAGCTGATTGTAGAGGGACTAGGAAGAGTATCAATTGAACCCGGATTATCATATCATAACAGAAAGCAAAGGTGCTTTCAGAGATGATTGGAGTCCTGTCACAAGATGTCACAGGAGATGTATGAAGAAGCTTGCTCTGACTGGGCAAAGATGGGGCAATTCGAGGATCAGAAGGAATTAATGCAGTTGGATTGATATGCTTAAAATACCCAGGACTCTGAATTTACGATGATACTGAAAAGAAATAAACATTTGGTTGTCTTAGGACAATACCAGAGCACCAACTCGTTATTCTGAAAAGTTTGAAATAGCCGTGTCTTCGAACTCCCGAAAGAAGAGATGGAGGTGAAGATTTGCATAAAACTAATTTATTTTGGACCTGATTTCAGGAAGCAAGAGTGAGGGAATGGGGACAGCGTAATGGGGGATTAAGAAAAGCCGACAAAAGGTGCTTTATTGAGGTTGCTGTAAGGTAATGAATGGGACCTTAAAGAAATGTATGGAATGCGTCCTAGCGTCCTAGCCGAAGATGGGCATTTATCTCCTGGCTAGTTCCCGCCCCTTGTAAACTGTGGATTGTCTTGAGGGTCTCATCTCTCCTTTGCTTCCAGGCTCCTCCTATACTCTCTGGAGGCTTTGGAGAAAGCCCTGAGGTAAAACAGAGATGTATGAGATGTGTACTTAGAGCTGGTGGGAGGCAGGGCAGCCTCACGGTGCAAGGGCCTGTCTACCACAGCTGGGGATGCAGTCGAAGGTGAGAGGAGAGGTGATAAGGAGCACAAAACCATCTGCAGAAGGGAGAGAGTCAAGGATTTATCCTGTCTTCACTGTACTGACTGTGCTTCCGAGTGTCCAGGTATTCGACAAAGGAAAGTTGTTCTTCATGGAACAACTCATGCTGAATAAAAAATTACAGAAAGCGTGATAAATGAGGAAACTACTTTCAGTCTGGAATGAAATAGTGGAAAAAAAAAATAATGGATTTAGGCAGTGATCGTTGGTGTTTACAAGATCATAGGAAGACAGCTAGAGACAGACATCTCCTCCCAGAAGTACAAGTTACTTTTTCTTTCCTTTTTTTTTAAGTTTCATTTATTTAATCTTTATACCCAACATGGGGCTTGAACTCAGGACCCCAAGTTCAAGAGTCGGATGTTCCTCCGACTGAGCCAGTCAGGTGCCCTCAGTATAAGACGCTTCTTGTGATACATTATTGTCTCTCCCCAGACGAGCAACAACAATAAAAAACAAATGGAATCTTCAGATGTAATTACAGAGGGGACAGAGGAGAATATTAAACACTATCATAGCGCTATAATTAGCAAAATCCAGGCAGTGAGAAACTATAAGACAAATGACAAGGTTGGGTCCCCCCTATAAGTTGCAAGGGGAAAAAAAAACCCATGTGGATTATGAGACTAGAATAGTAATCAACTAAATGCAATATATGGCTGTCTTGGGTTACTGATTGACTTCCCCACTGAGTAGGAAGCCCAGTCTGGAGCTCGATCCTGGGACCCTGAGATCATGACCTGAGCTGAAAGCAGCAGCTTAACTCAACCAACTGAGCCACCCAGGGCCCCTTTAAAATCCATTTTAAAAGAGCTATGAATATCGATAAATAAAAGGCAGAAGTTGCAAATTGGGGATGGTGGGTACATTCCAGGTGGCAAAGAAGCATGGGTAGCTTCCATTGTCTTGTTCTAATTATTTGGGCAGTTGGATTCATAGATGTGCAATGCTTTTATATTATAAAGGATAAAACATTGTGTATCAAATTCAACATAGTAAATAGTTTATTGAATATGACACAAAAAGGCTACTGTGGGTAAAATCCAGAATGAGCAATGATGCAGGATTTGTGACCTATCCACCAAATAAATGGCAAAAAGAGTGAAGACCTAAGAGAGACCAAGTCCACACATGTGTATCTTGTTGGAGTGTTTTGTTGTTATTTATTTTTTAAAAGATATTTATTTATTTGACAGAGAGAGGGACACACACACACACACACACACACAGCTAGAGAGGGAACACAAGCAGGGGGAGTGGGAGAGGGAGAAGCAGGCTTCTCACTGAGCAGGGAGCCTAATGAGGGGCTCAGTCCCAGGACTCTGGGATCAGGACCTGAGCTGAAGGCAGACTGAGCCTCTCAGGCACCCCACTGTTTTGTTTTTAAATGTAAGCTCTACGTCTAAGGTGGGGTCTGAACTCCAAAGCCCAGGTTCTCAAGTAGCAAGCTCTACTGACTGAGCCAGCCAGGTGCCCCTTCTTAGGATCTCCATAGGAATAAAACAACTGTACAAGGATATTTATTAAGCAATTGGAAATAGAATAGATATCTGATGTCAAGGAATTTCTGTAAATCACTCTGAGGAGCAATGATGGTTTTATAGTTTCTGTTTCTGTTTAGAGAGAGCATGCGCTGGTTGCTTTTCTCAGTCTTATGAGCTGTAGAAAATCATAGGGGCTCTTGGGTGGCTCAGTGGGTTAAAGCCTCTGCCAGCTCAGGTCATGATCTCAGGGTCCTGGAATTGAGCCCCGGCATCGGGCTCTCTGCTCAGCAGGGAGTCTGCTTCCCCCTCTCTCTGCCTACCTCTGCCTACTTGTGATCTCTCTGTCAAATAAATAAAATTAAAAAAAAAAATTAAAAGAAAATCTTTGGAAATGCTAGTGAGTCTTGTGTTTTTCTCCCCCAAGTATAGATTGTAACAAATTTTAATTTAATGCTCAGTTGTGTGTTTCTCAGGTGCCAAGCACTGTTCCAGGTTCTGAACACAACAGAGCATGAGATGACCTAATTATAATTAATTAGTTTCTGGGCTATGGCGTGTATATCCTGTTGTTACTTAGGTGTGCTTTAGGTGGAGGTAGAACACCAACTCACTTTGCTGAGAGTTAAACTGAACTTGAGTGATGAATCATATGGTAGAAATATATTCCTATCTGTTTTCTTGATTCTTAACTAGAATCAAAGCTAAATATAACCTAATTTTAAAAGTTGGGATGGGAGATCAGTAAAGCAGGTAATAGTCTTTTTTTTCTTTTTTAAAATATGAACTTGATTTACTTGTATCATTTTTTAAAAAATATTTTATTTATTTATTTGAGAGAGAGAGAAAGAGCAGGTCAGAGGGAGAAGCAGACTCCCCGAGATTCTGGGAGTCCGATGCAGGACTCGATCCCACAACGCCAGGATCATGACCTGAGCCGAAGGCAGTTGCTTAACCAACTGAGCCACCCAGGCACCCACTTGTATCATTTTTTTAAATAGAATTTAAACTTGTTTTATTAATTTGTTTAAAGTAATTTCTACACAATGTGGGGCTCAAACTCATGACCTTGGGATGAAGAGTCGCATACTCTAGCACCTGAGCCAGCCAGGCACCCCTGGATTTACTTGTATTATTAAGGAAAATCTGAAAACCTAATACTGAGCAAGAAAAAACAAAAACAAAATTTAAATACGGTAAATTTATAAAAATACGGAGTGCAGGGCACCTGCGTAGCTCAGTCGATTGAACGTCCAGCTCTTGATTTCTGCTCAGGTCGTGAATTCGGGGTGGTGGAGTCAAGCCCCACATCGGACTCAGCTCTCAGTGGGGAGTCTGCTGGAGATGCTTGTGTGCGCTCTCTCCCTCTGCCCCCCTTCCCACCCGTATGCACACGTGAGCGTGCTCGCTTGCTCGCTCTCCCTCTCTCTCAAATTCTAAAAAAATAGGGAATGCTTCACGAATTTGTGTGTCATTCTTGCTCAGAGGCCAGGTTAATCTCTTCTGTATCACTTCAATTTTAGTATATGTGCTGCAGAAGGGCGCACACAGGTAATAGTGTTTTAGTTGTGCAGAGCCAGCGCAGTAAGTGTAGCAGAGGGATGGATGTTCTCAAGGACTTCCCAGGTCAGAAGTTTGCATTTATATGCTGGATGGTTAGAATTCATGCCTTCGCTTGGTCTCTCTCAATGTTGAGCCTTTGGCTCTTGGACTGTTGAGAAGGGAGCGTGGGGTTAGGAGCAGGGGAGGAACTGTAGAGGTTAAGATAACTTTACTGGTGAGTGGGAAAGAACAACTCTAGATTTGAAAGCACTAACTATATGAACATAATCCTGATGTTTGTCTAAAATGAAACTTGAGAGAATCAGATAATGGAAATTGGGCAGCCATTTAAGGGAAATAATTATTTTGGAGTAACTTCCAATAAGTAAATGGGCGTTGGATATACATTTTGAAGAATGTGTTGAGAGAACATAGCTAATGGATTACTTCTAATGTACAAAAGATAGTATTGTATTTAAAGAATTTCTTGGGAGCCCTGTGAAGTGGTATTTATTTTTGGGGTTTTTTTTTTTTTTTTTGGTATTTATTTTTGTGATAGGAATAATCACCTGCTAGTTGACCTAAACTGTGTATGTACCCTTAAATGTCTACTTTTGGAGGTAAATTTATACACACACACACGCACACACCCAGCAAAGAGTCAATGGGGATGAATACTTAGTTTCTTAATACTGTGCTGCTAATTCTTACTGATGGGTAAACAATACCAGAGTAAAACATGGTATTTGCAAGGGTGCCTGCGTGGCTCAGTCAGTTAATGGTCTGCCTTTGGCTTAGGTCATGATCTCAGGGTCCTGGGATCGAGCCCCACATTGGGCTCCCTGCTCTCCCTCTCCCTTGGCCCCCACCCTGCTCATGCTCTCTTTCTTGCTCTGCTCTCTGGCAGTCTCTCAAATAAAATCTTAAAAAAAAAAAAAAGACTTAGTACTTGCATATGTGTACTTACAAGTGTGTAGTAAATCTTACTTCCTTGGTTACGCAGGGTAAATATTATACAATGTTGAATAACTTTTCTGCTAGCTAAAGCAACATATAGTGATTGTGTAACTTGTGTATTAGACCTCTTGGGGGGTGGAGAGAGAGAGAGAGAGAGAGATTGTGTGTGTGTGTGTGTGTGTGTGTGTGTTTAAATTTGGGTGCGGACCTCAGCTAGCCCAAACTCATGACCCCAATATCAAGACCTGAGCTGATATCTAGACTTTGACACCTGACTGAGCCACCCAGGTGCCCCTGTAGAGTATATTTTTAAAGGCTTTTTATGGGAAATATAAGACTTATCCAAAAACAGAGAGATAGTATGTGTCCTGCAGCTTTAGCATTTGTTAGCACATGAGTTATTTTGTTTTCAAACAGATCTCAGACTTAGCATTTTATTGTAAATTCTGAGACTGAGATGATGGCTGAAATTTTTTCTTCTTAAATTGACATTCTTACCCTCTCTTTGGTTGTACTGTCCCTGATGATTGTGCTTTATTTTATTGTCCCATAAAAATAATGTAAAACTGCTTTTCCCTTCCTCCTTAGTTTATGACTACAAGTAGGATGTACCTGAGTTTGGCTGATCTAATGTTCTCTATAGTCCCCTAAGGGATAGGTGGTGTCTGACATGTGTTTGTTCTCATGCTTTGAGGGGAATGCAAGAGAGAAAGGACTAGGTTATGAATGTAGTCTAAGTTGTGTTTTGTTGTAGTAGTTCAAAATAAGTGGATTGTTTGACCAGGAAAGGGAAACTTCTAATTTTAGAAGTTATTTAATTATTTCACTTGATATGTTAAGCCAAATTGCTAATCTTTTCTTTTTTTTTTTTTTTAAATAGCTAGTTGCCTAAAAATTCCTTTCTAAGGGGGTGATTTTGTGTGTGGCACCTATATTATAATCTCACATAATTAATATCTCTTCTTTACTTTCTCCCTCGGCAGCGTTGAAGGAAGGGGTAAAAGAGGAGAGGATATATGCATTATATTAAATATTATTGTATATAATATGTAACCTATGTATATATATATATATATATGGGCGTTTGAACTAAGGTTGGGGGATTTTTGGGGGGTATTGAGATATGAAAACTTTTTTCATAATGAAACTGCTACTTTTTATTTATTTTTTTAAGGATTTTATTTATTGGGCGCCTGGGTGGCTCAGTTGGTTAAGCGACTGCCTTCGGCTCAGGTCATGATCCCGGAGTCCCGGGATCGAGTGCCATATCGGACTCCCGGCTCTGCGGGAAGTCTGCTTCTCCCTCTGACCTTCTCCCCTCTCATTCTCAGCCTCTCTCTCTCTAATAAATAAATAAAATCTTTAAAAAAAAAAAAGGATTTTATTTATTTATTTGAGACAGAGAGAGAGAGAGAGAGTGCATGAGCAGGGAGAGAGGCAGAGGGAGAGGAGAAGCAGACTCCGCTGAGCCCAGAGCCCTATGTGGGGCCCAATCCCAGGACCCTGAGATCATGACCTGAACCGAAGGCAGATAGATGCTCAACCATCTGAGCCACCCAGTGCCCCTGAAAACATAATTTTAAAAATTACACATACAATGAGTTAGGCAATATCCAATTTACATGCATAGATATAATACCAAAAAGTTGAATGTGTAACTCAAAGATTCCTACAGTACATGTTAAGATGCTGAGATATTTAGAATTATATTAGGAGTTAATAAAACAAGTAAAACCATCATAGTAATGAAGTGTTTTGTATGTACAACAAGTGAATATAAAGAATGCTAAATAACTCGAAGAACAAGTCTGAGTAGATAACGAGACAAATGGACAGCGTGTTTGACCAGTAGAGAGGAAACACATTTCCAAATGCCAGCCAGAATTATTTCAATTGGAAAAGTTTTAGGCCTAACAAAAATTCCATAAACTTAATGAAAGCAGAAACCTTCGATAACATACTTCTGAGCATTAGGCTATGACAGTAGAAACTATCAGTTTAGGTGTACTCAGTAAGTAATACCAAGTTAAATACAGATTTCATAAAGATCTTTCACATAACTACTAGTTAAAAAATTCAAACCCTTTGCTTTAAATTTTTTTTTTTTTTTTAAAGATTTTATTTATTTGAGAGAGAGAGAGAGAGAGAGAGTGAGAGGGGAGAAGGTCAGGGGGAGAAGCAGACTTCCCGCAGAGCCGGGAGCCTGATATGGGACTTGATCCTGGGACTCCGGGATCATGACCCGAGCTGAAGGCAGTCGCCCAACCAACTGAGCCACCCAGGCGCCCCTTTGCTTTAGGTTTTTTTTTTTTTAAAGATTTATTTTATTTTATTGAGAGAGAGAGAGAATGAAAGGGGAAAGGTCGGAGGGAGAAACAGGCTCCTCTCAGAGGAGGGAGCCCAATGCGGGACTCGATCCCAGGACTTCAGGATCATGACCTGAGCCGAAGGCAGTCGCTCAACCAACTGAGCCACCCAGGCACCCCTGTTTTAAGTTTTTATTTTGAGTTAGTTAACATACAGTATTAGTCAAGTTGGTCATGGATTTTTAATGTTTTCTGTACTTGGTAGCCTGAAACTTATAGACCCCATAGGATGTTTTTCAATGCATAACATAAAGTACATAGGATTATGAAAGAAATCACTTATTTTGAAATACAGTTAGCAAAGTGTTAAAACTCGTAGTAAATATGTACTGCTTTACATAATTAATTCTGGCAATACATCTGAATTTCACAGCGATGGGTGTAGATGATAAAAATCTGCAGCAAGTTAAATGTGATATGAAAATATCTGAGGTATATTAATGTCAAAATTACAAATAGTGTCATTCTACTGTGCTTTAATGCCAGCATTCACATTAAAGGAAGTACTTAATTTCAGTTAGGGGATAGTGAAAATAAATAACTGATTTTTATCCCCCCATCTAGGTTCCCTGTATCTATCTATGGACCTCTTGGCTGTGATCTCAGATTAAGAACACCTATTATATGGATTTGTTTGTGCCCTGGTATGCTTAATTTGAGGCTTGAGGGATTGAATTTAGAATACAGTCACCAGATGAAATGTTTCTCAAATATTATAACTTAAAAAAGTCAACTTTAGGGACGCCTGGGTGGCTCAGTTGGTTGGGCAGCTGCCTTTGGCTCAGGTCATGATCCCAGGGTCTTGGGATTGAGTCCCGCATCGGGCTCCTTGCTCTGCAGGGAGCCTGCTCCTCTCTCTGCCTCTGCCTGCCTCTCTGCCTGCTTGTGTTCTCTCTCTCTCTGTTAAATAAATAAAGAAAATCTTTAAAAAAAAAAAGTCAATTTTAGGGGCCCCTGGCTGGCTCAGTCAGTAGAGCATGCAACTCTTGATCTTGGGGTCCTCACATTGGTTGTAGAAATTACTTTAAAAAAAATCTTAAAAACTAATTTTAGTGACTTTTAATTTTTTTTTTTAAGATTTTATTTATTTGAGAGAGTGAGTGAGAGAGGGAAGGCACAAGCAGGGGGAGAGGCAGAGGGAGAAGCAGGTTCCCTGCTGAGCAAGGAGGCCGATGTGGGACTCGAGCCCAGGACCCTGGGATCATGACCTGAGCTGAAGGCAGATGCTTAACCGACTGAGCCACCCAGGTGTCCATTAGTGGCTTTTAAAATAAACTGTAATAATCCAATGATGCTGGATCTCCAAATAGTCTTAATATGATCCTGTGATCAACTTAGTCTCCTTTTCCTCCTTGGGCTGGATTTTCTTATTATACATTTGTATGTATGTAGTTAATAAAAAGTTAATATGTTCAAAAGATCCATGTTGGCTATTAATGTCTTTTGCTTTCATATTTTTCTCTTTTATAAAACATTTTAATTCTTCTGCAGGATCCGGAAACTTCAGATACGGAATATCCCGCCTCACTTACAGTGGGAGGTAAGAATTTACATATTCAAAGTTAAGATTTCTGTATTTAAGCTTACTGTTGTTAGTTTTCCCAAGCATTTTTCTCCTTCCCCCAACTCTGGGTTGTGCTGGAACACAAAATGCTTATGTATTGTCTGTCTTGCTCTGGTCTTTTTTTGCAGGGGCATGTGGTCTCTCTGGTTTAAAAAAAAAAAAAATCTGCTCTTTGATGTACTTTGGGTAATTTTCCTCATTCAGTTCCATCCTAACAGAATCTTGTTTGAGGTTTTCCCCAGTTATATTTAAATATGAAGTTTCCTCCCTAGCAGAATTTTGAAAGACACGTATCTGCTACTTATGCTTTATTTTAAAATGTTAACTCTGCTTTCTTTTGCTCAGATGGTGGCACTGTAGTGACTGTGTATAAATAAACCATTTAGCACAATTGAATAGCCATTGTCAGTAACTTCCAAAGCATAGTAATGAAGTCATGGTGAGAATTTGAGACACCAGTGGTTGAAGAGATGTAAAAAAAAAAATGGTGAATCTTCCTGATGATGGAACCTGAAAATTCTTAAAACCTACCTCAGAGAGGTGGTACAGGGAAAATTGCTCAGCTTTTATATAATTTCTAATATAAAAAACAAGAGTAGCTAGCTTGGCGTGTTTAATATTATTAGTCTTCCGAAATGACATTTGATGAGACAGTCACTAAACCCCAAACCTTCACCAAAATGCAAAGTATAGATAGTTGAAAGGTTTCTTTGGTGCTAAATTAATGTAGGTTGGTCTGAGATGTGATTCTCCCGGGGTCCCAGTTGGTAATAAATCATTTATGCTTGTACTATTCTATAGAGCATTTATTTTCAGAACAATATTAATGAGTTTAATCTTTGCTGGAGGAGTTGTTTCTTTGGTTGATGCTTAGTATTTTCCAAGTTATAGGATATATGAAAAGTATATTTTTGTAGATGAAAAATAGTGACTTTAAAGATGAAACCTAAGGTATTTTCCTGTTTTAGATTAATACTCATTTAGGAAATTTAGTAGCTTGGAGGATGGGTACTCAAACTGTGTGTTGTGCTAATCAAGGTTACTGATTTGGTTCCCCTATTGTATTTTTATTTATTGATTTATTTCTTTGATCCCCCTATTTTAACATGGGCCATGTTAAACATGATTTTTGATTTGAGAATCAAAACTCGTATAGTGTAGCTTTCAATGAAATAGTCAAATGGTAGCAACCAATTTTAAGTAAGTGAATTATAGGAGTGCTGGCATATCAGCTACGGGCAAGTGGCAGTTCTGTTGTAATTCACTCGTAGTATCTCTTCAAATTTAGATTGCACTAGCTTCTGAAGCATTTATTATATTTTTGGTGGCTTCTCAGGCTTTTTGTTTACTGTATTCTTACTCATTCTGGGTAAAATTTAATTCATGAAAATAAAAATTTGCTGTGTCGAACTTTTCTTAACTTTCATATTTCATTTTACCCTTCTCCAAATCCTTTGAGGTAAGGTGGAGTTGGGGTTGTTATCTGTTTTCAGATGGGCAGATATGAGCAGGATTCAAAAAAATAAGAACTAATACTGAATTGTAGGACGCTTAGAACTAGACTCTGAAAAAAAAAAAACTAGACTCTGAAACTCTTGACCTTTGATCTTAAATTTTCTTAAAATGTTTGAAATACTGAATAAAAAATTACTGAGGGCTTGTCAGGAGTAGAATGAGCTACCAGGATGTATTCTTTTACTTGAAGACTTGAATGAACACCGTCTGTTACTTCCTTTTTGAGATGAGTCACTTTGTATAATGTTTTATTTTTACACACTGAGTATGCTGGCTGTCTTGTGCCAAAGCCTTATAGACAGTGATAATTTTGGATTTAAAGGTCCACATTCCCTGTACAATGGAAGGATTAAACTTTGAATCCACTCATTAATCTTAGATTCACTGACAATGGAATGGCCAAGCATTTGTGCCTCCTGTTTGGATGCAGTGAGGAAATACACAGAAACATGGGTGAAATATTCTTACCTTAAAAAAATAGGGGCTCCTGGGTAGCTCAGTGGGTTAAAGCCCCTGCCTTCAGCTCGGGTCAGAATCTCAGGGTCCTGGGATCGAGCCCCGCATTGGGCTCTCTGCTGGGTGGGGAGCCTGCTTCTCCCTCTCTCTCTGCCTGCCTCTCTGCCTACTTGTAATCTCTCTCTCTCTGTGTCAAATAAATAAATTAAAATCTTTAATAAATAAATAAATAAAATAGAGATTTGGCTGGTTTCAATTTCAGTCTAACTTTGAATCACCAAAAATATAGACGGTGGGGCACAACTTTAAATGATGCCGTGAAGAAACAACTAGTCAAGTCCAGAATATGAGATATTCTCCAAGACCTGTGATACTATTCTAGTCAAACAAAGGCATGTTAAAAGATAAAAAAACTGTCAGGAACTAAGACCTAAAAGGGTACCAAACAAGTATATACTTCAAGTAAGTTATTTGTGAATCTTGTCAGTAGTCCTTCATGGCATCATGAAGTATTTATAAAAGCCTTAGTTTTTTGCAGGTGGCTTTTGGGGTCAGACCTGGAATTGTATCCCAGCTCCACTGCTTTCTAGTTGTGTGATCTCTGATCAGGTTTTAAAACTTTTCTGAGCCTTATTGTCTTCATTTCTAACATGAGGATGATGATCATAGCCCTCATGGGGTTGCTGTGAACATTAATAGGATGATGTATGCTAAAGCCCTTAAAAATGCATGGTACATGTAAGGGCAGACTATATTTTACCTAGGACATGAGCAACAAATTATTATTTTTAACTTAAAAAATTTTTATTTATTTTTTTGAAGATTTTTTATTTTTATTTAACAGAGAGAGAGAGAGATCACAAGTAGGCAGAGAGGCAGGCGGTGGGGTGGGGGGGAGGCAGGTGGTGGGGTGGGGGGGAAGCAGGCTCCCTGCTGAGCAGAGAGTCCCGATGTGGGGCTCGATCCCAGAACCCTGAGATTGTGACCTGAGCCGAAGGCAGAGGCCTAACCCACTGAGCCACCCAGGTGCCCCCAAAAAATTTTAAATGATTTGATTTGAGAAGGAGAAAGAGATCGTGCAAGCAGGGAGAGAGGGAAAAAGAGGCTCCCCACTGAGCAGGGAGCCTTGTGGGGGGCTCGATCCCAGGCCATGGGATTGTGACCTGAGCTGAAGGCAGTTGCTTAACCGACTTAGCCACCCAGGTGCCCCCAAATTCATGTCCTCTTAACCTTATGTTCTGGGACTTTTCTCAGTCAGGTCCAACCTGGAGCCCAGAAAACACTAGGTTTTTCACCAGGGGAAATTGAGTGTCGAGGATTATATAGGTGCTGGAGAACTGAAAGGGCAAAAAGGGAATCCAGAGGTGATCACTGCAGGGAGTGCGGCTACCACCCTGAAGGCTAAGGGGTCAAATGAAAAGGTTGAGATTATCAGATCTTCAACACTTAGAGGGAGAGCTCTGAGTAGTTGAAACTCTGAGCAAGGGTTATGGCTGGTGCTGGCATGGGGGAGAAGGGAGGCGATGAAGCTGGTTGTAGGAGTGCCAGCGGCAGCTAGAGACTGAAATGCAGTGCTGATAGGAACAGCTGATAAATGGGAAAGAGCTTGTCCTGTCTTCTCATTCCTGTCTTCTAGTCTCTGAAACTAACAGGGAACTGTGGGTAAAGAAGTGATAGAGGGTTTAGGGTTCTAGCGTTGAAAAAGTTGAAAGGCAGATCTGGAACCAGGAGCTTGATACTCACTCACAGTTTTTTGGTGTTTGTTTTTTTTTTTCCCCTTAATTCATTTGAGAGAAAGAGAGAGCGTGAGCTGGGGGGGAGGGGCTGAGGGAGAAGGAGAAGCAGACTCCCTGCTCAGCAGGGGGCCTGACTCAAGGCTTGATCCCAGAACCCGAGATCATGATCTGAGCCGAAGGCAGATGCTTAACTGACTGAGCCACCCAGGTGCCCTTCAGTCAGAGTTCTAACCCAGAAGTGAAAATCCCTCCCTGTTTTGCCAGTCAAGCCATTTTCTGTGAGGTCACTGAAGGGGTGACAGAATCTGGGACCAGGGCAGAAAAATGGAATGTGATGCTCTGTGGCATTTTATCTGATCTGTAGCTGGATTCTTAATTATTCATTCCAGTATGACATTTTTTATTTTACCCTTGTATTCACGTATTGTCTATATTTTCTTTATGCCGCCATACATCGAATGATCGGAAGGAGAGTCCCTTCCGGTTCTCTGTAGTGCATCTTCCGTGCTGCCTGGGCCAAGCCGGGCTTAAACGGTTTCTAACCGTGTAGTTTGGGACGATGATAAAGCACATAGGGGCACTGGATTGGCCAACTGTTTACTAAACTGTTTGTTTTTGGCAGATAAAAATATGAGGAAACTAACTTTTTGGAGGACCTGGTGCTGGAGAATTAGGTAGTTTTTTCTCCAAGTTTGTGGAATGCAGAAGGGAAGTATGAGAAATTGTTGCTTTTCTATCTCCCATTGCCTTGCCTGAGATACTTGAAGAGCAGATTTTTGGTGTGACCAGAAGGGCCTCATCTACACTCCTGATGTCCAGCAGACCTGGCGCTTAGATGCCCTGAAGGAGGTGAATGCTAAGGATTTGCGGGGGCACCTTCTTGGACAGATAGCACCAGGGTGAGCGAGTGACAGAGTCCCAGCAGTGTACTTCACTTTCAACACCCTTAAGAACATGGTTTCTTCTTCCTCTGTATCTCAGAGGGGCCCCATTTCCTAAATTTGAGGGAAGTCTTTCGGCATTTAACAAATAAATTGCCAACGCTTTAGGAAAGGACTTGTCAAAGAGAGTTTTTCCTAATCTCATTATCTTACTACTGCTCTCCAGTCTAAATAATCAGAATTCCTAGTAAGTACTTACAGACACCAAAAAGAATACCTTCTCTGAAAGAAATATAAGACTCATTAGTTATGTAAATGAAATGTTGTAAAGGGTATGTTAGATTCTCAGTTTGGGGTTGGGCATCAAAAGTAGAGTGATGTTTCCCAAGAGTTCACTGTCTGGGAGGATAGTCTGAGCTAGTTCTCTTCATCTGAAGTGTTGAACATGATGAGACTCTGACATTGCCCAAGACTGAAGCCACCGTATTTTCCCTCCCTCCCCCCTTCCTCCGTCCCTTCATTCCTTCCTCTTTCTTGATTCTATTTATTCGAGAGTGAGAGAGCATGAGAAAGAGCATGAGGTGCAGGGAGGGACAGAGGGAGAGGGAAAAGCAGATTCCCCGCTAAGCACAGAGCCTGTCCTGGAGTTCTGTCTCAGCACCCTGAGATCATGACCAGAGCTGAAGGCAGACACTTAACCATCTGAGCCACTCAGGCGCCCCACTACTATGTTCTCTAAGGCAAAGATTTGAATATGTGGTCTGACAAATGCTTAGGAGGATTGCATACTTAGATATCACAGTCTTGGAAGAAAATCAAGAACGTATGTTGGCTTTACCTCAAGGATTGAATATCCAGTTTTTCCTGGACTTAACTGAGCTGGGAAGACAAGTATCTTGGGAGGAAACTCTGAAGAGATTTCCACAGTGTAAGATCTGTTTCTGCCATGTGTGAAGTCTGGTGATTGAGCAGAGGAAGCAGAAGTGGTACCATGGGCTAAATGTAGGGGAGGAGTAAAGGGAGTTTGTTTATAACTAAAGCATTCTTCCTTTGTATCCAGCCTTCTGACATACATGAGTTGGTCTCTGGTTCTTGATAGGGAAAGCAAGTAACCAGTGTACAAAAAAGAAAAACCAAAGCTATAAGTTGGAAATAGCAACATAAAATAATGTTTGGTTTTCTTCTCAGAGTAAAGTTACCTTAATGATTATTTTTTTCTTTTAAAGATTTATCTTTAGGAGTACCTGGGTGGCTCAGTCAGTTAGATGTCTGCCTTCGGCTCAAGTTATGATCCCAGGGTTCGGGGATCGAGCCCCACGTCAGGCTCCCTGCTCAGCCTCTCCCTCTCCCTGCCGCTCTGCCTGCTTGTGTATGCTCTCTCTTTCTCTCTCAAATAAAATCTTGAAAAAAAAAATTAAAGATTTATCCCTTTGAGAGAGAGAGACAGAGAGAGAGAGTGCAAGTAAGCGTATAAGTCAAGGGAGGGTCAGAGGGTGAGACTCTTCAAGCAGACTCTTTGCTGAGCTTGGAACCTGACCTGTAGTTCTATCCCATGACCTGTGAGATCACACCCTGATGGAAAACCAGGAGTCGGACGCTCAACAGACTGAGCCACCCCGGCGCCCCTTAATGATTTCATTTAATAGTCTTTTGGTGCTTCTGTATGTGTTTGAAGCAATTTTTGGAAGTATGTCTTGTACCAAGTTTTAGGGGGCTCTTCTTTTGCAGGGCCGTAGTATTGCCTTAACAGAACACTGGTTCAGTGTTCGGCTAGTTTGTTTTGAACCTAGCTCCTGGTAATAAGCTTGGAGAAAGTTGACTTCCAGGGGATAGGGAATGTTAGAACTTCCTTGGCTTCCCCCATGGTTAAAAGAAGTTTATTCTGTTGTAGTTTAGTGGTGGGAGTGTTGTTAATGTAAGACATTGGTGGGGGGGGGGGGGAGCACAACGTCTCTGCAAATTACATTCATGTTAGTCCTGTCCACTGTCTGCTAGAAGGGCTAAGTAAAGCTGTTGAGAGATGGCCACGTTTCAGACCGCAATGAAAGACCTACTGTAATAAATAAGGTAAACCCTTAGAAGATGGATATTTTGCTAGATGAGGCAAGTACTTAGAATGGAGAAATTACATTATCCACATTGCACTTAGAAGAATGCTTAATGGAGGCGAGTGGTAGAGGTCAGAAATACCCATTAGATCAGTAATAGTTTCGTAAAACTGGTAACATCTCCTGTCTGTTATTTTCTTTCCGTGTGGACCCTGAATATAGTAAGAAAGATGGATTACGTTATCTCTCTAACGTAATGGATTACATTACAAGAGAAACACCCCGGCTGTACTACTAGTAAGTAGAGACAGCGATATTGTTCTACTAGGCTCTGGCAGAAGGGAAACCCAAGCAGTCTTTATTTAGAAAGAAATAGGGAAGTAAGCAAGAGAGTAGTGATGCCATGCTACCCAGTCTGGAAGGGGGAGAACAAAATAAACCATAGTCACCTAAAGTAGTTCACGGAGAGCCTTCCTAGTAAGCTGAGAATTACAAGGCTGTGTTGGAGCCTGGGGGAGGTGGGATGACTTCCCAGGGCCATGGGGTCAGTTCAGTGAAGTCCCTGGTGGATGTGCACAGTGGCAGAAACTCCTTCATCTGTCCAAGTGCTGATGACTATTTGGTACTCTGGTCAGATGCTGTCTGGCCCATGGTGAATACAGGAATTGATGATGAACAGAGGTTGGGTGAGACCAAACCATTTAAGTACAATTGATGATGAAAAGCTAACAAGGTGAGGTACTCAATCAAACAGGAAAAAACCTCTCTAGACACAGTGGGGTTGACATTAACCATGAACTGAATGAGAAGTCACAGGAGACATTGATGTTGATTATTGAAAATAAGCTATTTAAAGGTTGGCTCTTGCAGGAGGTATCTTAGAATTGTAAATAAAGCAGTAGCAGATAAACAGTGTTCTTGGTAGGTAATTTTCTTTTTTTCTTTTTCTTTTTTTTTTTTGGTAGATAATTTTCTGACTTTTCTCTTCAAGGGACATGGTATGGCAGAAGCCTGGTTTCTGAATATAAATGCAGGGCTATTCAAAGCTAACATAGGCCCTCGTCTGCTGGTGCCCTCTTGGCCCCTGGGGAGGTTTTGTGGGACTCTTTGAAAATCACTATGACATCAGTTGTTAGAGCTACTTGATCTCTGCCAGATAAATCTGAAGGAGCGTAACAGGCAAGTTGAGGAAACCGTTGACACAGATAGGTGCTCTTTCTTCACCATGACCTGACTCAGCACTGGTAAATAGCTAATGCTTACTGAGCTCTTGTGTGGTAGGCGCTGAACCAACCCATTATATCTTCACAACAGTCCCATGTCCGCACTTGACAGCTCAGGCAGCTGAGGTACAGAGAGGTGAAGTAACTTGCCCAGGGTCACGCAACTGGAAAGTGGTAGCGTTTCTGCTCTTAATAAGGTCACTCAAACAGAAAACTTCCCTCAAAGGTAAGTTCCTCTTTCTTAAGATTATCATCATTTATTTGCTTTCAACATGCCCCTAAAACTTTAACCGTGAACCCAATAGAGAAAGGATTCTACCCAGGTTTGGAGGAAATATGTGGTTATGAGTGATGAATGGGGTTGAACAGATTATTTGAGTAAGTTACTGGTAAACCCTTCTTTTTAGAGAACTGTGGACAATGGCGTTCTTTATGCATCTTTGCTCTGGGTTGGGTCGGACATTGTCTCATGGAAGTGGTATGCTGAAAGACATGCAGGAGAATGAATACTAGAGTTATCCTCTGACCTGTATGGAAACAGCACGTGCGGCAAGTATTTCTGGTCCCAAGCTGCTACCTCCATGTGTTTAAAATGCCCTTGCACCATGATCCTGCACTTATGTCCTGTCCTTCTGTCGTTCTTCTTAGCCGGTTACCTCTCCAGGCCCTTCATCTAAGCCTTTAATTACAAAAAATATCAAACATAAAAATAGGTTAATATAACAATACCCACTTTCAACCATTATGAATACTTGGTGAGCCAGTCTTGGCTTGTTTATAGGTCTACTCTCTTACCCTTTGTCAGATTATTTTGAAGCAAATCCTAGACATCCTATTCATTTCATTCAGTAAATAACTGCAATATGTATCTCTAAAAGATGATGTATATCTCTAAAAGATGATGTCTCTGAATTAGTTTGCTAGGGCAGCTGTAACAAAATACCGCAAGGTGGGTGGCTTAAACAACAGAAACTTCTTAATCTCATAGCCCTGGAGGCTAATAGTGTGATAACAAGCTGTCAGTACATTTGTATTCTCCTGAAGACTGTGAGGGAAGCATCTGTTCAAGACTTCTCTCTTTGGGTAGTTCCCTGGCTAGTGGTGTGAAACTCCAGGCTTCGTGTGCTGTTCTTGCTATGTGTATGTCTGTGTCCAAAGTTCTCCTTTTTATAAGGACATCCGTTCTATTGCATCAGGATCTACCCAAATGCCTTATTTTTTTTTAAATTTTTATTTATTTATTTTTTGAGTAAGCTCTGTGGGGCTTGAACTCATGACCCTGGAGATCAAGAGTCACATGCTCTACCCACTGAGTCAGCCAGGTGCCCCCTAATGACCTCATTTTAACTTGATCTCTGTAAGAACCTGATCACCAAATATGGTTACAGTCTGAGGTACTGGGAGTTAACACTTCATCATACAAATTTTGAGGTGACACATTTCAATCTATAACCATCTCTTTTAAAAATTCACCACTGGGTGGCTCAGTTGGTTAACCGTCTGACTCTTGATCTCAGCTCTGGCCTCCATCTCGGACGGGGGGAGTTCAAGCCCTGCATTGGGCTCCACACTGGGTGTGGAGCCTACTTAAAAGAAAAAATTCACATACTAAATTGATAGTAACTCAAATACGTAATCATTTGTATTTCCTTGTTTATCTCAATATATAAAAGATTTGTTTGAATCAGGATCTAAACAAGACCTTTTTTAAGACATTTAATCAGTAGGGCACCCCATCCATCTGCTTTTTTGGTGCTGTATGTTTGTTGAAGTTGGTTTATTCTGTAGAATGTTCTGCATTATTATTTTGCTGAACTACATCCATGTATGATCCCTTAACATGTTCCTCTGACCCTTGTGGACTTGGATTAGATATAAGTTCAGTTTTTGTTTGGACAAAACAAAGTAATACATTCTTCCTGTAGGAGGTACATAATGTCTGTCTGTGTGATGTGAAATGCCATTGATCGTTGCTTAGATTCATAATTGTGTGGTTGTAGGATGGTAATATTTTAATTCTACAGTTTCTTTATTCAGTAATTGGGATGCATTTGTAAACTTGTTCTCATCACTTATTTGCTCACCCTGAGGTAAAGGCTGTAAGAGAGAGAGGAAACGTGCTGAATCGCTCATTTTCTACCTTATAAATAGGGGAGTCTTGGCATCCTACCAGTGAGTTTCTGTGTATGTAATTATGAGCTCATGGATTTAAACAACTCTGGGTTTCAAAGTTATTGGAATCATTCATATTAATGCTCAAATTATTCTAATCCTAAGAGACTTGTGAAAACTTGAAGACTGTGCCAGTGTCCTTTTGATGCTATCTCAGTAGTTGAGACCTTCCTTGATTTGGGGTTCATGAAGTCCGAGGTTCGTCTTTATGTTTTTTGCTCTACAGATCAAAATCAGCCCTTTCTCTCAGGAACCTGGCCCCTTGGGATATGGGGTTGCGAGATCACACAGTGATCCTGCCCCTCTTGGGACCAAATCCACTGACCTTCTCTTGGTTGTTCATTTTGTTTGCAATAGTTATGTCCTCAGTTCCTCTGCATAATGGTTTTAGTCATGGTTATTTTTCTGTGCCCTGATAAGTGCTTTTACATTCCTAAATGTGAACATTTCTGTTACTCACGCCTTTGTTTTCTCTTAGAAATTCCACTTGTTGCTGCCTGTTTTTTGCTTCTTGCTTGGAAGCAAATGTTCCTTGGACTATTCTTTGAATTTAAGGTGTCCAGAACAGAGTTTCTTTCCCTCTCAAATCATTTCTTTGTTTTCCCCGTGAATTTAAATGCTTAGGTCACATGGACTTGGCCTTGAGGTCACCCTTGATTCTCTCTCCTGTTTGCTTTTTGACCACCGGACACCCCACCCACACCCTACTGCCCCCCACCACGCTTCCTTTGGTGTGTTTTCCTATACCTGTGCCACCACCCTGTAGAAGATTCAGCCCTAAGTCAGCTGGTTTAAGCATCTTACCATGTGTAAATGGAGAAAACAATGTGGGCACAGCCACCCTCTTGAAGGCTGAGCATGAGGGCTCCTGCTTTGGGTTCTCAAGCTCTAAAACTATCTTTAGAAGGGCCTGAGTGCTAATTTTAGGATTCTATGTTAGTGCCAAGTTGTGAAATTGCTCTTTCAGTTTCATAATCTGCAAATGAATCCTGTAACTCTTCAGATGAAAACAATTGGTCTTTTCTGTTCGAGTTATATTAAACTACCAACAACCACAAACAGATTGTTCTTGGTTGTAAACAGGAAAGGTTATAAAGAGTCTTTGGTTTCAGGTCTATTCACTTGCAGTCCTGGCAGATCCAAGAAGAAATAATTAGTAAATAAATCTCTTTGATTTGTGTTTCAGGTAGAGCTTTCTAGAGGATTCCCATACTGCTTCCCAGTTCATATTGGGGATTTAGGAATAAGTGTGATCCTATGAATAAAGACTGAGAGGAAAGGAAGTTAACTAACTACTTGGGGTGGGAAACAAGGCAGTAGTTAGGCAGACTTTAATGCTTCATGACCCAACAGCCAAATAAACAAAGTAACTTTTACAAAGCCTGTTTAAAAACTGTAATCTTTTTTTCTGCAGTGGGCTTGATGGATCTTCGAGTTCTAAAGACTCAGGAGCCCACAAAACACCCATATCCTTGCTGTTTTCTGTGCCAGAAGGTACCCTGAGTGTGAGGGAAGAGGTTTGTCTGGAGAATGTTTGAGAATGTTGAGAGGGAGTGGTCTGTGTCATTATTACTTTGAACACTTTTTACACCAAGTGCATGGTGTCTCTTCCAACATCGTTCTCCCAACTCTTTGACACGAACAAAGTGTCTTACAACTCAATTCAATTCGGACACTAACTGTTGGATTTAGTATCAGACTCAGGTGAAGGGCTCCATCCCCCAAGACTGTGTGGACCTCAGATGCCACGTGTAGTGGGATGCCCAGGTTACTCATTCGGAGGGTCCCGCAGTGGCATATGCCTCCCTTCTCCCCTCTGACCAGTAATTCACTAGAACGGCTCACAGTTACCAGTTCATGATAAAGCACGTAACTCAGGAACAGCCAGATGGTGGAAGTGCACAGGGCAGGTGAGGGGAGAGAGTTGCAGAGCTTCCGTGTCCTCTCCAGGTACACCATTCTCGCCGCGTCTCTGTGTGTCCACCAGTCTGGAAGCTCTCCGAACCCATTCTTTTTGGGATTTTCTGAAGGCTTCATTACGTAGGCATGATTGATGGAATCACTGGCTTTGGTGATTCAGTCTCCAGCGCTCCTCCGCCTCTCAGAGTTTGGGGGAGTGAGGCTGTAAGTCCTAAGTCTGCAGTCATGCCTTGGTCTCTCTGGTGACCAGCCCCCACCCTGACACTGTCTAGGACCCAACAAGAGTTGGCTCATCAGAACAGAAGACATTCCTATCACCCTAGTAGTCAGGAAACTCTAAGGGATTTAGGAGCTCTGGCTCAGGAACCAGGGACAAAGACTAAATACATATTTCCTATTATGCTGCAGGAGACTGTCATATTCTCAGTGCCTGGCACTGCTTGAAATAAAACTTGAGAAAGAATGACTGGTAGAATAATAGGTGTAATTGTAACTATATCCCTCGTTTCAGAAGGGCATTCAGGTAATGTGGAAGGAAGCATCCATAAACCAAATAGATTACCAGGTAACATGAGTTAAAAAAAGAGGCCAAAAGAGATGATCTGCGGTGAGATGAAAGTGGTTAAAAGCCCCACTTCAGTGTCCTACACGGCACTTTGGACTCCCCCTCCCCTTCCTGACCCTCCTCTTCTTCTTTCTCTCTCTCTGTACTATTACTGGTTTATTATAAAGGATACCACTCAGGGATTGCCAAATGGAAGATGCATAGGGCAAGATATGCGGGAAAGGGAACAGAGCTTCTCCCCCTCCCATTCTCTTATCTGCTTTTTGTTTAATTTCTGTTGGTGGAAACACAAATATGTTTAAGCAAAACAAAATTTAAGTTTTTAAGTAATTTACCTCATGCAAGTTTTTACTTCTTGTAAAGCTAGTTAGAATTTGAACTTAATCAAAGGTGAATTTTGTTCTCATAACACCATGATATAAACAATGGTGGATCAGGGACCTCTGGCTCAGTCAGTAGAGCATGTGACTCTTGATCTCAGGGTCTTGAGTTTGAGCCTCATGTTGGGAGTAGAGTTTACTTAAAAAGAAACTAAAGAGTAGATCATACTCACTGGATGTCAGATGAGGTGTGAGAGCTAGCCTGTAATGATATCTGACCTTTTTTTTAAAAGATTTTATTTATTTATTAGAGAGAGAGAGAGAGATCACAAGTAGGCAGAGAGGCAGGCAGAGAGAGGGGGAAGCGGGCTCCCTGCTGAGCAGAGAGCCCGATGTGGGGCTCCATCCCAGGACCCTGAGATCATGACCTGAGCTGAAGGCAGAGTCTTTAACCCACTGAGCCACCCAGGCGCCCCTGACTTTTGTTTTTTTAATACAGTGAGCAATACATAACATCTGTGAAAACTTTAAGGAGAAAATGAATATTTCAAAATGTTGAAAAAGTTTAGAATGTTCAATTTACTCATATAAACCATTTAAGAAGACATGAAAAGGGATAAGCCCAGAAGACCAAAAGTCAGAGGATAGCATGTTTTCACCAATGCACTCCTTTATCTTGTTTGTAAGGGCATTTAACTTAAATACTTTGTTTAGAAACTCTGAGTATATTGTAGGGATGAATATGGGACTCTTTTTGATTTTTCAAGTAGGCTCCATGCCCAACATAGGGCTTGAACTCATGACCTTGTGATCAGGAGTCACATGCTTTACTGACTGAGCCAGCCAAGTGCCCCTCATTTGACAGGGAACCAAAATGTCAAAGTTACTGAGTCTGAGAAGAAAAAAGAGGTAAATACACCTGATTTTAAAAAAGAAAATGAACTTGTAAAGATTGGTGGTTAGGAAAGCTTATAGTATTCTGTTGGATAAAATATTAGACAAAAAAAATCTCTCAACATCCTTCAAAATAAATGAGTATTGAAATCCATTGAAGGTGGCATGTCATTCAGATAAATGGGGGGCTCCTAGATTGTTCATCCTAGGAAAGAGAATCTTTAGGACTCTAGCAGGAGAGCACGTGATAAAGGCTGGGGGTAGGAGTGGGAGAAGACATTAGTCTTACTGACTTTCTTTATGACTCTGTTGTTCTTGATGTCTTCCTGCCCATTCACTTGTTTATAATAAAATATAGGGCTAAATTTGTTTGAAATTAACATACACTGAAACTGAACGTTCTCTGATATTACAGTTCTTTGAATTATAACATGTGTGTATTTGTGTGATACAGTTGCCGTCAGGATATAGGATCTGTCATGCCAAAAAGATAGCCTAATGATACTCTTGTGTAGTCCTGTTCCCCTCACCTACATCTCACAACTAATGATTTTTGTGTCTTGTGGTAAATATGTAAGAAACTGACAAACTGATCTCCAAAGCGTCTATGTCATTTTGGCTTTCCCCCAGTAATTTTTGAGTGATCCAGTTGGTCACCGTGCTCACCAGCATTTGGTATTGTCAATATTTTTTATTGTAGCTACTGTACTATATGTGTAGTGGTATCTCATTTGGGCTTTATTTACGTTTCTCTGTTGGGTAATGACGTTGAGCATCTTTTCGTGTACCTAATAACCTTCTGCATATTCTCTTTGAAGTGTCTGATTAGTCCTCGGCTATTTAATCGGATGATTTTCTTACCACTGGGTTTTCCGAGTTCTTCATGTATTATGGAGACAAATCCTTAGTCAAATATGTGATGTGCAGATATTTTCTTCTACTGAGTAACTGTCTTTCCATTCTCTCACAATTGTTTTATCAATAAAGGTTTAAAATTTTAGTGAAGTCTAGGGACGCCTGGGTGGCTCAGTTGGTTATGTGACTGCCTTCGGCTCAGGTCATGATTCTGGGATCCTGAGTCCCAGGATTGAGTCCCCCATAGGGCTCCCTGCTCAGCAGGGAGTCTGCTTCTCCTTCTGACTCTCCCCCCTCTCGTGCTCTTTCTCTCATTCTCTCTCTCTCAAATAAAATATTTAAAAAAAATTTCAGTGAAGTCTAATTTATTGATTTCACTACCCTCCCCCCTTTTATGGATAGTACTTTTGGTGTCTTGTCTAAAAACTCTTGGTCTAAATCCAGGTTATGAAGGTTTTTCTCTTGTGGTAAAGTTTTATAGTCTTAAGTTTTACATTTAGATGTGTGATGCATTCTGAGTTAACTTTTGTATAATGTGTGAGGCTTAGGCAGAGGCTTTTTTTTTTAACTTTTTAAAAAGTTAAGCTTTTTACATTTTATTTGAGAGCATGTGCACACGCACAGGAGGTAAGGCAGAGGGAGAAAGGGAAGCAGGCTCCCTGCTGAGCACAAAGCCCCACTCCTGTTGATCCCAGGACCCTGAGATCATGATCTAAACCGAAGGCAGACGTTTAACCAACTGAGACACCCAGGTACCCTGAGGCTTATGTTTTGTGTGTATTGATGTCCAATTAAGCCAACATGATGTGTTGAAAATACTATTACTTCTCCAATGAATTGCCTTTTCATCTTTGTCACAAATTGGCCATATTTGTGTGGGTCTATTTCTGGATTATATTCTGTTCCATTGATATGTCTATCACTTTGCCACTACTGTGCTTTCTTGGCAACTATGACTTTATATACTAAGTCTTAAAATTGGGTAGTGTGGTTTCTTTGACTTAATTCTTTTTCAAAGGTGTTGTAGCTGTGCTAGTTACTTTGCCTTTAGAAATGTATTTTTTTGGGGACGCCTGGATGGCTCAGTTGGTTGAGCAGCTGCCTTTGGCTCAGGTCATGATCCCGGGGTCCTGGGATCGAGTCCCACATCGGGCTCCTTGCTCAGCAGGGAGCCTGCTCCTCTCTCTGCCTCTGCCTGCTTGTGTTCTCTCTCTGTCAAATAGATAAATAAAATCTTTAAAAAAAAAAGAAATGTATTTTTTTAATTTAGATTTTATTTATTTGAGAGAGCGAGCGAGCACGTGTGGGGGGAGCAGAGGGCGAGGGACAGGCAGACGCTGCATGGAGCGTGGAGCCCATTGAGCCCAGTGCAGGGCTTGATCTCACAACCCGGAGATGATGATCTGAGCCAAAACCAAGAGTCGGACGCTTAACCACTGAGTCTACAGGCGCCCCTACATAAATATTTTAGAACAAGAACGTATGTTTATCTACACAAAATCCTGCTGGCAGCAAATAGGTCCTATGTGTTTTGTGAGAGTCATAAATACTTAAATTTTGGGGGGAGGGGTTGTGCTATTGTAAACAGTATTTAATTTTAAGTTGTAGGAAAATACACAAATTTGTATTAACCATTTTGAAGTAGATGGTTGACTAGTGTTAACTATATTTACGTTGTTGTGCAGCCAAGCTCCAGAGCTTTTTCATCTGGGGAAACGGAATACCCATTAAACAGCAACTCCCGATTTCCCCCTTCCGTTAGCCCCTGGCAACCACCTTTCTTTCTCTTTCTGTGAATTTGACTATTTTAGATACACGAGTGGAACCATACAGTATTTATCCTCTTGTGACTGGCTTATTTTATTTAGCATACTTTCAAGGGTTCATGCAGGTTGTAGAATGTGTCAGAATTTCCTCTTGAAGTCCAAGAGAAAGACAAAGACCATATGATTTCACTCATATGTGGAATTTAAGAAACAAAGCAGATGAACACAGGGGAAGGGAAGGAAAAATAAAAACGGAGGCAAACCATAAGAGACTGTCAATCATAGGAACAAACCGAGGGCTGCTGGAGAGGAGGTGGTGGGGGATGGGGTTACTGGGGGATGTAATGAGCACTGGGTGTTATATGCAAGTGAGGATCCCTAAATTCTATGCCTGAAACTAATAAGATACTATGTGTTAACTAACTAGTTAAATAAAAACAATTTTTAAAGATTTTATTTATTTATTTGACAGAAAGAGGATGAGCAGGGAGGGGAGAGGGAGAAGCAGACTTCTTACTGACCAGGGAGCCCAACCTGGGGCATAATCCTAGGACCCTGGAATCATGACCTGAGCCAAAGGCAGACACTTAACTGAATGAGCCACCCAGGCACCCCTTAAATAAACTTTTGAAAGAAAAAAAGGAATTCCCTTTTGAAGTCTAAATGATGGTCTATTGTATAGTATATACCACATTTTATTTATTCCTTCATCTGTTGGTGGATACTTGGGTTGCTTCCACTTTTTGTCTATTTTGAATACTATGAACATGGGTGTACAAATAATCTCTTTGAGTCTATGCTTTCGTGTGAGTGTGTGTGTGTGTGTGTGTGTACCCTTAAGTAGAATTGCTGGATGATAAAGCAATTCTATTTTTAATTTTTTGAGGAACTGCCATAGTGTATTCCATAGCAGCTGTACCATTTTACATTTCTACCAACATTGCTCAAGTGTTGTGCATCCTTGCCAACACTTATTTGTTGATTTATTTTAAAAAAATAATGATTCCCCTTCAGTGGGATTTCCATTTTATTTAAGCAATCTCCACGTTCAGTGTAGGGCTTGAACTCACAACCCCAAGATCAAGAGTTGCATGCTCTACCAACTGAGCCAACCAGATGTACCTAAATTTTACTGTTTTTTTACGTTTTGGTTTCTATTTAGTTGTTTTTAATAGGCAGAAATGTGTTTAAATTTTGGGTGTTGACCTTGTATTTTGTAACACTGCTAAATTATTTCTAAAAGTTTTTTTTTTTCCTTAAATAGATTGCTTGGGATTTACTACTTAACCAATCATGTCAGTGCAAAATGCGTAGTTATATTCCAATTTTATGCCTTTTACTTCCTTTTCATGCCTGTTACACTGCTTAGAACTTTGAATGAACGTAGATATCCTTTGCTTTTTCTCAGTCTTTGTGAGAAGATACTAACGTTTTGACCATTTAGTTAACTGTTAGCTATAGATGTTTTGTAGATGGTCTTGTTAGATTGAGGACTTTGTTTTTCTTTCAAAGTTATTTATGGAATTTCTACACCCTACATGGCGCTTGAGCTCGTGACCCCAAGATCACAGGTTGCATGCTCTTCTGACAGACCCAGCCAGGTGCCCTGAATGTGTTTTCTTCTATTTCTAATTTGTTGACAGTCTCTTCGTAATGAATGAACGTTGGATTGCGTCAAATGCTTTTTCTGTATAAATAAGATCATATGTTTTTTTAAGGCTGTTATTATAATGGACTACACTGATTTTTTTTTTAAGATTTTATTTATTTATTTGACAGAGACACAGCGAGAGAGGGAATACAAACAGGGGGAGCCGGAAGGGGGGAAGCGGGCATCCCGCTGAGCAGGGAGCTGGATATGGGGCTTGATCCCAGGACCCTGGAATCATGACCTGAGCTGAAGGCAGACGCTTAACCGACTGAGCCACCCAGGCACCCACCCAGGCACCCCCACATTGATTTTTGAATATTGAACCATTTTGCATTTCTACTATAAGTTCCACTTGTTTGTGGTATTTTATTTTAATTTTATTTTTTTAAAAGATTTTATTAGAGGGGCGCCTAGGTGGCTCAGTTGGTTAAGCCACTGCCTTCGGCTCAGGTCATGATCCCAGAGTCCCGGGATCGAGTCCCATATCGGACTCCCGGCTCTGCGGGAAGTCTGCTTCTCCCTCTGACCTTCTCCCCTCTCATTCTCAGTCTCTCTCTCTCTAATAAAAAAAAAAAAAGATTTTATTAGAGAGAGCGAGAGAGAGAGAGATGTGAGAGACAGCATGAGCAGGGAAGAGAGGGAGAAGCGGGCTCCTCGCTGAGCAAGGAGCCCATAAGGGGCTCATGACCTGAGCCAAAGGCAGATGCTTAACCTACTGAGCCACCTAGGCACCCCTGGTATTTTCTTTTAATGTATAACTTGATTCAATTTGCTAACATTTTTGTTGCTGACTTATTGTGTCTCTGTTCATGAGGGGTGTTGGTCTGGTTTTCCTGTATGTTTTGGTTTTGGTTTTGTTGTTGGGATAATACAATTTCAAAATGTATTGAAAAATGTTTGTGTTTTCTGCAAGAGATCGTGCTGAGTTGGCATTATTTCTTTAAATGTTTGATAGCATTTGCTAGTGAAACCACCTGAGCAAAGATACTTCTTCAGAATTTTTTTTAAAGATTTATTTATTTATTTGAGAGAGAGAGATTGAGAGAGAGCATGAGAGGGGAGAAGGTCAGAGGGAGAAGCAGACTCCCCATGGAGCTGGGAGCCCGATGTGAGACTCGATCCTGGGACTCCGGGATCATGACCTGAGCCTAAGGCAGTCGCTTAACCAACTGAGCCACCCAGGCATCCCTGGAATTTTTTTTCTTTTTAAAGTTCTCTCTGATTTTTCTTAATTTCCCTCCCTTCCCCTATGATTCTTTGTTTGGTTTCTTCAATCCCACATATGAGTGAAGTCATATGGTATTTGTCTTTCTCTGATTGACCTATTTCACTTAGCATGATACTTTCTAGTTCCATACATGTTGTTGGAAATGGCAAGATTTTTGTTTGTTTGTTTTTGTGGCTGAGTAGTAATCCAGTGTATATATATATCACATCTTCATACCTATTCCTCTGGCGATGGACGTCTGGGTTTTTCCCATGTTTTGGCTATTATGGACATTGTATAGCTATAAACATTGGGGTGCAGGGGCCTGTTTGGACCCCATTTATATCTTTGGGTAAAAACAATTGCTTGGTTGTACGGTAGCTCTATATTCAACTTTTTGAGGACCCCCCTGTACTGTTTCCAGAGTGGCTGGAAAAGTTGGGAGTTGCATTCCCACCAAGAGTGTAAGAGGGTTCCCCTTTCTTCACATCCTCACCAACATCTGTTGTTGCCTGATTTGTTAATATTAGCCATTCTGACGAGTGTGAGATGGTATCTTTTTTTTTTTTTTTTAAGATTTTATTTATTTGACAGAGGGAGATGACAAGTAGGCAGAGAGGCAGGCAGAGAGAGAGGGGGAAGCAGGCTTCCCGCTGAGCAGAGAGCCCAATGCAGGGCTTGATCCCAGGACCCCGAGATCATAACCTGAGTTGAAGGCAGAGGCTTTAACCCACTGAGCCACCCAGGCGCCCCTGTGAGGTGGTATCTTATTGTGATTTGTAATTCCCTGATGCCAAGTGATGTTGAGCAGTTTTTCATGTGTCTGTTGGCCATTTGTATGTATGTCTTCTTTGCCTTTTCTCCTTTTCTAATACAAGCATGTGATGTTGTGAATTTCCCTGTAAACACTGAGTCCCCTAAATCTTTGTATATTTTAAATTTTTCATTCAGTTCAAAAGACTTTATTTCCCGTGAGACTTTTCCTCTTTGACCTGTGGTTTTTGTTGTTGTTTTTATTTGTTTATTTATTTATTTATTTATTTTTGGTGGTAAGTAGTTTAAATTTCCAAATGATTAGAGATTTACCTGTTACCTTTTCGTTACAGACTTCTAGTTTAATTCCATTATGGCTAGTGAACATACCTTGGATGTATATAGTTCTTTAGAATCTGTTCTTCTTTTTTTTTTTTTTTAAGATTTTAAGAGAGAGTGAGATAGAGCAAATGAGAGAGAGCATGAGAGGGGAGAAGGTCAGAGGGAGAAGCAGACTCCCTGCTGAGCTGGGAGCCTGATTCGGGACTTGATCCCAGGACTCTGGGATCATGACCTGAGCTGCAGGCAGTCACTTAACCAACTGAGCCACCCAGATGCCCAAATCTGTTCCTTTTTGTTTTAGGTCTGTGTTTCAGGACAGATACAGTCTGTCTTGGTCAATGTTTCATGTTGTTGTTGGGTGGGATATTCTAAAAATGTCAAATAATTGTGGTTGGTTGGTGCTAATCACTTTTGTATACGAAGTTATTTTTGTGTGTGTGTCTTTATTCCATCCATTCCTAAGAGTGGAGTATTGAAATCTCTCAGTATAAGGATTTTTCTATTTCTCTTATAGTTGTGTCACCTTTTGCTTCACATATTTTGACGCTCAGTTGTTAGGACTTGATATATTTAGGTTTGCTATGTCTTCAAAGTGAATTGACTCTTTTATCCTGATGTTATGTTTCTTATCCCTGGTGACTTTCTTTCCTCTGAAGTCTACTTCAAGATTAAATACCACGCCAACTTTCTTTCAAGTACCTTTGCATGGTAGATCTTCTTGTATCCTTTTGTGGCTACCTGTAATGTTACAGTTTTGAATTTCTTACAGATGGGTTTTGTAGGCTCATTAGTAGCATCCTCAGTCTCTATCTGTTAGATGTCAGCAGCTCCCCTTGCCTTCCCACGTTGTGATCATCAAAATGTCAACAGAGGATTAAATAGGTGATGGGGATTAAGGAGTGCACTTGTGATGAGCACTGGGTGTTGTATGAAGTGTTGAATCACTATATTGTACACCTGAAACTCATATTACACTGTATGTTAACTAACTGGAACTTAAAACTTGAAGATATAAAAAAATGCCATTGGACATTGTCAGATACCCCTTTAGGGACAACATAATCCCCAGCTGAGAACCACTACCCTGGAAGTAATGTGTTACTTTTCTCTGGCTCCTTTCAAGGTTTTTGTTTGTCTTTCATTGTCAACAATTAGTTTATGATGTGTCTGGAGATGAATTTCTTTGGGTTCATACTGTTTGAGGTTGTGAAAGGGAAACAACCCAGTTTTCAACCTGTGTAGTGGAAAACCCAATTCTTCCCTCCTATGTGTTTTTCTTTTCTGTATGTTTGCATTATTACATAGAGCACTTCACTTCTGACATTTCTCATCACCAAATATGTAGCGGTTTATCCCCACAGCAAGCAGTTCTCTGCTCTACCCAGCGGGGGTATCCTACAGTTTTAACCCCGTTCTTACACTGTCCACCTGGAGGTAGTGTCAGACCTCACAGGTTAAGGGCGAAGTCCTACAGGACTGCTCTCCTGCTCCCATCAGATGCCAGTTGGAAGTCCAGATTATCACCTGTGTTGTTTCTTCTTCTGCTTCCTCTTTTTTTTTTTTTTTTTCAAAAAGGTTCATTTAGGGGGAGAGAGAATCTGAAGCAGACTCCCCACTAAGTGTGGAGCCTGACGCAGCTTGATCCCACGACCCTGAGATCATGACCTGAGCTGAAATCAAGAGTCCAATGCTTAGCTGACCGAGTCACCCAGGCGCCCTATCGCCTGTGCTTCTGAGCAACTGGCTATAGGTAGGAGATTGCAAAGACTCCCTCTTCGGATTCAGTTAATTTGCTAGAGCGGCTCACAGACCTCAGGGAAAGAAGCATTTAAGTGTTTACTAGTTTATTAAAGAATATGGTAAAGATTATAGATGAGCAGCTAAAGAGATACACCCTCTGACCATAGGGTGAGGTCAGAGAGGGTCCAAAGTGCGGGATCTTCTGTCCCCATGGAGTTGGTGTGTGTCTTCCCTTTAATGTGAATTTGTTTACCCACTTGGAAGCTCTCTGAGCCCCCAACACTTGGGATTTTATAGAGGCTTCCTCACGTAGGTATGATCAGTTATTAATCCCATTTTCAGCTTTCCTCTCCTCTCTGGAGGATGGGGAGCGAGCTAAAAATTCCAAGCTTCTGGGGCACCTTGGTGGCTCAGCGGGTTAAAGCCTCTGCCTTGGGCTCAGGTCATGATCTCAGAGTCCTGGGATCGAGCCCCAAATCGGGCTCTCTGCTCGGCAAGGAGCCTGTTCCCCTCCCCGCCCCTCACCTCTCTGCCTATTTGTGATCGCTCTCTCTCTGTCAAATAAATTAATAAAATATTTTTAAAATTATTTTATTTATTTGACAGAGAGAGAGCGATCACAAGTAGGCAGAGAGGCAGGCAGAGAGAGGGGGAAGCAGGCCTCCCACCGAGCAGAGAGCCCGACGGGGGGCTCGATCCCAGGACCCCGAGACCATGACCCGAGCCGAAGGCAGAGGCTCCAACCCACCGAGCCATCCAGGCGCCCCTAAATTAATGAAATCTTAAAAAAAAAAAAATTTCAAGCTTCTAATCTTAGTGTGATCTGCCATGATGCCTGGCCCTCATCTAGGAGCTCACCCAGAGAAGCCTCAATAGAACAAAATGTACTCCTAGTGCTCTAAACACTTAGAAACTTAAAAGGGTTTTTGGAGCCTGTGTCAAGGATGGTGTCATAGACCAAATACTAAAACAAGAGTTGCTCCTAGTGTTCTTATCACTTAGGAAATACAAGGGTTTTAGGGCTCTGTACCAGGAAGGGGGTTGGAAGGCAGAGACCTGTATATTTTCCACTGTCTCACAGGGGTTCACTGAACTTTTCAAATCTGTAGGTTTATATCTTCTGCCAAATTTAGAAAATCTTCAGCCATCATTTATTCAAATATATTGTGAGCAAATACTTTTCTCTCCTTGGCTTTCTGGGATACCAATAATGTAAAAGTGGGGCCTTTTGGTATTTTCCCACAGGTCTTCGAGCCTCTTCATTGTGTTGAAGCTTTTTTCTCTCATTTGTTCAGATTGACTAATTTCTATTTACTCGTCTTCGTGAGCAGTGTCAGTTTCCTGTTTCTCGTTGTGTCCGGAATATATCCAATGAATTGATTTTTGTTGTATTTAGTTAGGTTCTAAATTTTTATTCATATTTCCTAGTTTTTGGACATTTTCTTTTCTTTTTTTTTAAGAGTATTTCTTTGACAGAGTGTGCAAGAGAGTAGAAGCAGGGGGAGCAGCAGAGGGAGAGGGAGAAGCAGACTCCCCGCTGAGCAGAGGGAGCCCAATGTGGGGCTCGATCCCAGGACTCTGGGGTCCTGACCTGAGCCGCAGACGCTTAACCGACTGAGCCACCCAGGTGCCCCTTTTGGACATTTTCTATTTTTCCTTTACAAAAGTGCACATACTTTGTGGAGCATTTTTATAATAGTTTCTTTAAAGTCAGATAATTTCTATATCTGTGGGATTTTTGGCATTTACATTTGATTGCCCTTTCCCATAGGAGTTAAGATTTTTCTACTCTTCATATGCTGAGCAGTTTTGGATTATATCTTGACATCTTGATTATAGTATTTATGAGACTCTGGGTCTCGTTCAGATCCTATGGAGAATGTTACTAATTTCATTTTAGTATGCAATTGACCCAGTTGGCTTCAGGCTGAAAGTTGCAGCCAGCCTTTTATGGTTTATGATTCCAATTTCACTTCTATTTTTGAAGTCTTTGAAGTCCTCTTTGGATCAGTCTCATGTGTGCCCCACCCAGTGGTTCCTAGTTTGGGACCTGTGTGGTGATCTTTCCAGGGTCTCCACTCCAAATCTGTTGAGGTTCAGAGGCAAGCATGCATATATTGAGACTAAACCCTGGAGTTCCCAAACAACTTTATGCAGTTGCTTTCCTGAGCTCCTCCCTTTCCATGATCTGATTAGTACTTCCTTACTTCCAAGGGCTTCCTTTTTCCGTTCTTCAGCCAAAAAAGCTAGGGCCTTTGTTGTGCACTTGTCTCTGCACCCATGTCTGGGGCTAAATGGCAGGAAGACAGAAGGAAGAAGCAGTGGGTATCAGGCCATCCCCTGGGAACCCTAGCTCCTCCTCTTCAGAGTTCTGGGTACTGCCTTCCTGCTCCTCTAGCCAGAGCTACAGCGCTTCTTGTAGAGTTCGGTCTTTGTGTTCAGAAATAGTTTCCAAGTTTTGAGCTGTCCGAAGTCTGGGCTGCAGCACAGCGGGGGAAGGAAGAGGAGTGGTAAATCACCTCAGGTGCACTGTTACTTCGCATCGCCTTAGCCATCTGCTGTCATTGACTTTTCAGTCTTCACGTAGTTGCTTCATACATTCTGTCCGTCCAGCTGTTCCACTGCATTTCATGAGAGAAACAGGGTAGAATATGCCCACTCAATTTTTTTCTGGATCCATTCAAGTTTGAATCGTTCCTTTGACTATAGTGTTTCGTTCCTTTTGAATTTCCAAAGCAGTGAGTTGAATCACTTATTTCTCAATAGTAGACTAACTACTCATATACTTTGGTAGGACCAAGGTCGCCCTTGGTTGAATTGAATTAAAGCTGAACAGAACCTTCGTTGTCATTTAAAAACATTTAAGCTGTCCATGCAATTCAGCACTGAAGATGCGCTTGTAATGCTGAAAGAGATCATTTCAGAATTACGTGTATAAAAACCTCCTGTTGTTGCTCTTCCTGTTGCTTCCTACCTCTGATGTGAATGAACAAAACATTTAGGGTTAACATGGGGGAGAGAGAGGGGCCCAGGCAGGGGTTTAGAATAGTAAACCAATTGGGAATGGCAGGGCACTCTTAATCCTAATTCTAATTTTAGCATCAGCAACCAGAAAGGCTAGGTTGCTTCAGCACTCGAGTATTTTCCCCCTTTCTGTTTCAGCATGGCTAGCTAAATGGCCTACGTTGTTGTAATCAAAACACAATCTTACTGTTGAGAATTCCTACCCATGTGGGGATATAAGCGACTGTAATTTTCTGTGGTGTTTCCCAGATGGTAGTGTATTTGCAGTGACTTCTTTTCCTCAGGTGTTGGTTCTTGTCTGGTGGACAAAAGTTTTGTAAGCACTGGTTGAGCTGAGAATGTGGTGCTTTCTGGAACACGATCCTAAGCCAAAAAGAGATCTCTGTGTTTACCTTGGTAGATTCTTCTTTCTTGGTCTGATATTGTTTTATATCACTCCTCTGTGTACAAGTATCTATAAAAAAGAACAAAACCATTTAATTAGCTTAGTTGGATTGATGGTGATGAATTGATATTTCAGACTTATTTTGTGGAGATTTTTTTTAGAAGAGGGGGGCAAAGGGAGAGGGAGAAAATCTCAAGTAGACTCCCCAATGAGCAAAGGAGCCTGAGGTGGGGCTTGATCTCACAACCCTGAGATCGCGCCCTGAGCCCAGATCAAAAGTTGGACACTCAACCCACTGAGCCACCCAGATGCCTCCTTATCCCCATCCCTCTTCTTCTTCTTCCTCTTTTTTTTTTTTAAATCAGGGCCTGTATTTGATTCTTTTGTTTTTACTCAGTGTTAGGCATGCTATCATAATCCTAGCTCTCCCTTCCCTCTTTATTACTACTGCTCTGCTTTAAGTTTCAAGTCAGCTTAGCATTTGTGCGGGGGAACCTCGACCATGGCCGAGGCAGTATGCTAATCACTTAAGATGAAGTGAGAAATGGAGAAACTTGACGAGGTCTTGCAGCTAACATTGGCTGAGGGGGACTCCAACCACACAGTCTGACTCGAAAGCCCCCGTTCTTAGCCAGTGCTCTCCAGAAGCTATGTAGTTCTGTCATCTCGTATGTAAACATAAGTGTGTTAGGACTTTGAACACTAGCTTCATCAGTATGTTTTTATTTAGATAAACTATGGTTTCTTCCCATGTTTGACTTGTAATGAGCACTCAGATATTTAAATAGATTTGTTGCATTTTCAACCCTCAGAGCTATATCTTTTTATTTTACTTAAGATTTATATGAGGCAGAGTGAGTGAGAGAGCATGAGCAGAGGGAAGGGGCAGAGGCAGAGGCAGAGGGAGAAGTGGACTCCGGGCCGAGGGAGCCTGAGATCATGACTGAGCCAAAGGCAGACACTTAACTGACTGAGCCACCCAGGCGCCCCTACTCCTTTTAACAAATATTTTCTAATGTTCCAGTTATAGTCCTGAAATGAAATTCACAGAAAATAGAACCCATTTACATATATAATTTAAAAATCAATATAATGTTGTAATCCCAGAAAAGAGAAATAAAAGGGAAATAGTTTATACAGAATACTATTTCAGTGCATAAATACTTGGGCATGACTGGAACTTAAGGTATAATGAAGTAGTCAGGTGCTTGTACCATACACAGAATAAACCCCCATAAACCACTAATGGACACTAATATACAGGTAGGATATATGGGCGACTACAAGTTACGTTGCTCTTAGCTAAGTGATTTTCTTCTTTCTTTCCTTTCATTTCCTTTTCCTTTCCTTTCCCTTTTCCCTTTCTTTCTTTCTTTCTTTCTCTAAGTGATTTTCTGTAGTGGTGATAAGCAAACCAAAATACAGGTGGATCTTGATTTATGTGATAGTTGAATTTTTGGAAAATAGAATATAAAAACTGAACAGTAAATATAGGTTATAGGCTCAGGCAAATAGGCTTTTTGCATTTGTGAATGCCCAGCATATTCAAGAGCAGGACATGGGGTGAGACTGTCCTGCACACTTCAGAATGTTTGACATCTCTGGTCTCTGACATTCAAGTGTCCATGAAGCCCCCTTACCCCACCCCAGTGGACTCTCAGATTTCTAAAGCCACTCCCTAAGTAGTAAAGGTTTCTCCAGTGAGAAGTACTGCTCTAGATGATTGCTTCCACAGTTGTGTGGAAGGACCATTCCTCCCCACCCCCCCCCCCCATCAATCACTGACTTTGTAAAGTACAACAGTTACTGGAGAAATGAAATTTTAAAGTCCATCAAAAAGACAAGCCCTGATTTTATTAATAGATACAGCAGTCTGGCAATCTATAAAAATTTCTAAATGCTTAATCTCCATTTCTGCTCTTACCTTGTCACTGTGTGGTCTCTTCATTTTCCTGTCTCCCCAGAAAAATTCTTCCTCTTAGAAGATTTTGGTCCCGTTTTCCCCTAGCCAAATGCTCTATTCCCAGCACCTCTTTTGTTGTCCATAAATACTACTTAAAAAAATGAATGTTCATTTTTTAGACAGATTTTTATTTTTCTATTTCAGAGAGAGAAAATGAAGGTTGTTTTTTGTTTTTGTTTTAAGATTTTAAGAATTTATTTGACAGAGAGAGACACAGTGAGAGAGCGAACACAAGCAGGGGGAAGGGGAGAGGGAGAAGCAGGCTTCCCGCCCCGAGCAGGGAGCCAGATATGGGTGGGGCTTGAGCCCAGGACCCTGGGACCATGACCTGAGCTAAAGGCAGATGCTTAACGAACGAGCCACCCAGGTGCCCTGGTTTTTGTTTTTGTTTTTAACATTTTATTTATTTATTTGACAGAGAGAGAGAGATCACAAGTAGACAGAGAGGTAGGCGGGAGGCGGGGGCGGTGGGGGAAGCAGGCTCCCTGCTGAGCAGAGAGCCCGATGCAGGGCTCCATCCCAGGACCCTGAGATCATGACCTGAGCCGAACGCAGAGGCTTTTACCCACTGAGCCACCCAGGCGCCCCACCTGCCCCTTATAAGAATTTTATTTGTTTTAAGAGCACATCAGCGTGAGGGGGGGTGGGCGGGGCATAGGAAGAGAATCCTTCAAGCTGACTGGATTCCACTACCTATGAGGTTATGATTTGAGTCAAAATAAGAGTTGGACGCCCAACCAACTGAGCCACACAGGCACCCCCCAAAATACTACTTTTTACCAAACTATGTAGTGTGAAATCATGGAAATGAGTTTAACTGCCTTCACTACCAGGGATGCTTTTTTTTTTTTTTTTAATTCCATGATACAAATTGCAGTGTTGTTTAACAGGCATAACTCAAACTGGTTTTGATTTCTCTTTAGCTTTATATACTGAAAATCCACTCTGTTTTCTCCATGCCAACCCAGAGGGGAGCAGTGACTTTCCTAACCTTAATTTCAGAAGACTTCCAGCTCTGTTTGTTCATACTGTGAGTGTCAGAGTGATTGAAGATCATTCCCATAACAAGTCAGGAAGGGTCCAGGATTGTAAAGTGCTTCAGCAGCTCCTGTTGGGGAGGCCGATGGCAGAACCCCTCAGCAGGGGCCCGCAGCTGCTGCTCCTACAGGGAGAAGGGCCAGTTTTGCCAGAGTGACTCCGTCTTCTCCGTGACCAGCTTTGTTTTCTTAACCTTCTGGGTTCCTCTTGACTAGCAGAACAGTGATCTAGTTTTCATAGGGACCTTTCTTTCAAAGGTGGGTTACAATCTGAGTTCGGTTTTAGCGTTTTGAATACCTCCCCTCTTCCAGCTGACTGCGTTCACATGCCATCCTTCTGTGATGCATCGGGTTGGCTTTGGCATGTTCTCGGAAGTATTTTTGCAATGGATCTAGGCACAGAGTCCCAGAGTGGCTTTCGAAGTTGTTCTCAAGTGAAACGGAGATGCTGGTGCATTTAGGCAGGGCATAGAACACACACAGTTCGGCTGACGCATGTGATTTTGTTACCCGCCTCCCACCTCGCTGGGATGGCTTCCCTCGGCTGTGATGTGTGTGTGACAGGGGTGGTGGTGGTCTTTGAAGAAGCCTTGTGGTCATCAGAATGTGTACCCGGGAGGAGCAAGACAAAGCCAGCGACGGTTCTGAGGCCAAAACCCTGTTCAGATGGAGTGCCGAGGCTGCTTCGGTTTTCGACTTTGACAGAGTTGAGTTGTGTTAGAAGAGTGTTCATTGTAGTTGGATTTGTGTATATGGGATGAGCAACAAAAAATATTTTGGGTGGAGAATTCTTGTACATCATTTTATTCCATGATCCTCCATCGCAGAGAAATAGGTTGTGGGAATGAGGACTCAGCCTCTGGTGCCTCTCATACATACGGAGGACGTCTTTAAGGGTGTGTGCTTTTTACACCGCGTGTATCCTAACCACCAGTCCGTAACCTGATGTGTGTTAAATACAGAAATAACGTCTTGTCCTAGGGTTGGAGGAGCAGTTGGCTCATCTGGCCTTCGTGGGTGCTATGAACTGAATGTTTGTGTCTCCCCAGAATTCCTGTTGAATCTGTAATCCCAGGGGGAGGGTCTTTGGAGGTGGACCCGCTGGGAGACGATGTGGTCATGAGACGAGAGCCCTGTGAAGGGAATAGTACCCTTACGAGAAGGGACACCAGGGGTGGTGGCTCTCTGCCATGTGAGGATAGAGCAAGAAGGGGACTGTCTGTAATCCAGGAAGAGCGTCCTCACCAGCATCCCAGCCATGCCAGCACCCTTGTCTTGGACTTCCAGCCTGTAGAACTGTGAACAAGAAGTTTCTGTCATTTAAGTCACTATGGTCTTGATGAGAGCATCCCGAGATGTTGGGGAAGTTGTAGAAATGTGGTACCTTCCTTAGGAATTTAAAAATGGCTTCTAAAATTGTGTATTTGGGGGAGTTTTCAAACTTACACACCTAGAGAAAATAGCATAACGAAACTTCATGTACCTAGCTTTAAAGGTGATCAACATTCTCTTCTTGTTTTATCTGTATTCCTTAACTTTGTTATTTTCTGGATTATTTTTAAGCAATTCAAGGTGACTGATGACACAGAAAATTTGTTTGACCTGCTATGCATGAACCTAAGTGCATTAGTTTCCTATCGCTGCTTTAAGAAGTTACCACAAACTTGGTGGCTTAAAATAGCAGTCATATTCACTTACAGTTTTAGAAGCCAGGAGTCTGAAATCAGCCTCACTGGGCTAACGTCACGGTGTTGGCAGGGCTGATTTCTCCTGGAGACTCCAGAGGAGAATACATCCCCTTGCCTTTTGCAGCTTCTATAGGCCACCTGTGTTCCTTGGCTTGCAGCCTCTTGCTCTGTCTTCAGATGGCATCACTCCAGGCTCTGTGTCCTTTGTTACCTGACCTTCTCTCTGATTTGGACTCCTCCCGTGCCCCTTCCATAATGATCTCTGTGATCACTTGGATATTTTCCCTGTCTGGAGATTTTTAATTATGTCTGCAAAGTCTCCTCTGCTATATGAGATAACATTACAGGTTTCAAAGACTAGGAGGGATACGCATTTGGGACCATTATTTAGACTGCCACAAAAGGGCCTTCGTGTGGTCTGCACTCGAGGTCAGGTAAGTAAGTGGTCGGTCTGCGATCCTGAGAGCGGGGACTCTAATCAAAGGAGAACATATCAAGACTAAGTGCTTCAAAACCTAGAGGGACATTTGATCACAGGACAGCTTAGCTTGTCATTTTGTGTAGAGGATGTGGCGTTCCCTCAGATACAAAGAAGGAGGCACATGTTTGTATCAGGCCAGTTAATAACTTGGTGCCTTTTGAGTCTTAAGAGAAAAGACTGCAGCAGTCCAACGTGAGGTTCAAGGTGATGCTAACATATGCCTCATCTCTGGTTTTGCCTTGGCCAGCTGACCAAACGGTACTGTCCTGGGCCTAGTGCCATTTTGATCTCCCTTCCCAGAGCTGCTGAGCCTTGCCCCTCGCCTTCCTGGCACCCGTCTGTTCTTTTTGTTTTTGTTTTTTTTAAAGATTTTATTTATTTGACGGAGAGAGACACAGCGAGAGAGGGAAAACAAGCAGGGGGAGTGGGAGAGGAAGAAGAAGCAGGCTTCTTGCTAAGCAGGGAGCCCAATGAGGGGCTCAATCTCCGGATCCTGGGATCATGACCTGAGCCAAAGGCAGACGCTTAACGACTGAGCCACCCAGGCACCCCATGTTTTTTGTTTTATTCATTCATTCATTTATTAAAGATTTTATTTGACAGAGAAAGCGATCACAAGTAGGCAGAGAGGCAGGGATAGCGAGATAAAGAGAGGGAAGCAGGCTCCCAGCTGAGCAGAGAGCCCAATTCGGGGCTCGATCCCAGGACCCTGAGATCATGACCTGAGCCGAAGGCAGAGGTCCAACCCACTGAGCCACCCAGGCGCTCCATGTTTTTTAAAGATGTTATTTGTTTGAGAGAGAGCACAAGTGGCAGTAGAGTGGCAGAGGGATAGGGAGAGGGTGAAGCCGACTTCCCGCTGAGCAGGAACCTCGATGTGGGGCTTGTTCCCAGTACGCCGAGATCATGACCCAAGCCGAAATCAGACCTGTAAATGACTGAGCCACCCAGGTGACCCAACTCTGTCATAGATTAAAAAAAAATGATAACAGTCCCACTGGATTTTTGGGAACGGGTGGAGAAGGTAGGTATAAAAAAAACACCATGTAGGGGTGTCTGGCCAGCTCAGTCAGAGGAATGTGTGGCTCTTGATCTCGGGATCATGAGTTCAAGCCCCATATTGGGTGAGGAGATGACTTAAACTTAAGAAAAAAAAAAAAGAATGTAAATTTGTTGTCCCAGGTCATTGAGTTTTGTTGAAGTACAGCTCAGTTCACTGAAGTTTTTTTTTTTTTTTTTTTAATGATGTGTTTGTTTATTTTGTGGGAATAAATTGAAATCTTGTTACAAGCTACGTCAGCCTCTTCATTAGCAGTTGTGCTTTAGAGAGATACCTTGTAGGTATTTTATCTTGCTTTGGCTACTTGTTTTAAGTAGTTGAGGTGTTTGTGGTAAAACTTTCTAATAGAATTTAGCTTAAAATTTAACTTAATGTTTTGGGGGAAGCTTGTTTGTTTTTTTTTTTTTTTCTCTTTTAAAGAAAAACTTCAGACCTTGGTGTTGAAGAAATGAGCCACAAACTACTGAGAAGCATCACCGAGTGATGCTCTTTCTGGCTGTTACTGCACAGGCTGTGCCCCCAGATGCCGGCCTTATTAGGGTGGATTAGTGCTAAGCCCTCCTGAGTTTACACCCGTCATTGCCTCTGTGCTCTCCTTTCTCAGCAAATCTGATACCCGTCAACTCTGAGCATGTTGTGCACACTCCCAGTATTCCGGTATCATTGAACAGGGCCTGAAGTTGCCCAACTGAACAAGTATTTCTGATTTCAAATAATCTTCATGATTTCTTCTCCATAAAAGATGTGACTTAGTCATGTTGGTTTCTTGCCTAACTAAACATGGGCGAGTATTTCATCAGACACAGCTTTGTTTCTGTATGCCAGGAATTTTACCCTGCCTCACTCTTAAATTAATGTTTGTTTAATAAGAGGACCTGTGCTCATATGCTTCCCTCTGCTGCTAGAAACAAAGCTTTGTAGTACACGATGGAGCCTTTCTACTCGTAAGACCTATTTTCTGCTGAGTGGGTTTTCAGCTTGCTGTCTTGTTTCTTCCTGAGTTTAAGGGTCACCTCTACCTTACAGTATAGAATTTTAACTTTACCACTGACATCATACTAATCTTTTTTAACCCTGAATTTCCCCTGGCTTTTTTTTTCCTGCGCTGAAAGTAAAAAAAAAAAAAAATCTTGTGTTGGTTATCTTTTGTAAGTTGCTTTATCCTTTTGGTAAGTACTTGTTAGTCATGTAGGTTTTTTTGGTATCTAAAAGACCTTGGTGTGTGAACTAGATTGATGGTTCCCTCTTTTTAGAAAATGAGACTCTGAGTAAGCCTAATCAGTTCCTAAAATCAAATACACCCAAAAAATAGTGGCATGCACGTGTGTAAGATTCGTTGTTCAGTTTATACCAAAAATTTGTGGAATCGTGTATGGGTTGCGTACCTGTTGCAGTGACTCTGTGGCCTCTCTAGGATCCAGTGCACTGATCAAGGATCAATGGTGGGAAATCCAGCATTGCCGTGCCTCCTCCTTCCGTAGCAGGGGGACTCCCGCAGAAACTCTTTTCCCACTGAGCCTAGTTTAAGCCTCAGAATCCTCCTTACACAGTGCTCCAGATAGTCACAACCAGTTGGTTGCACCTGGAATGCAAGAAGAACATTATTTGTCTCCTTGTCGAGCACTTGTCGAGCTCAGTCATCTGTCCTCTCTTGGACACCTCCTACCCCTCCCAGCTTGTTTCCTCCTGGGGGGGGGGGGTATGGTTTCTGAATCTCTGAGAAAACGGTTCACAACTGAGTCCAGTATTCTACGTGGATCTAAACTGTGCTTAGTGCAGCATAGGACCCTTCTTCTCCTTAACCGGTGTTCAGTGAAGGCGAGATTACATGCCCACATTCTCAACACATGACACTTTGATTTACAGTTGAACTAGCTTTTAGGTATCAAGAATATCAAAGTATTACTGATTTACTTTTAAAAGGTATGTGTGTGGAGGCTTCTAAGAATGAAGTGTCTGCCTTCTTCACTGTGCTGTCTGGTGCTAACATGAAAAACCTGTCAGGGTGATTAGTGGTGAGGCGATAGGCACAGAGTTTGTGCAGGGGAAGGGCTCTTCTAGAAGACCACATGGGCAGAGGACATGCTGAGACTGGATGCCAGCAAGTTCTCCTTGATTCTGGAAGCTGAAGTAGGTTAGCGCTGAGCAAAGTGATGAGACTTGCAGAGTGTCCCCTAAGGTACTGAAGTATCAGGTTATCCCCACTGTGAACTCCTAAGAAATTGACCACTGACCATCTTAACGCAATAAGGAGCTATGAGGAGTTAGTTATAATTTTATTTTACATTTTAATTTTTACTTTTTAAAAAAATTTGAACATGATTAATATATAATATTAGTTTGAGGTGTACACATTTTAATTTTTAAATTGAAGTGTTCATTGTAGGAAAAACTAAACAACAAAAAAATAGTACCTGCCATGCTGTCATCCAGAGGTGATAGTTGTGTGTTCTGTTGATCTGTGTGTATATAGGGTGAACTGGATAAGTTTCTTTCTTCCAAAATGGTTTCCAGTTGTGGTAGCACTACTTACTGAATCAGCTGTTTCTTGAACTGAGCCTTTGTCTTATCTGGCACTCTGAAAAGAAAGTGTTGCTTTTTCTCATTTGAAGCTTAGCCAAACGTTGGGTTTTTTGTTTTGTTTTAACAGGTTAGTGAGGTAGGGACTGCTGGTCCTGCCTTTGTGGCCACATCTGCCGTACTGTGGGCACTATTGGCCATCCATTTACATTTAAGCAGGAATTGTGAATGTAAGGAAGAGCAGTGTCTTCCTTTTTTGGTATTCCCCCCACCCAAATATTTTCTGAACCCAAATACCTTGTCTTTATATTTTTGGGAGGCTAGTTAAGCTGGTTAGGGTAGCAGATGGCATCAGTGTTGTATGTTTTAATCTGAGAAAACTATATTTCTTTTTTTTAAGATTTATTTAAGAGAGAGAGTGAGCGCGCGCACACACACAACACACACACACACACACACACACACACACACACACACACACACACACACGAGCATGGGGGGGAGGGGCAAAGGAGGAGGCAGAGAGAGAATCCCAAGCAGACTCCCTGCTGAGGGCTGAGCCCCGTGTGGGGCTTGATCCCAAGACTCGGAGATCATGACCTGAGCTGAAATCAACAATCAGAGGGTTGGTCGACTGAACCCTGTAGGCACCCCTGAAAGTACTGTATTTTATGCTATGATATCCTAGGATGACAATTAATGAGATTTACTAGGTCGTTCAATTTTTAGCTTTGTTTTCAGATGCGTAGCAATGAACGTACTTGTTTCTTGAACTAAACGCATGTACCAGTAAGGACTGGAGGTGGGCGTTAATGAACATTCATGTAGGAAGAGCAAGGTTCCTTTGCCCTGTGCAGGTTCTTACTCCTCTTGAGTTTATCCTACCTTGTATGTGTTAGTTTATTCAACAAGAGTATGTACTGGGCTTGTCTACAGACAACTGTTAGTTTTTATTTATTTCTACACAGTGTGTGTGTGTGTGTGTGTGTGTAAAGTCATTTGGGTGAAATGTTTCTCAGTTATTTTGCCTTGGTTTGATGATACTTGATACTTGTTGGCTAGAATATGTGTGGAGGGGGGCAGGGGTAGACAGAGATAGAGAATCTTAAGGGGCTTGATTTTATAACCCTGAGATCGTCACCTGAGCTGAAATCGAGAGTGGGAAGCCTAACCGATTGAGCCACCCAGGCACCCCTCATGATACCAGATTCTAAGGAAGTAGTTCCTTGGTCGCTGTTGACACAGTTCTCAGTTCTCTGTTTTGTTTGGGGCTCAGTTATGAAGAAGGTAAAAAATGGATCTGCATGGGCTCCCAGTTATCGGTCAGAATCTCTGAGTATCTTTAAAAGCCCATCACAGCCCTTGTACCCCCGACAAACTGAGAGTGTTATGAAGGGGATGAAGCTATTTCACTAGCCACAAAATTGAGATTAAAGAAAGGCAAAGACTAAACCAAGGTGATTAGTTTTCTTTACAAAAGTGCGAGTCTTGTGTGCTATATAGTTGTGACTTGGGATCTGTTTGCTGTATATACAGCTCACGAGGAAGGAGGGAAAGGGATAAGGATGGTAGCGTACTTAAAGATTCTGTGCTTAGTTCTAGCTGGCATGAGAGACTTCATTTGTGTGCAAGAATGGGGATGTCAAGCAGGGGTTGCCTGCTACCCACATCTTTCAAGTAGCGCTACCTGGTAGAGGTGTAGTAATTCACCCTAGTCTAGTGGTATTCTTTGCTTGCGTTTGGCTCAGTTGATTCATCTGTGTCCTTTATGTGTTGGTCAGTCAAAGGACAGGTCAGCTCTTAATCAGTTGGTATTTTGGTTTTGAACTGCTTTCAGCTTTTTCTCAGAAGCTCTGATAAAAGGGAGTGACATAAAATGCCCTCCCCCCATATAAGTAATATAGATTCATTGGATAAAATTTGGAAAGTAAATGATAAAAAAGGCTCAGTATATTCGCATTTCTATGCAGGTATACATATAATTGAGTTAACATATTGGAGTGTGAACTTTTAGAATGTTTGCAGTTACAAAACTTTTGTATAAGTTTTATACTTTTTTTTTAATTTTATTTATTTATTTGACAGAGAGAGAGAGATCACAAGTAGGCAGAGGCAGGCAGAGAGAGAGGGGGAAGCAGGCTCCCCGCTGAGCATAGAGACTGATACTGGGCTCGATCCCAGGACCCTGAGATCATGACCCGAGCCGAAGGCAGAGGCCTTAACCCACTGAGCCACCCAGGCGCCCCAAGTTTTATACTTTTTTAAAAAAGATTTTATTTACTTATTTGAGAGAGAGAGAGAATGTGTGAGAGAGCATGAGCAGGGGGAGTTTTATTAAGAGTCCTGTGTACTTTTTAAGTCTGGCTTCTTTCAGTCAGCATAATTGGAGATCCATCCATACTGTATGAATCATTAGCTCATTCCTTTTTATAGCTAAGTTAGGATTCCTTTGTGTGGATATACTTTATATTGTTCATCTGTCCATTGATGGACATTTGGGTTGTTTTTGACTATGTGGTATGAACATTTATGTGTAGGTCTCTGTATGGATGTGTACTTTTCTGGGGACACACTTGGACTTCGAGAGTTGGTATGAAGATTATTTTAAGCTTTAAGACATTTGAGATTCAGCAGATTTCAAAAGAAGCCTATTAAAAGCTTTATCTGACTGAGGGCAGAAACTTCTGGAGACTGACATAAATCCATTTCCAGGGGAGTCTTACTGGCATGAAAAAAGATGAAAAGACCATTTATTCCTTTAAAAATGAACATTGTCACAAACCTTAGCTCCCATTGGTTCTAACCATAAAGCCTTTTTTCATCCCCCCACCCCTTTACTCTCCATCAAGTTGGGCACACCAGTGCCCATTTTTAGCTAGTCAGAGAAGCACTCCTTTTGTTTCATATACCACATGGGTATATGAATAAACTTTGTAATTTTTTTCTTATTAATCTCGTGAGTTAAATTCACAGACTCCCCAATCATGGAACATAAATTGGTAGAGGAAAAGTTTTTTCTCCCAACACTTGTATTTGTCTTGGGTGAATTTTGGGGTAGAGTAACTGGGTCATAAGATAGGTATATGTTAACATTTAAGAAACTGCCAAACTGTTTTTCTAAAGTTTCTGTACCATTTTATGTTTCCATAAAGCTTTAGTCCTAAAGTGTACAGTTCAGTGGGTTTTAGTGTATTCATTGAGTTGTGGAACATCATCACCACGATGTAATTTTAGGGCATTTTCATCACCTCCAAATCCTGTACCCCTTAAGACTTACCAGTTCCTAGCAAATAATCTGTTTTTTGTCTGTGGATTTGCTTATTCTGGACATTTCAAATACACAGAATCCTACAATATGCAGCCTTTTGTGACTGGCTTCTTCTGCCTAATAAAATTATTCAGTGTTCATGTTGTGGCATGTATCAGTGCTTTTTTGGGGGTGGGGTGGGGGAGTAGGGTCCACACGGGTCCAATGTGGGCTTAAACTCATGACCCTGCATTGTGTGCTCTACTGAATGAGCCAACCAGGTGCCCACTTCTTTTTTTTTTTTTTAAGTAAACTTGTAATTTTAGACTAGTTGGTAGGTTTGTAGAAAAATTACAAAGGTAGTACAGAAAGTTCCCATATATCCCATAGCCAGTCTCCCCTGTTACTAACGTCTTACATTAGTATGGCACATTTGTCACAGTTAATGAACCAACCTTGTTGGGTCCTAGTTTATAAGAAACTGAAGTTCATACTTCATTCAAATTTTCTTAGTTCTTACCTAATGTTACTCATCTGTTCCTGGATCCCGTCCAGGATACCACATTACATTTAGTTGTCATGCCTCCTTAGCCTCCTCTTGGCTGTGATAGTTGTTAGGTTTTCCTTATTTTTGATGACCTTGACAGTTTTGAGGAGTATTGATGGGTATTCTGCACAATGTCTCTGGGGACTTACCTGAAGCTTTTCTCATGATTAGACTGGATTTATGGCTTCTGGGAGGGGTAAAATGCCATTCCTATTATATCAAGAGTATATACTATCAACATGACTTACCACTGTTGACATTAACCCTGATCACCTGGATGAAATAGCGTATGTTAGATTGTTTCCCCGTAAAGCTGCTCCTCTACCTGCCCCCAGTCCCAATCCCCTTTCCATACTGAACTCATTCAAAGAAAGCTGCTGTGTATAACCCCCACGTAAGGAATGGGGAGTTATGCTTTACTTCCTTGAGGGTAGAATACCTAACATAAATTATTTGGAATTTTTCTCCATGGACATTTGTTTATTCTCCTTCATTCATTTATTCAGTCATTTAGATTTGTGGATCTTTATTTTGTATCTTGGGTTTTAACCCAATATTCATTTTGTTGATACTGTTCCAGCTTTGGCTGCCAGGAGCTTTCAGTTAGTGCCTGTCTCCCTGTGGTACCCTAACTGTTGTGTGTCTGTGTTTTCTGTTTGAGAACTTTTTTACTGTCTGGTAGCACAAGGTATTTGGCAATCTCCTAGTGTAATTCCTGCTCTAGTCTTAGAATCCGCCACTTCTTTAACGAGCTGTGGCTCTTGATATTGGAGGATGGTATCAGAAACCAAGACACCTGGGCAGTGGGTATGACCATTACCACTGGGGTGTCATTGCTTCTGGGTTCTCCCAGCTGACAGCAAGGAAATACATATGTATATACTAACCTGGGTATATACACATCTATAAATATATCTCTACGTAATTATATCAGATTAAATATTACTGGTATTTCATTCTTACTGCTAAATACTATTCTATTATACAGCTGTAGCATTTTGTTTATTCATCAGTTGATGGACATTTGGATGGTTTCCACTTTTCAAATATTGTGAATAATGCTGCTGTGAGCATTTGTATACAAGTTTTTATGTGGGCATATCCTGTCCGTTTCCTTGATAAGGACCTATGATAATCCTATGCTTAATGTATTGAGGCCCTGCCAAACTATTTTCCAAAGTGACTGCATCATTTTATATTCCCACTAGTTATTAATAATGGTTCCAATTTCTCTATATTTTCACCATCCTTATTTTAGCCATCCTAAAGGGGTATGAAGTGTTATCTCATTATAGGTTTTTAAAATTTTTACTTTTTAAAATTTATAAAAACTTATTAGAGAGTGCTTGTGCATGAGGGGGAAGGGATAGGGAGAACCAGGCTTGCTGAGCAAGTCCCAGGACCCTGGGATCATGACCTGAGCTCAAGGCAGACACTTAACTGTCTGAGCCACTTAGGTGTCCCTCTCATTGAGGTTTTAATTTGGATTTCCCTCATTACTAAAAGAACATTTTTTTCATGTAGTTGCTGTTCATAGATTTTTTTGGAGGGGAGAGCTGTTTAAGTCTTTTGAACATTTGGGGCACCTGGGTGGCTCAATCATTCGAGCTCCAACTCTTGATTTTGGTTCAGGTCATGTTCTCAGGGTCATGAGTTTGAGCCTTGCATTGGGCTCTGCACTCAGTGGGGGCGTCTACTTGAGATTCTCTCCCTCTCCTGCCCCTCCCCCCACATGCCTGCATATCTGCTCTCTCTCTCTCTCTGAATAAATATTTAAATCTTTCGAACATTTAAAAATTAGTTTTCTTACTGAGTTTTGAAATTTGTGAGATACACACACACGCACACACACAGATACAAGTTTTTTATCAGATGCTTTGCAAATATTTGCTTCCAGTCATCTCATTTGCTGGTTTTCTCATTTTCTTAAAAGTGTCTTTTAAAGAATATTGGAAGTAATTTTCATTTTCTTACTGATTTGTATGAACAAATTATATGAATTTCAATTGTATGATTGTATGAATATATGCTTATTCTTCAGCCATATTAGATCTTCAAAAAATGTTTCAGATTCTTAAAGCTTTCTAACATGAGTAGTTTCAAGCATATACAAATGTTCAGAGAGTAGTGTGATGAATCAGGCCATGAGCCTATCACCAAACTTCAACAATGATGAATTTATGGCCAATCTCATTTCCTCTATATATCACCCCTCCAACATTATATCCAAGTAAGGTCCATACTTCACAGTTGGTTGATTTCTCTTAAGTTTTTTTTTTTTTTTTTAAGATTCTATTTTTTAAGGGGCACCTGGGTGGCTCAGTCGTTGGACGTCTACCTTTGGCTCAGGTCATGATCCCGGGGTCCTGGGATCGAGCCCTACATCGGGCTCCCTGCTCAGTGGGAAGCCTGCTTCTCCCTCTCCCACTCCCCCTGCTTGTGTTCCCTCTCTTGCTGTGTCTCTGTCAAATAATAAATAAAATCTTAAAAAAATTTAAATTAAAAATAAAAAAAATAGAATCTTTTTTTTTTTTTAAAGATTTTATTTATTTGACAGAGACACAGTGAGAGAGGGAACAAGTAGGGGGAGTGGGAGAGGGAGAAGCAGGCTTCCCGATGAGCTGAGAGCCCGATGCGGGGCTCGATTCCAGGACTCCGGGATCATGACCTGAGCTGAAGGCAGACGCCTAACGACTGAGCCACCCAGGCACCCCGATTCTGTTTTTTTAAAGTAATCTCTACACTCATTGTAGGGGTCAGACTCACAACGCCAAGGTTAAGAGTCTCATGTTCTACAGACTGAGCCAGGTGCTCCACCCTTTTTTTTTTTTTTTAAAGATTTTATTTATTTATTTGTCAGAGAGAGAGAGAGCGGGAGAGAGAGCACAAGCAGGCAGAGTGGCAGGCAGAGGCAGAGGGAGAAGCAGGCTCCCTGCCGAGCAAGGAGCCCGATGTGAGACTCGATCCCAGGACCCTGGGATCATGACCTGAGCCAAAGGCAGCAGCTTAACCAACTGAGCCACCCAGGCGTCCCTCTTTTTTTTTTTTTTTAAAGATTTTATTTTTTTTATTTTACAGAGCACAGACAGGAGAAGTGGCAGGCAGAGGGAAAGGGAGAAGCGGGCTTCCTGCTCATGGGGCTCAATCCCAGGACCCTGGGATCATGACCTGAGTCAAAGGCAGACGCTTAACTGAGCCACCCAGGGGTCCCCAGGTGCCCCACTCTTAAGCCTCTTAATCTTTGGGTTCTTACTCCATTTTATTACTTGCTATTTGTTGAAGAAACAGGATTTTTTTTTTCCTCCTGTCACATTAGATTAGTTGATTTTACCCTTGTAGCTTGTAGCTTTGTTTCTCAGTCCTCTATATTCCTGTGAATTGGTGGTTAAGTCTAGAGCAGGGATCTTCACCGTTGCTGCTTCTTAGAGCCACCTGGGGAGTTTCATAAAAAATTTTAATGTCCATGCTGTATTTCAGACTAATTAAATCATAACTCCAGCGTTAGGGCCCAGGCTTTAGCATTATAAGCTCTTCACGTGATGCCACTATGTTGCCAAGGTTGAGACCACAGAAGGCTTGGCCGTATGCAGATTTTCTATCCTTCCAACTTCTCTTTAAGCAAGAATAATTCATAGGTGGTAGTACAGACGTCTGTCAGGAAGCATGTATTTGGTTTCCTTTTTGTCGGTTAGCAGCCATAGTTTTTAAGAAATCCATTTTATGAAGGGAAGCAAAAAGGATGACTTTTCAGTTTTTTTCTTCTCATTTATTAATTGAAACATTTTTATAAAGAGAAACTTTTTTTTTTAAGATTTTTATTTATTTATTTGACACAGAAAGAGAGAGATCACAAGTAGGCAGAGAGAGGGGGAAGCAGGCTCCTTGCTGAGCAGAGAGCCTGATGCAGGACTCGATCTCAGGACCCCGAGATCTTGACCTGAGCTGAAGGCAGAGGCTTTAACCCACTAAGCCACCCAGGCGTCCTTAAAAAGTAACTTTTGCAGAGATACTATTTGGTTACTCTGAGATTGATTTCCTACAAGAAAGGCAGTGTTTGATTCTGCTTATTTACCAGTCTTGGTTCTCCAGTGGTAACATACTTTTAAATATTTGAGTTTAGATACTTGATACTTGAGTTTACACTAATTTGTGTCTCAGTCTATTTTTATCAGCTTTACTAATAGTCTATTTGTCCCATTTTTAGTCAGTAGAAGCTCTTTCACATTGGCTCCTGAGTCCTTCTGCCCGTACGCCTGTGTGAGGAAAGCAGAGAAGCTAGCTAGCATGTAAATGACACCAGGGTTAACTAAAGATTCTCATTTTTATAAACAAAATACATGCTGCTTATGTAAAAAGCCAAACAGAAAGTCAAAGTGAAAATTTCTACTGACGAGATTTAATGAAAAACATGCTGAACATGCTTTATTTTTTTGGCTGGTGTGGTTATTGACATGCGTGGAATGATACCATGAGTGCTGTTTTGCAGGCCTAGTTTTTAGTACTTACCAGGCGTGTTGTAGAGATCGGTTCATGGCCTTTTTTTTTTTTTTTTTTTTTTTTTTTTGATGACTGTATAATTTGAAAAGACTAATTTATTTTTGTTGGTATGTAGATTGTTTTCCAGTTTTTCATTCTTATAAGTAGACCCCCTTTTATTATGACTTCATTGAGATAATCACATGTCCTACAATTTGTCTGTTGAAAGTGTACAAATCAATGGTTTTTAGTGTATTTGCAGTTATGGGCAACTGTTACCACAGTTAATTTTAGAATATTTTCATCATACCAGAAAGAAATCCAAATTAAAAAAAAAAAAAAAAAAAGAAATCCTGTACCCTTCAGTTAACCCCTCTTATCCCCCCCAGCTACCCCTTAGCCCTAAGAAAACACTAATCTTTTAGTCTATAGATTTGCCTATTCTGGGCATTTCATAAAAATACAATCATTATTGTCTTTGTGTCTGGCCTTTTTTCACTTAGTAAAGTGTTTTCAAGGCATCTCTGTGTTGTAGCATGTATCACTATGTTTTCCCTTCTGTGGCCAATCCGTCCGTTGTACGGATACAGCACCTTTTGTTTCCCTGTTCATCCTTTGAAGGACATGTTGGTTGTTTCCACTGTTGTTAGCTATTGTGAATAATGCTGCTGTGAGCATTCATGTACAGTGTTTTCCTGCGAACATGTTTCCATTGCTCTTGGGAGTAGACATAAGTTGTTGAGTCCTAACGTAACTATTTAAGGTTTTAAGGAGCTGCCACACTGTTTTCTAGAGCGGTTATACCACTCTGAAATTGATACTCTTAGCAGTAGTATATGAGACCTCTGCTTTCTCCACATACTTTGTCTGTTATCTTTGTGATTATCTGACCTTGTGGTTATAGCCATTCTAGTGGATTTAAAGTGATAGATCACCGTGGTTTTCATTTGTACTTACCCAGTGAGTAATGATGGATGCCAAGCATCCTTTCATGTGCTTTTGGCAATTTGTGTATCTTCCTTGGGGGAAATGTCTATTCAGATCCTCTGCCCATTTTTATTTTTTAAGTTTTTATTCTCGTTAACATACAATGTAATTAGTTCAGGTGTACAGTGTAATGATTTCATAATTTCATGCATCACCCAGTGCTCATTACAACAAGCACACTCCTTAATCCCCATCATCTGTTTCACCCACCCACCCCCACCATCTAACCCATTTTCTTTTTTAAAGATTTATTTATTTTAGAGAGAGTGAGAGATTGCGCGCGTGCAGTCTGAGTAAGTGGGGGTGAGGGGCAGAAGGAGAAGGAGAGAGACACTTAAGCAGACTGTGCTGAGCCCATAGCCTGACTTAGGGCTCAGTCTCACCACCCTGAGATCATGACCTGAGCCCAAACCAAGCATCAGAGGCTTAACCGACTGCACTACCCAGGTGCTCTTCTACCCATTTTTAAATCAGGTTGTCTTTTATTATTGAGTTGCAAGAGTTCTCTTTATATATTCTAGATGTAAATCACTTACCAGATAGGATTTGCACATTACCCTGCATGTAAGCATGTAAATGTCTCTGCTCACCTGTCCTAATTTTTGCCCTGTACCTCCATCAGTGTTCATTGTGTGTGTGTGAATAATAGTGCTAAAGACATGTTGATCAGAACGACCCAGGGACGATCCAGGTTTCCACACATGGCTTTGCTTAGGGAAAATGAGTTCATTTATTATGGGGTTCTGAATTTTGATTTTCATACTTGTTTGAGGTGTCAGTAATGAGCAGGGCCATTTCTGTGTGACTTGTAGGGATTATAATACAACAGTGACATAAACAGTGGGAGGATAATTACTGGGGTGGCAGATGATGCACTGGTTGTGAAATAAGTGAGTTTGTATTTAGCTTAACTTTCGGTCATAAATGAAATTCTTTTTTTTGTGTCATAAATGAAATTCTGACAGCTTTGTTGCTTGAGTTTAATTTCACAGAAACTGCTAAAAAGTAAAAATTTGGTTTTTGTCTCTAAATACAAGAACATTTTCTTAAAAAGGTTTGAGAAGGAATGTGTGAGCACACATAGGAGCACAAGCGGTAGGGGTAGGAGGGGCAGCCAGAGAGGGAAAAGCAGGCTCCCTGCTGAGCAGGGAGCTCCATCGCAGGACCCCAGGATTCATGACCTGAACTGAAGGCAGAAGTTTAACCTACTAAGCCACCCAGGTGCCCTAAAAGCCTTAGAATTACTTGAGCATTTCCACTGCTGGTCCCAATGCTTCAGTAACAGACGCTGTACAAGTTGGAAATAAAGTATTTTCTAAATAGCACATGGCAGGATTATGTTTCAATCTGAGGGGTAGGATCTGCGTGAAAAGCTTGTGCAATAAAACTTTGGAGCAAAAGCTGTACTCCAGAGCTAATGAGCGGTTTTTCTTTTTTTTTTTTTTTAAAGACTTTATTTTTTTGACAGAGAGAGAGAGATCACAAGTAGGCAGAGAGGCAGACAGAGAGAGAGAGGGGGGAAGCAGGCTTCCTGCTGAGCAGAGAGCCCGATGTGGGGCTCGATCCCAGGACCCTGAGATCATGACCTGAGCTGAAGGCAGAGGCTTTAACCCACTGAGCCACCCAGGCGCCCCTGATGAGCGGTTTCTAAGTATAGCACATACATGGCTGGGCTCCAAATTAGGCCTTGATCTTGAATAATACACTACCAGTGACTGAGAACAGTGGGTAGGTGGGTGGGAAACTCTGGTTTGCCCTGTGGACACTCGTGCCTCACTGGACCTGTGAATTGCAGAGTGAGGAAATTCCAAGAACATTTGTAGGGGTACCTTTTATCAGTAGCTTGGCAGTATTGTGATGATTTGTCCACCCCACAGTTCAGAAGCACTAAGAAAATGCAGGTCTGTCACAGGAAACAAATAGCGGTGGAGAGAAGGATTCCATTTGACTTTGGTCCTGCCTTTTCATCTCTTCTAGCACTGTGTTTTGGCCTGGTTCAGGTCTGTTAACAATGGGTTGGTATGGTGAGCATCTTTCCTCTGCCTCAAAAATTCATGCATTTGGCTCTGTCCTTTGTTCATTTGTTTCTCTAGAACTCTCTCCAAGTGGAGCCTTAAATAGGAGCCCTTAATAGAAGTGGAGCCTTAAATAGGTCATAAATTTCATTTATGACCAAAAGTTTGGATTGAAAACACACTGTTTTCTTGGCTTTTTTTTTTTTTTTTGAAACAATTTAAAGGCCAGTATAATCCAGTTTGATGTCCTCATTTTTCATGATTGTAAAATTACCCGTTCATTGTACAAAATTTGGAAGGAGGAAAGGAAAGAAGAAAGTCTCTTTCTCCCCAATGGCAGTGTGGTTGAATGACTCACAGTTCACTTTGGTATGATAGGCATTTTTCAGCATGGTTGGATTGTGTTGTGTGTGTAAGCTGATATCCTCTTATGTCTTGAATGTGCTTTTTAAGAAAATTGAGCTGTAATTCATGTACCATAAAATTCATATTTTAAAGTGTATAATTCCGTGTCCTTCAGTGTATTCACAAGGTGAAAGGAGCCATGACTGCTATGTAATTCTTGAACATTTTTCATTATCCCAAAAAGTAACCCCATAGCTATTAATAGTCACTGCCCTTCCTCCCTTGTAGCCTCTTGCAGCCCCTGGCAACCAGGTTCTGCTTTGTCTCTATAGATTTGCCTGTCCTGGACACTTCACATAAATGGTAATATACAATAAGTGGCCTCTTTTGCTTAACATTTTCAAGATGCATTCATATTGTCGTATGTACTTCGTTTCTTTTCATGGCCAGTGTTCAGGTGTACGATTATACCATATATTGTTACCCATTAATCACTTTCAGTATTTTATTATAAGGCCCCAGAGAGCCCAGGAGAATAGCTACTGCACATTTGAAGGTCTAATTCTTAACGGAGATGTTCTCATCAATACTAACTTTGGCACCGAACTCTTCTGCTCCAGCTATTTATATTTTTCATTTTTAAATAAACTTCAGATAGGGGTAAGGGATAAAATGCCGGCCTCTGGGATTGTCTGCTACCACTTCGGGAGGCCACTGTAATCTTGGGTATTTTTCACTTCATTAGCTGAGTCACTTTCTAATTCGTGCCTTCACCCATAATAATGTTGGAATCGTAATTAGGCTTTCGAACTGCTCTCTCTTTTCTTTTAGTCATTTGTAGCTGTTTGGATTGATAATCCCTACCTTTCTGCTAAAGGAGTAAGTAAGTGTGTAATTCAGACTTGTGTTTACTTCTAAGATTCCCTAGTCTTTCCATGTTTGGTTGGGGAACGGGGGGCCAAGACCTAGAAGGAAGACCAGGCAGTCACTACTCTCTTAGTCTTCTGATGGGCTCTCCCCAGACCCTGTGGCGTGTTGGGGTAGGCCACAGACAGCTTACTGTTCGAGGTTTGCAGGATGCTGTGATTGGGACTGAAGAAAAGACAGCAGGTTCATAGTTTGTACTGTGGAAATCCATCTGGCAGTTAAAAAGAATAATGTAGGGGCGCCTGGGTGGCTCAGCAGGTGAAGCCTTTGCCTTCGGCTGAGGTCATGATCTCAGGGTCCTGCGATCGAGCCCCACATCGGCCTGGGCTCTCTGCTCAGAAGGGAGCCTGCTTCCCCCTCTCTCTCTGTCTGCCTCTCTGCCTACTTGTGATCTCTCTCTCTCTCTCTCTCTCTGTCAAATAAGTAAATAAAATCTTAAAAAAAAAAGAATAATGTAATTTCGTGTTTACCAGCATAGACTGGCCACCAAGATGACAGACTGGGAGAGAAAAAGGAAAGACAAGTAATGTCCTACTTTAAGTGACTTAAAATCTGCCTCAGTGTATTCATCTTCAAAATGGGTAAAGTAGCCAAATTGTGAGGAGTAATTGAGAAAGTATTCATAAGCTGTTTTAGAACTGTAATTGATAGATTTTATGAAGATTAACTCAAAATCATCTACTTTATAGGTGGATGTGTGAATACATAAACATCTACACATACTTTAAAAAAAAAACTTGAGCTAAAATTCACGTAATTGTGCAAGTAACCATGTTGGAGTTTGCAACTCAGTGGGTTTCAGTATATTGACATTACTACAAATTCCAGAACATTTTCATCACTCCAGAAGGAATACCCTGTCTGTAAGCCGGCACTCTTTTCTCCACCCTCCCGTTCCTGGCGATCACCAGTCTACTTCTGTCTCTACGGATTGACCGATTCTGATAAATGGAGTTGTGTAATATGTGGCCTTGTATGTCTGGCTTATTTTGCACTTAGCATAATGTTTCCAGGATTTATCCACGTTATAGCACATACCAGTATTCCGTTCCCCCTTTGGCTGAGTAATAACTAGCCCATTTGTGTATCTACACCACCTTATCCTTTCAGCAATGGTGAGCGATGCTGTTAGGTACATAGGTGTACAAATATCTCTTTGGGTACCTGCTGTCAGTTCTTCTAGGTATATATATCCAGAAGTACAGTTGTTGGATCATGTGGCAGTTCTATTTTTAATTTTTTTAAGGAACTGCCATATTATTTTCCATAGAAGCTGCACTGTTTTACATTTCTCCCAGCAAGATATGAGTGTTCTAATTTTTTCACATCCTTGCCAAGACCTCTATTAATTTCTTAAAAAAAAAAAATTACAGCCCTCTAGTGGGTGTGAAGCAACCTCAGTGTGGCTTTCATTTCCATTTCCCCAGTGATGGATGGTATTGAATGTCTTTTCATGGGACACATACTTCAAAAAGCATTTGGGGGAGCCATCACACTGACAGTGGTTTCTTTGAGGGTTTGGGGGAAGTAACTGGTTTGAAAGCAGGTAGTCAGAGGGACCCTAACTTTATGTTATTTGGCATGTTTTACTAGTATTGCAATTAGTAAAATGTAGAATAAGTTAATCAAATTGAGGTAATAGAAATACACAGTATTTAGTGCTTGGGACAAGGACTAGGGAAGCTTGTTGACCCTTGGAATTGATAAAGTTCTTCACCTACCAAAGGCTGATTTTAATCTTCCAGCAAAGAAAGGATTGACTGGCTTCAGTCTGTACCATTATATTTTATTTTAATTGTGTGGGAAAACAAGGCAGCTTAGTTGACCATGTGGTTAAAAGTGTGGGCACCGGAGTCTGATAGCTATGGTTTTAAATCATTTTTCTATCACTTAACTATCCAAGTTAAAACACTGATAACTTCCCCATGCCATAATTTACGCATCTATAGAATGGGATGTTCCTTTATGGGATTGTGTGGAATTAAATGAGTTAAAATAGATAGAATATTTAAGACAGCGCTTCTACTGGAAAGCACCCAAATGTTATCACCCATAATTCATTACTGAAAGAAGGCCAGCTTGGCTTTAGATGATGAGCAGGGCACATGGGGCCTTCAGGGCACTTGCTGGGGATCTTGGATCCTTTCCCAAATATAAAGGGAAGCTCTTAGAGTTTATCATAGGGTGTAAGTTGATTAGCTCAGCTTTTAAAAATCAGTCTAGGTTAGCATGGTCCAGTAGAAAGAAAATGCAGGCCGCTTACGCAATTAAAAATTTTCTAGTAGCCATGTTAAAGTAAAAAAGAAAACAGGTGAAAATGAATTTTAATAGTACCCCTTTACTTAACCTAATATAGCCAACATATTACAATTTTAACATGTAATCAGTATCTTAAAAATACGACTTTATATATTTTGTACTAAGCCTTGAACATCTGGTGTTTGTTAATTTTTTAAGTAGGTTCCACACCCACCGTGGGGCCCAGTGCAGGGCTTGACCTCATCACCCTGAGATCAGGACCTGAGCTGAGGTCAAGAGTCACACACTTAACTGACTGCGCCACCCAGGCGCCCCTGGTGTTTGTTCTACGCTGAAGCACATTGCACTTGTGGGTTGGCCACATTTCAGGTGGCCAGCAGCCACATGTAGCCAGTGGTCAGCAACCTGACAATGCTGGTCTTGCTGTTTGGAAGCAGAAATGAATACGGGGAGACAGCCTAGGAGCGTGTTGTGGTAGCGCGGAGAGAGGTGACGGAGGCTGGTTCTAGCTCGGCAGAAGGGAGAGCAGTGGGTAGGCCCAGAGCTATGTGGACGTGGACTTTCATTGATGAGCTTCAGGGGGCTGAAGGTGAAATTATCAAGGCTTAAATGAGCGAGGCTTCTTGTGTTTGTAACTCTAGAAGATTATCACCATTGACTGTAAAAAGCCGTAACGGGAGAAACGGACACAGCATTGGGTTTGGGCATGGATGCTGATCATCAAGTCTCTCCTGGCAGGAGCTCCTGAGGCTTGCCTTCTGTGACTTTGAGGTCTGTGTTTGTACATGGTAACCTGGACTTTTACCTCGTGGTTGCTCCATCACGTTATGTTACAGAATCCCGAGTTCTCTCCTGAGTTCTCTCCTTCCCATGTTAAAGGGTCTAACTTGTGGAAGTTGGGGGTGGCTAGAAAGTGGTGAGGCTTTGCCTCTCGGTACCTCTAACGCTGAAACATTGGTGGGAGGTGATGGAGGCTCAGATGCCCTGGGTGTTGTCAGTGATGAAGATGATGGGCCCCGGGCCTTGTGAGGTTGTCGAAGATCTGGTCTGTATATGTTGGCTTTCTTGAGTTGAAATTGTTTACAGAGTTTGATCTGAGAAAACGGTTTGTTACTCAGATAATTATGGTGGTAACACTTAAAGGAAATCCTTGTTAAGGTGAATATGTCTTTGAATTTTTTTCTATCTGAATTTTGTACCAGTAGTACAAATGCTTATTGGGGCCTGCAATGTAGAGTTGTTCTTGGGTGATGTAGCTAGTCCTCTCATAGATGATGTAAAAGAATGAAACTTCTGGAGTGATTTTTATCCATAAATAGCAACAAGTGGGTTCTGTTTCTACAAAATGTGTTGAGCTGTATTTGAAGGAAGTTCCCTTTATTTCCACATACCTGGCTCTCCAAAGTTGATTCTGTGTAGGCTTTTCTCCATGTTCCTGTTGAAGTGGGGAATAGTAAAAAATAACTTCTTTCTTGGAGGGGTGGGGAGGTGGGGTAACTGGGTGATGGACACTGAGGAGGGTGTGTGATGGTAATGAGCACTGGGTGTTATATACAACTGATGAATCACTGACCTCTACCTCTGAAACCAATTATACATTATATGCTAATTAATTGAATTTAAATTAACACCCCCCCCCAATAAAAAGCAAAAGGAAATTAGATCTTTTTAGATGTAGTCAAATTAAGAGATGTCATACGGGATTGGGGTGGAACTAGGTCCAATGGTTGATGTCTTTATAAGAGAAAGGAGAGGCGGATTCAGATGCAGAGACACAGAGACCCAGACATGGGCAGAAAGCCCTGTGCCGCTGGGGCAGAGAGTGGAGGTGTGCGGCTACAGGCCCGGGAACAGCAGGGATTGCTAGCAGCGACCAGAAGCTGGAAGATGCAAGGAAGGATTCCTCCTTGGGCCCTACAGAGCGAGCAGGGCCCTGCTGACGCCTTGATTTTAGACTTCCGGCCTCCAGAACTATGAGAGAACACATTTCTGTTGTTAAGCCTCCCGGTTTATGGTATTTTGTAATGGCAGTCCTGGGAAAGTCACGTGAGTGCTCTTGACAGATACGGGAATAAAAGCGCTGAGAGAGTCAGTAACTTGGTCCCCAAAAAACAGCTTCTTTCTGGGAACTCCTCCCCAGAGTCTTGAGTGTGGTTTTGGTGTTTGGAGTATTTATTATTGTGTGGGTGTGTGTGCATGTGTGCGTATTTTGGTAAAGTGTGTGTTGGGGCAAGAGAGCATTAAATATCCTGCTTTGAATTTTAATTTAACTGGTTTTTATATAATGCTTGTGACTGTCCACTTCTACATCTTTTTCATGTGAATTCATGATAAGTAACTTTATTTATATCACTTTGGACTTGTAAAGGGACCTGGAATTAGTTTCCTTTGCTCTTAGGACAAAAACTATGTGGTGGCTTCCTTTTAACCCTTCAGTTGTTGTTGTTCTCACTGAGCTAAGTGTATGGTTCTCAGGTAACAAAGCTGTGGCCTCTTTACTTACAAGTTTAGAGACAAGGGTGGGCTCTGGGGACAGAGGGGCATGCAGGTGATGGGGCATTTCCAGAGGCGTTTTAAGAAAAGAGTAACACACAGGATGGTAATATCCAGCACTGTCCCATCGTCTTCTGAAACACATGCACATAAAAAGGACTTGGATTCTCTTATTGTAGATGTACTGTAAGTTTTCTTAAGTATGGAAGCCACTGTAACCATTAGGAATAAATTATTTGTGGCATACCTGACAATCACATCACTATGGTTAATATTGGCTAGGCTAGTGGGAAAATAAAGATCAGTGAAGAGATGTTAAAATGACATTGCTTTCATTTCTAGGACTAGGTGAGCTCAGGTACTGTGGAAACGAGGGTGCTTTACCCAGTCTTGAGGGTGTGACTGGAGCATTAGGTGTGTGGGAAGTATATTGAAGAGGATGGAAGAGGAAGGCAGTACAAGATCATGGATGATCTCCTCCACTATGCTGAACTTGTGACAATTTCTGTCACTGATTTGAAGCCACCGAGGAGTAGTAACTTTAAGCAGAAGAGTGACAGGATAGGGTGGTGGGCTGGAGGCGAGATGTCAGTTGGACTCTCAGTTCACAGTTGATGGGACCTCATGAGCTGTGGGTGTTAGCAGAAAGGTTTATCTGCAGGGCATGACTTGCCCATGATGCCCGCGGGGGAACCGCTGACCCCCAACTCGTTTGGTCAGGGCCAGGGGTGGTGGTGCTGGGGGTGGTCTGCTGTGGCAGAGGAAGTCTCATCTTGTCTGAGGCACAAAGATAGTTTTCCAGTTATCTTTACATCAGTGTTGTGCGTATGAATAAACCAGCCTACTGAGTTGAAGAGGGGCATGAAGAAACGTAGCTCGATAATGGTGGTGGTCTCAGAAGAGTGTACATAATGGCAGAACTGATCAAATTTTGTGCAGTTCATTTTGTATTTCAGTAGCTCTTCAAAGCTGAAAAATCCTAGCCATTATCAAGTAATACTGACCTTAGTTAATTTTTTTTTTTTAAGATTTTATTTATTAGAGGGAGAAGGAGGAGGGAGAGGGAGAAGCAAACTCCCCGCTGAGCAGGGACCCCTATGCGGGGCTCGATCCCAGGACCCTGGGATCATGACCTGAGCCAAAGGCAGACGCTGAACAACTGAGCCACCCAGGCGCCCCGATCTTAGTTACTCTTAACAGCGTCATTGACATACAAGTCATACAGTTCACCCGTTCACAGTGTATGAGTCCTTTTTTTTAGTGCAACAGATGTGTGTACCCATCACCACAGCTGATGTTTATCAGCTTTTTTATCATCTCAAAAAGAAGCCTCATCAGCTATCACCCTCTGCATTCCCACTCGCCAGCCCCGTGCAACCACTAATTGACTTTCCGTCTTTATAGATTGCCCTTTTCTGGACATTGCCTACTAACAGAATCACTTAACATGTTGTTTTTGTTTTTCTGGTGATTGGCTTCTTTGACGTAACGTTTTCCACACTGATTCAGGCAGCATATGTTAGTAGTTAATTCCTTTTTATGGCCAAATGATATTCAGTTGTATGGCTGCACCACATTAGTCTCTCCGTTCCTCACCCTCGATTGTTTGCATCCTATACACTGACGGATGACCTTAGTTCTCCTCCACAGCTATATGAAGGGCAACAATAATCTTTGCATTTATTGTGCGATGCTATTTCTATATGTGGATGAATTTTTTTAAAAGGCTGAATATTTGAGATTTTTAAGTCCTAAATATATTTTAAAAAAAGGGACATTCCACCAAGACATTTCATCTGAGGCTTTAATTTGCTTTGATGCCTTCTTTTCCCTCCAGTTGAAATTTAAAACTTAGTGACACATAGAGAAATGTTTACTTTGTGGCTTGAGTAAAATAAATTCATTTAGGATTGAGAATTGAAGAGATTTATGGATATGTTAGAAATGTACAATGGAAGTTTTTATTTTACTTTTTACCTTCAAACAAAGCTGTTAAATTTAAAGCATGTGTGGCAGAAATAGATGGGAGAGGTAGAAACTACAAGATGTTCTAGCAGCTGAAAAGAGACAAGAACCCAGGGCGGGGGTGGTTAAGTGACAGATAACAGGAATGTTTGTCTCCTAGTTAATGCAGGATGAATCAAAATGTCCAAACTTACTTTGGGTAAGTTATATTTACTCTTCGAGAGTTGAGTAGGTTGGAGTGGCGTGCCACAATAGCACATTGAGGCAAATGCTCGCCTGATAGACTTAAGGAAAACTGGTTACTGTAGCACTCCTTAATCATTTGGGGTTGGAAACCCTTTTGGGATTTGGGAATCAGATTGGGCTATTAATAGTCATTCCTCTGTCTCTCCAAAATTTGTGCATAAAACTTTGGAATTAAGACATCAGAGACTCAGGGCACCTGGGTAGCTCAGTGGGTTAAAGCCTCTGTCTTCGGCTCAGGTCATGATCTCAGGGGCCTGGGATCAAGCCCCGCATTGGGTTCTCTGCTCGGCAGGGAGCCAGCTTCCCCCTCTCTCTCTGCCTGCCTTTCTCCCTACTTGTGATCTTTCTCTCTCTGTCAAATAAATAAATTAAATCTTAAAAAAAAAAAATCAGACACCCATTGAAATTCATCTTTAGTGTCTAGATAAAACCCCTCAGGTTGTAGTGTTAACTTGTTTCTTAACTAGGTACCAAGATGATGCTGGACCTGTTTTTTGTTTGTTTTTAGGATCATAGTGTTTTGTTGTTTTGTTTAGAATCAGATTTATTTAAGTACAGTTTACATAGAGTTAAAATTCACCTTTGTAGTGTGTAGAAATGTAGTTACTGATTTTCTAGAGATTTTACACACGGGATCATTGACAATCAATAGCATTTATTATTTGCAATGGATGATATAACTACAAGCAGTGTTTTTGGGGTGTGTGTGTGCGCATGTGTGTTAGTAGCTCTGTAGCCAACATGGGGTTCAAACTTAGGACCCTGAGATCAAGAGTTATATACTCTGATAGCTGAGCCAACCAGGCGCCTCCAAGCAATTTTGTTGTGAAAATACTAAGCTTTCTGTAATATATGCAATGAAAATTACATTTCCTTGATTTTTTAAGTTAAAAAAAATTATATCATTTAATGCCTGTGTATATGTATATTTCATATATTTTCATATAAATGTGTGCATGTATATATATGTATAGTAGTACAAGTTAAGGTAATGTAAGCTAAACTGTGTGGAGACTAATGTGTTACTGAACAAATTGCTTTTAGGAAGAATTAAGAATGATGTTTATTTAACATTAAATTGGCATTTATCCCTACTCCCTACACCCCTTCTCTACCACTACCACATCAAAACCACAGTTTAAAAATATGTAACTATTCCATTCACAAATAGTAGTATTATCCCTATTTAAAATGGGGGGAAATATTAAAGTGCATCCCCAGGCAAACCTTACTATAAATTTCAAACTTAAATCAGTAAACAAAATAAATGCCTGAAAGATACCACAAAAATGTTTGTTTTGGAGAAATTGCTTTAAAGTTTAGTAGGGAATTGACAAAAAAAATTTAGTGTTTCTTAGTGGTTTACTGTGTTCTTGGGGGCAGAAAACATTCTCAAGGGATTGTCCTTTAATTTTGTAATTAAATTGTTGAGGGGCGCCTGGGTGGCTCAGTGGGTTGAGCCTCTGCCTTCAGCTCAGGTCATGGTCTTGGGGTCCTGGGATGGAGCCCCACACCGGGCTCTCTGCTCAGCAGGGAGTCTGTTTCCCCGTCTCCCTCTGCCTGCCTCTCTGCCTACTAGTGATGTCTCTCTGTCAAATAAATAGATAAAATCTTAAAAATAAATAAAAAAAATAAATTGTTGAGTAAGTGGTTCACTATAAATTATTAAAAGCTTGTTTTACTTTTCAAGAAAAGTTTTACAGTTCTTGGAAGCTAAGGACAGTTGATTTTGGTTTATACTGAAGAGACCAGGAGATGTACATCTGCAGTTTATACTATAAAAGAATTTAGTTACTGTTTTAACAGCTTCTCTTTAGAAAAAAACATGCACAGTGTAATAATCAGCTGTAGGAAAGATGTTAATTCATACAGTTTCAAGCTGCACATTTTCCGACAGTGTTAAATTAATTTCAGGTCAGTTAGGTTAATCTTCAACTTAAGACTCTGGTAGAAAACCAACTGTTCTTTTCATTTTGCCAGTCTGCCTTGAGAATAGTCTGTTCTGATTTGCCCGTAATAGCTGTGAAAGGAAGTTCTTTGAAAAGGAACGTCTTAAAGATAAAACTTGACTTGGGACCTTATCTCATAAGGTGATGTGTTGATATATGTATGAGAAATGCGTGGTTCTTTCTCCTCCAGCTTTAGGAATCAGGCAGCTCTGGTTTTGAATGCTTCGCTGAGCCACATAACTTCTCGGTTAGCCGTAGGAAGCGAGCTTAAAATCAGGGATCTGGGAATAGGGAGGGGAGAGAAGCCCACTATGTGCTCTCTATGGCACCCTTCCCTGCTTTTATAGTCCCCAAACCCCAGTTAATTTTTTTTTTTTTTTTGGCTTGTTTCCATCGCAATTACTTTGCGATTTTAAAACCTATTTCTGCCCTCGTTCATAACTTGGGAAATTGAAAATCTGTAATTTTTTTCTCGCCCTCCTGATAGGTGCTGGATGGTTTACTGGTCCGGTATGGAGTGGTGGAGAGCTGTGAGCAAGGTACGTGTCTTCTCAATTGCTTTCACATTTGTAAAAGGAAGGAAATAGAAAGAAAACTAACATTTTTTCTCTTCATTTTTCTCTTCCTCCAGTGAACACTGACTCAGAAACTGCAGTCGTAAATGTAACCTATTCCAGTAAGGACCAAGCTAGACAGTAAGCAGTTTGGAACTTTTACTCTTATGTAATAACTAGGTTAAGTACAGTGCTTATATTTTGGGCTGTTGGGTAGCAGAAATAAGTTTTATTTTGCGAAGTTTGACCCTGCAATTTTTTTTAAAGTTTGAATGTCTAATAAGAATCAGCATTGATAAAGATCGATTACATTTTAAATATGTCTTTAATGCCAATAACAGAGTGACATAGTGTGAAGCTGAATTACATCCTATTTGCAAAAAGCTCTGGGCCTGGGTATCCTTGCCAAATTATATAAACATTTTTTTTTCTTATTGGTATGTTATATACGGTATTGCTATTTTATGTAAAGCTGGTAAATTGATCATGTGTTAAACTAACACCAGTGTTAAATACTAAGTTTTCTTGGTCACAGATTTTTCTAATGATTACTATTAAATTTAGGAGTGTGCAGACACTGGATCAATGTACTTTGTCTTTAGGTTTGAAAAATAGATTCCAGTGCAATTGACAGGCAGAACTTCACAGATGAAAAAGTCTCCCCTAGGAAAAGATAATTCTGTAGGCTTTGGAGTGATCTAATGAACTGAGCTCTAGACCAGATGAGGATGTCGCAAAGGCTGCCTTGAACAGAGCTACTCTGAACACAAACACGGAGGAATGGCTTGCAAAGTGCCTCTGGCACAGTGCTGAGGGTCTGTAGACCATGGAAGTCTTCACCACCTCTAGATGCAGTACAGGCAGGAGCAGACTGCCTGTCCTCTGCGTGGGAAAAGGGGAGAGGAAAGACCATACCATGCTCGCCGACCCTGAACCCTGAAGGGGAAATGTGAAACCAGCTGCAAGGGTGGGAATAGAGCTCGGCTACCAAAGGCAGTACCCACTCAAGGAGGGACTATGAGAGGAAAGATAGGGCTGGGAAGGAGATGGAAATTCGCACAACACAAATGGAACTTTCTTTTTCTGTATAAAACATTTAATTTATTGGTCTTTTTGGGGTGTTTGCTGTATCTCCAGAGTATTACAACTGAGCCATTAATATTGTAACTTCATCAGCATTAACTGGTTCATTTTCATGACACTGCTGAGGAATCCACTGTTTCTGCAGAGGTTCAAGGGAAAGGCCTTTTGAGAAATGTGCAAGTTCCTTTTGTATATCCGCAAAAGCTTTATTCACTGTTAACTTTTTCATTATTCACAATGTTTATCTTAAGGTTAGTGGTAACTGGTTTTGCTTTGTTTTTAAGACTTAAAGTTTTTTTTTTTAAGATTTATTTGACAGAGAGAGAGAAATCGTAAATAGACAGAGAAGGAGGGGGAAGCAGGCTCCCCGCTGAGCAGGGAGCCCGATGCGGGACTCGATCCCAGGACCCCGAGATCATGACCTGAGCCGAAGGCAGAGGCTTTAACCCACTGAGCCACCCAGGCGCCCCTAGACTAGTTTTTTTGGCTGGCTATTTGAAATACATTCCTGGACTTGTGCCCTCTCAGTTTGTTCTTAGCCATTGTCTTCAGTAACCTCGTGCAGTAACTCACATTCCAGGTGATGCCATCTACACGCACGGAACTTATTTTTTTAATCAGTAGTACTAACATGGTTCAGATTTTTAAAGGCGCAAAGATGTCAGTCTTCTTCCCAGTATTGTCCCCAATTCCTTTGTTTCCTTCCTTGGAGGTAACTACACAGAAGACAAATGTGTGTATATTTCCTCCTCTTTGTGCACATGATACCCTAACATTTGACTGTTTCATACATGTAAGTATATTTCTTAGATTTGCATAGAATTTGACTGTATGCATATGGAATGACTTACTTAGTCCCACGTTGGGGGCTAAGTTGTTTTAAGGTTCTGACAATTACAAACAATGCTGTAGTGAATCCCTTTTTGCATGTCATTTTGCCTGTGTATGAACATAGCTATAGGTTAAATTCCTGGAATTAGATTTGCTAAGTCTAGGTGTATTTGCTTTCTTTTTTGTTGTTGCATACTGACAAATTATCCTTCATAGAGTTTGAAATACTTCAGATTCCCATCAACACTGTGAGAGTCTGTTTCTCTTTATTCTCCCTAACACGGGGCTTCATCAAATTTTGCTGATGTAGTGAGTAAAAAGTAGTAATTAATTACATTAATTTCATATTTTTTTCCTCCTAAATGAGACTTAATAGGATTCACTTTTAATGTTTTAACATGAAACTTTGAATCTCTTTAAAAGCATACTATTTCCCCTGTTTGTATCCTTCATTCATTTGAAAAAATTTTAAGTTTATATGAGGTGTTCAGATATTATAAAAATTGTGGTATAAGTTGTAAAACTGGCTTTTAAAAAAACCCCGAGGGCACCTGGGTGGCTCAGTTGGTTGGGCAACTGCCTTCGGCTCGGGTCATGATCCCGGAGTTCCGGGATCGAGTCCCATGTCGGGCTCCCGGCTCTGCGGGAAGTCTGCTTCTCCCTCTGACCTTCTCCCCTCTCATTCTCTCTCTCACTCTCTCAAATAAATAAAATAAATAAATCTTAAAAAAAAAAAACCGAAACTTTCTCTTCAACCATATCATGTAAAGGGAAAAACAGGAAAGTAGATTGGGGCATCAGAGTGAGGGCAGGAAGACTAGAGAATTCCATTTTGTCTTCTGTATTTCAGTCTTTACAAAGATCTGTAATGGATACTGTGTAGAGTCACTCTGTTAGACGGAAAATATGAGATAACGTGTTAAACCCAAGGATATTTGCAGATAGAGGCCTGTCCTGGTTGTCTATTTGAAAACTTCTCTGAGGCTAGGTACAGGGGAACGTACTTAATTTAACAGTTACTCAGTTATAAGGAAACATAACTTACATAGCTTTGAAGAGACATAGAAGGAACTTAAGTAGGTACAGGCTGACATTTAGCACTACCCTCCCTCTTCAAAAAATATTCCAACTGGTTAAGAAGAGTACAAGCACAGGAAGTATAGACTGGCTAGACAAGGCATAGTTACTGTGGACATTTTAGCCTAAAGGTACTTGGGTAGTGGTGTTAGAAATTGGCGGGTTCCTTCGATCCCAAAGAGGGACGAAAAGACTGTTAAGAACTTGTGATTTAATAAATTAGGTAACCTAAACAAATAAATTGGGCATTTCAGTGAGGGAAATAGTCATCATATCCCTTATTCTGATAGTTAATCAATTAACAATTACTACCAACTTTGACCAAAAGATCCCAGCGAATAAAGGCAAAGTCACTATCCTTAAGGATGTGCCTCCCTGTGGTGGAAGAGAGTAACAGAGGGGGGTCACTGGATTTCAATTCCTGCCCAGGTTGTTTCCTTATAAACATATTAGGGCTTCTCCCCCTCAAGAATTCCTGAGATCTAAGAGAATTAGAAAATAATGGCGTATTCAGAGAAAGTTGATAGATTAAAAAAAAAAAGGAAAAAACAACTTTGTGAAACAATGTTATGAAAATTATCCATTAAAATTCTCTAGAAAGTTTTTAAAAAAAGATGTGAGATGAGAAAAAATTCTCATCCTGTGAGAAGAATTGATTTTGAGAGGCTTTGGATGTAATGGATAAAGCATGGACTTAGTTTGGCTATTGTGGACATTGCTGCTATGAACATTGGGGTGCATATGGCCCTGAAAAAAAAAAAAGCAAGCAAGCAAGCATGGTCTCTGGAGTCGCACAGCTGTGACTGTAACCTTGACCTCTCTGATTTTCAGTTTCTTCGACTGCAAAATGAGGGTTGACAAGAAACAAACAGAGTCATGCATCTACACACGTATTTAGAGAAAATGGTCTTATCAAATGACCTGGCACATAGATACCCAGTAAAGAGGGCCTCACCTTCAACCTTCTGTTTCTGGGTTGCTTCTAGAGCAGCTTCAAGTAGGTTGAGCTGGGGAGGGTTGGTCCGTCTAGGACTCGCTCCCCTGAGCCCTGGTTGCCTGCTCTCTGGGCTCCAGTTTGACTGTCTGCTGCTTGTACTGGCCTGATGGGATTTCTCCACACCCTTTCCGTGGCAGCCATCCAGAGCTCACACCTTCAAGTAACTGATAGCTAAATTGATAATCTCTTTTGACTTTGCTGGCATCTATTACCAGAGAGTGCATGTACCTGGGGTGTGCTTGCCCAGGTGGGAGTGGAGGGCGGAGACTCTGTTCCAGAGTCCAGTTCCATGGCCTGGACTCTCCACCACCACTTTGCTCACGGTGACTCTGGCCAGCTTCATCTATTTTAGTTCATGCCCATCTTGTAAAGTGGGAGTCATTATAGTCCTTAGCTCATGAGAATGTTCAGAGAAACCAAAATAAGGCCTCCAAAATAACTTGTGATCATACCTGAAAGGTAGTAAGAGCTCTAAAGGTAGCAGCTATTATGCATTTTCATAGCATTTTCATTGCTGTTGGTAATACCCTATTATTTATTGTATAGTATACTTCATTTCAGATAGTGACTGGCCACTGATACTCAGGAGATTGGGCCCTAGTTTAAAAACATTTGTGGGGTGCCTGGGTGGCTCAGTTGGTTGAGCAACTGCCTTCGGCTCAGTTCATGATCTTTGAGTTCCGGATCGAGTCCCACATCGGGCTCCCGGCTTCACGGGGGGTCTGCTTCTTCCTCTGACCTTCTCTCCTCTCATGCTCTCTCTCACTTTCTCTATCTCTCAAATAAATAAATAATAAAATCTTTATTAAAAAAAAGTAAAATAAAAACATTTGTGGCTGCCTCTTTGTTACTTAAAGTTCTATGAATGCCACTTTTAAGATGATTCTTGAGTAAGACTGTGTCTCTAGAATTTAACATAGAACTTCCTGCTACCTTCTGGCTAATAAGAAAAATCAAAGGTTAATAATACATCCATTGCTAAGAAATACATTAGTTTTAATCGTAAGTCTTGAATTATTTATTAAAATTACAAAATGGGTAACAATGATGACAACTTTAAAAAAATCGTTAAAAACAGAAGTACATATTTAGATATTTCTTGTCTTGGGGCAAGAGAGGCGTGGGTCTCTGGATCCCCTGTTTCCTCTGTCCAGACTTGGCTCATTTGGAAGGTTTGTAACGTGTGACAGAAATGACCCTTCAGAATTTGAAGACATTTATTTAGTTCTTCTACTTCCTTTTCTGTAGGCTTCTTTCCTGTGATGTGGATGTTTTGTTAGGGGATAGGAATACAGTCTGTTTATAGTTTGAAGCTAGCATTGCAGATGCTTTTACATCCATTTGAAGAAGTGCTTTAAACAATGTGGCTGATGGCTAAAGGGAAGGAAATTTACCCTTAAACTTTGAAAACTATATAAAGAAAAGATTTATTCTGGAAAAAGAAATAAGTGATAAAGCAGTAACAGTGGGAATTCTTGCCTTCTTGCCATTCAAGAGAATATTTGCCATGAAGTTTAGTAGATACTGTCCCATGATATAACTTACAAAGCGACAAAAGGTGATTTTCTGGAGTTTTGCAGATTGTCTTGCCATTAACTGTATTTATACTGTTTGTAATGTCTGTGTAATATTTTGTTCCTACCACAGTCTATATCCAGCCCTCTACTGAATATCTAAGTTGTTGGAGGTTTCTTTTTTTTCTTTCTTTCTTTTTTTTGCTTTTAGAAACAGTTTAGTAGTAAATTCCTTCGTAGGTAAATATTTGGGCTTTGTCCATAATAATTGCCTTAAGCTGCATCCCTGCAATGGTTTATTACCACATGTTTACTAATTATGGCGGAATTGTGTGTCTCAACCTCTTCTTTATTTTTTTCAAGCTCTTATTCTTGATATAAGGAGGAAATAGAATGGTTTGACTTCTCAATAATGGCTTAACCTCCTTTTGTTCAGAACTATATGATATACACTAGGGAGGTCTGGAGTTTTAGAGTTTAAAGGAACTATAAATCTAATGTTTTAGTTTTGTAACTGAGAAGGTAAATGCCAAATAAGAAAACGACTTTTCCGGGCGCCTGGGTGGCTCAGTTGGTTAGGCGACTGCCTTTGGCTCAGGTCATGATCCTGGAGTCCCAGGATCGAGTCCCATATCGGACTCCCGGCTCTGCGGGAAGTCTGCTTCTCCCTCTGACCTTCTCCCCTCTCATTCTCAGTCTCTGTCTCTAATAAATAAATTAAAAAAAAAAGAAAATCTTTAGAAAACGACCTTTCCAAGGTTGCTTGGCTACTATTGTTCAAGTTAGATTAGAATTCTGGTCCCTGGTCCATCTTCTTTTGTACTATTCAGAGCTGTATGTGTTTACTCTTGGATAAGTTTAACTTCTCTGGGCCTCAGTTCTTTATCTCACTCTTCTTCATCCTTGAGTTAAACTACTAATTCTCTATGTCAGGGGTCTTTCAGCTCTACACTGTGACTTAGCTTGATAAACTTTTTATCAATTTGATTAAGTGCTACCAGCTAGCAAAACTACTTTAGACCTTCTGAATGACTCTTAAAATCACATCAGAGCAGACTCTTGTAATGATCGGAAACAGGATCTTGAGGTTGCCCTTGCTCGGTAAACATCCTTGAGTTCCGTTGAACTGAAACTCGTGTTTTGAGTAATTATGTTAATCACTTATCATACATACATCTTGCATATACAGTAGGTATGGTGAAAATATTACAATGTTGGCCTCATAAACTCAGCAGACCACCTGATGACATAGCTGAATTTTAAACTTGGGGCATAAAAAGGCTACAGTAATTGACCTAAAATTTAAAAAAACTTAACCATCTCTAATCATGAGGAAGCCTTTGGTTGCAGTTAGGTTACTCTTGTACCTTTTCAGCTCTATCCAAGTTTGGAGCACTGTGGTTTGAGGGGTGTAGACTCATAGTTGGCAGTTAGATAGTGAGATACTCAGCACAGAGTATGTGCCTGCCCTCTGACAGGAACAGTCTGACTTTGGAGCACCGGGGACCCCGGCTGTGCACCAGGTACCGGAGCACCATGCTGTCTGACTTTCTGAGGGAGTTTTTTCTTTTCCCCTAAACATCTTTTTTTAAAGCAAAGCAATGAAGTTTGAAAGCGAGTTTATGCCAAGTCGAGAGAGCTGGTTCTCGGGGACACACGTGACTTTATTTAGTTAACCCCAGAATACTTAGAAGCGGCTGGTGAGTTACATATATATCTGTTTATCCTCATGGAGGAGGAGGTCTGTGTCTGTCTGTGGATGGTCTTCTCTCTCAAGAAAGAAGTTATGTACCTTTTTTTGGTAACATTACTGACTTATCTCCACAAATTTTACTTCTTTTCTTCTGAAGTTGGCAATATTCAATTGTATAGCGGGAAAGGATATTATTGTAAGCTATATTGCCTTTATGCCCATAGATATAGTTGATTCTTCCATTATTGCATTCAGCTTTCCTTTTTTTCTTTTTCTTTTTTTTTTTAAAGATGTATTTATGTGAGAAAAAGCGTGGGTGCATATGTGCGCAGGAGTTTTGTGGGAAAGGGCACAGGGAAAAAAGCAGGCTCCCCACTGCGCACAGAGTCTGACACAGAATTCAGGGCTGGATCTCACAACCCTGAAATCATGGCCTGCGCCGAAATAAAGAGTGGGATGCTTAACTGACTGAGCCACCCTGGTGCCCCTTTCCTTATACTTTTGAAAGAACCGCCAGTGACCTGTTTCACCATGGCCTTTGAAAAAGTTAAAAGTTGCTTTGAATGAATATCTAACTGGTTGAAACTTGTGTGCAATTCCAGCTTTCTATAATACGTATGCCTCATAAATGTCAATAAAATTTCTCAGCTGTTATCTTCTAGAATAACCAAAATATTTTTTTGGCCCTTAATCCACATTTTCCCCTAAGAAAAAGAAAGGGAGAAAGGAACAATGTGTTAACCTAAGGTTCTGCTATCGGAGCATTGGTAAAAGTTATACTATATGTGCTGGTATCGCCCTGTGAAACTTAGGAAAAGAATGCCTTCTGGGGCGCCTGGTGGCTCATTCAGTTAAGTGTCTGCGTTTGGCTCAAGTCATGTTCCCAGTGTCCTGGGATCAGTCCTACATTGGACTCCCTGCTCAGCGGGGAGTCGGCATCACCCTCTGCCTCTCCCCACTGCTGGTGTGCCCCCTCTCTCTCCTCTCTCTCAGTCTCTCCCTCTCTAAAAAAATAAAATAAAATCTTAAAAAAAAAAAAAAAAAGGAAAACAATGTCCTCTGAAATAGAAATCATTGAGAAATATCCCAAAATGTATTGTATTTGGAGGGGCGGGGGGCAAGACCAAAAACTATATTAAGATCTCAATTACACTTTTATTTTTGGGGGTATCTTTTTTTTTTTAAGATTTTATTTATTTGTAATCGAGAAGAGAGAGAGAGAGCGCACCAGAGTGGGGAGGGGCAGGGAGAAGCAGACTCTTGTGCTGAGCAGGGAGCCCAACGTGGGACTTGATCCTGGAACTCCAAAATCATGACCTGAATTGAAGGCAGTCACTTAACCAACTGAGCCACCCAGGCGCCCTTTTTTTTTTTTTTTTTTTAGGTATTTTAAAGCAATTTTTAATTAAACAATGACCGAAATAGGAATGCCTGGGTGGCTCAGTGAGTTAAGCGTCTGTCTTCAGCTCGGGTCATGATCCCAGGTTCCTGGGATCGAGTCCCACATTAGGCTCCTTGCTCAGCGGGGAGCCTGCTTCTCCCTCTGCCTGCCGCTCCCGCTGCTTGTGCACTTTCTCTCGCTCTCTGACAAATAAATAAATAAAAGCTTTAAAAAAATGACTGAAACATTATTGATAATTTAGAAGCCACACACCGTTCTTTCCTATATTTGTGTTCAAATTATATATGTATTCGTGGGTATAATTTTTTTTATTTGACAGAGAGGAGAGTGATCACAAGTAGGCAGAGAGGCAGGCAGACAGAGAGGGGGAAGCAGGCTCCCCTCTGAGCAGAGAGCCTGGTGCGGGGCTTGATCCCAGGACCCTGGGATCATGACCTGAGCCGAAGGCAGAGGCTTTAACCCACTGAGCCACCCAGGTGCCCCTCATGGGTATAATTTATAATTTTTCTTATTTACCAGTTTTATTGAGAAATAATTAACAAAGGACTATATAAGTTTAAGTTGTACATCATGACTTAACATATATGATGAAATGATTACCAAAGCAAACTAGTTAACATCTGCCATCTCAGATACAAAAAAGAGAAACAAGTTTTCCTCCTGATTTAATGTTCAGAATCTTCTAACAACTTTCTATTTTTTTTTATTTTTTAAGATTTGTATTTATTTGACAGAGAGAGATCACAAGTACGCAGAGAGGTGGGGGGAAGCAGGCTCCCTGCTGAGCAGAGAGCCCGATGCAGGGTTCGATCCCAGGACCCTGAGATCACGACCTGAGCCAAAGGCAGAGGCTTTAACCCACTGAGCCACCCAGGCACCCCATAACAACTTTCAGATACACCAAACAGCAGAATTAACTGTTATTATGGTGTACATTATATTCATAGTACTTAAAACTAAAATTTGTACCTCTTAAAATTTTTTTAAAAATTTGAGTATAGTTGACACACAATGTTACATTAGTGTCAGGTTCAATGACGCTTTGAAAGAGGGTACTGAAAACATACTCGTGTGTATAGGTATGGAAAGTATTGGTCTGTTTCTAGACATTTTCACAGTTAACACTGATTGTGGGAAGGGTCTTGGGGGAGTGGATGATGGGGACAGAGAAATTTGTTACTTGTATATTTCTGTTTGATACCAGTCTTACAATCTGGGTTCCTTCTGGGCCCTAGACTGTGGGACAGTGATGCAGCAGAGGATTCCAGGAAGACGAGAGGGCAGAATTAGGGGTCCTGAGAACATCTGCATGCCCTGTCTGGCAATTGCATGCTTATGGTGCCCTCTTCAGTGTTAGAACTGCTTCTGTTTTCCCCTTTGCATCCAAGTCAGAAGCTGAATCTGCAAATAAGGAAAACAATATGTGAACCAGAAATGACCACTCTGAGCAGCTAGAGAGAAACTGCTTCATGACTGTTTTTGTTTCCCTGCCTGGGCTGAAGTCAGTGCCCATTGGAACACAATCTGAGCAAAGACTGTGTAACCCTAGAGAAAAAGTATGGGGCTTTTACATGTTTTAAATTTTACTGTGTACTGGTGAGTGTATATTCTTAGGAGTGTTTGTGTGCTTTTGAAAACTTGGCCATATCTTGTCTATCAATTTTTTTGTTGTTATCTACTTAGAAAACATGTAGGTGAGGTAGAACACAATAATGTAGATGAATCTTATAAATAGAAGTAAAAGATGCCAGGCATGATAATATAGAAGTTTGAAATGGGCAAAGTTAATCTATTGTGTTAGAAATCTAAGGGAGGGGTAATTACTGAAAAGAGGTCCTGGCGGGGCTTCTGGGGCATCGGTGTATCCTAGTTCCAGATCTGGGTATGCATGTTCACCTTAAGAAAATTCATTGCTCTGTGTGCTAAAGATTGGGTACTTGGCCATGATAAGGTTTAAAAATGAAGAAAAAGGGGTGCCTGGGTGGCTCAGTCGGTTGGGTGTCTGCCTTTAGCTCGGGTCATGATCCCAGGATCACGGGATCAAGCCCCGCATTGGGCTCCCTGCTTGGCAGGGAGTCTGCTTCTCTCTCTCCCTCTGCAACTGCCCCTGCTCGTGCTCTCTCTTAATCTCAAATAAATAAATACAATCTTTTTAAAAAAAATGGAAGAAAAAAGTGAAGCTCTTCTCAAAATATAGAGATGGGTGGATAAATGGATGCAGGGACGGATGGACAGATAAAGTAGAAAATAGCTTCACTTGCTTGTTTTGGTTCACCAGCACCCCCGCCTCTCTTCCCCAAATCAGATCATAAACTCCACAAGGTCAGGGACTGCTGTTTTCTGAGGGACTTGCTCATGATAGGCACTGAGAATTTACTGACTAATTGATTATCCTGAGTAATAATTTCTGTGACTCTCCTGTGAATGATTTAGGGATATTTGTCCTTAAATTCTTGGAGTGTTTTAATATTTTTATTTTTTTAGGAGGGTGAAGTGAGGGGAGTACATATTTGTAACGTCTTTTCCATTCTGATTTGGAAAAACAAGACAAAGACTGCCCGCTCACTTCTCTTGCTGTTTGGGTACTCATAAGCTGTTACGAACCTCAAGGTAGTAACATTTTGTTAAACTCTTTTGATTAAGCTTTTTTATTTTCTACTTTTCGTTGTAGGTGGTAAATATGTTCTCTTTGGAAGCTTGGTCTTCTACGCCTGTGTGTATTTGGGGATTGGATCACACGTGTTAGGGGTTTGCTACTTGTTCAGTGGCTTTTTTCAGAAGTTAGAGAGCTAGGAATCCTGAGTGAAGGGATGAGTATTGCTTCGCTGAACGATTTATAGAGCTCGATTTCTCCTCCCATACTCTGCTCTTTGTCACCTTCCAGAGCATTAGACAAACTGAATGGATTCCAGTTGGAGAGCTTCACGTTGAAAGTGTCCTACATCCCCGATGAAATTGCTGCCCAGCAGAACCCCTCGCAGCAGCCCCGCGGTCGCCGTGGGTTTGGGCAGAGGGGCTCATCGAGGCAGGGGTCTCCAGGATCAGTCTCCAAGCAGAAACCGTGTGACTTGCCGCTGCGTCTGCTGGTCCCCACCCAGTTTGTTGGAGCCATAATAGGAAAAGAAGGTGCCACCATTCGGAACATTACCAAACAGACTCAGTCTAAGTGAGTATTAGTGAGGCTGCAGTGGGTGTCGATGTTTTCCCCTTTGAATCTTAATAACAGAGGAAATTGTTCTGGTACTTGGTGTCCTTCTGAGTGTGGCTGTGATTCTTCCTTGCACAGTACTTGGGAATCCGGAAAAACCTTGTGATTTGATACCTTAGTGTTCATTTTATATAAATCTGAGGCTTAATCTCAAAGAGAACTTCAAATTTGCACACATGAATGGAAAACAAATGATCTCTAATCCACTTCTGATGGGGGAGGCACTGATGAATAAAAGGGCCACTCTTTGGTGGTTTTCTCCTCCCCTGTCCACACCCCCATCCCCAGGGATACCTGCCTTCGGTGTTTTTGGAAGTAATTTTCTGGGTCCAGTACAGAGATAGTTTTTCAGTCTTGCTTTACTTCAGTAAAAAATCATCCAGCTTATGTTCCAAACTTATCCATGATTAAGCCATGTAGTTAGACTGACTTTTTTTTTAAGGATGTTCGCTGTCTTTAATAGGCAGATTTTAAGGGATTGGAAGATTCTCCATAAAACTTTGGAGTTCACTTTGCGGGAGTAGAAAGCAGGAGCTATAAACAGACAGTTGCCCCGGTGCTGACACACTGTTTGCTATCTAGAAGGCTCTCATATGTGTCAAATGAATGGAATGACTGGATATAAATTATGTTCAGTGCTTCAGATACTCTATCAATTTAAAAGCTTCAGTGAACTTTATATTAGTTGTTTTGCTTTATTAACCATCGGATAGGCTGTATGTGGAGATTTTGACCCAAAGAAACTTAGCAATGAACTGTCTTCGCCCTGTTCTGAAAAGTGCACTAGGTACATCTCTGGGACAGCAGCTGCCGTTTTTCCCCCAGAACAGTGAGTGCACTGGGGAGCAGTGGCCGAGTCAGTGTATGCAAAAGAGTATGGAAGTGGCCTTGGCCCAGCTACAGAGAGCTTTTTAAATTTGGTAAGGAAAGTGATTTCATTTTATGTGGTCCAAGCAATTAAGCCGTCTTTTCCTGAAAGTACAACTGTGGTGCTGTGTATATCTTGCTTATGTATGTTTGTTCCAATAGACTTGAGAGGATATCGAAGTTTATCATAGGCACCATGCCTGTGTTGAACTAGCTGGCTCATTTCTCATGCGGAGCCAGAGTGAACCGTGCTTAGTGGTGTTGCACACCCAGTCCACCTGCATTGTGATGTCTGACCCTGCCTTCCCCAGCTTTCCCCTGCTTGGAAGCAGGAGATGCTCGATTCTGATTAGCTTTGTGCTAAATCAGTGGTCTTTGACTTCATAATGTACAGAGTGGGGAAGACAGGTGAACCAGAATTGGGATCAGTTTTAATCTTATTTGCCTGGTTTTAATATTAAAATTCAAGGGCTCCTTGCTTTTCTTGCTCCACTGTTACCTGCAGAAACTAATTATTAAATGGTTTCCCTTTCTTGTCGTGGGGCAGATTAGAGTTTTCCTTTTAAAGCTACTCATTTCCTTGTCAGAGGAAAGGGCTTCTATGATTTAAATTAAACTGTTTGTTTTATTTAAGGCAGGAAGATGGAGGATGGAGAGGGAAGGGAAGCAATTTTTGTCATATCCGATGATTCATTTGCAGAGTTCTGCCAGTGGATTTAATTAACTCTTGCCATTGAACCTAGTCATTATTAGATCCTCTGTTTCTGGAATGGTCTCAGAGGGCTGCCCTGATCTGTAAAGCAATATTATCTCAGAGGATCAGAGTTTTGTAATCCTTAACACAGTGAATGGGTGGAAATAAACTAGAAGGAGGGAGATTAACATGTTACCTACTAGAAGATAGAAGATAAGCAATACTTAACAGTGATGGGGGATTGACACAGTGGTTGGAAAGATGGTCCCTGAGATTGGGATTGTTACCTGAAGCACTTTTTAATTATTTCTAAATATCCCTTATTTGTTTCATTTTTACATTGCCTTTTTCTTTTTTCCTAAGGGTTTGGAATTTTTTTTAAATTGAAGCATAGTTACCACACAGTGTTATGTTATTTTCAGGTGTACAGTGTAATGATTCAACAATTGCATACATACTCAGTGCTTACCATGCTAAGTGTGCTCTCCATCCCCTTTATCTCATCCCCCCACTACTTATTGCCCTTATTTTTAGGTCTAAGGATTAATTCAGAGATAAATCATCAGTTTTCAAACATTTAAGGAAATGAAATCCGATGAAGTGTTCATTCTTTTTATCTTTTAAACCAAGTAAATTTTACTTCATTTTTAGTTATTTCTTTTAGGGAGAGAGGAGCAGGAGGGATGAGGGTGAGAAAGAAAGAGAATCTCAAGCAAACTCCCCACTGAGCCAGCCAGATGCCCCTGAAGTGGTCGTTCTTAATGGCCAGGAGTTCTGTAGGGTTTCTAGTGTTCGAATGACTAGAGGGACTCGCCAGTACTTGATTTTCCCCAGACACACTTTTCCAGATAGTTGATTTTCTTTCTTGTACTTTCTAAACAACAGAAGACTTATTTTTTTTTTTTAAAGATTTTATTTATTTATTTATTAGGGAAGAGAGAGAGTGAGAGAGAGCATGAGAAGGGAGAAGGTCAGAGTGAGAAGCGGACTCCCCATGGAGCTGGGAGCCCGACGCGGGACTCGATCTCGGGACTCCGGGATCATGACCTGAGCCGAAGGCAGTCGCTCAACCAACTGAGCCACCCAGGCGCCCAAGACTTATTTTTTATTTAATTCAAAATATACAAGCATGCAAATTTTTTTTAAAAGGGAGGGGTTGCCTTTGGTCTTATTCCTGGAGGTAGCCATTGTTAAGGTGAGAATGGAACTGTATAGGACTTGTTCCTTGTACCTGCTAACGTGTATAGCTTTAAAAGAGAAATCCTATCATAATACGTTTTGTGTTGTTTTTCATGTAAGATGAAGGACCTCTTACTTTGTTGGTACCTGTAACTTGACAACATGTTTTCACACCGCTAGATGACACATTACTTAACAACCTCTTCCTCATGGGCTTTGATTATTTTTTTTTTAATTTTTTAAATTATTTTTTATTAACGTATAATGTATTATTTGTTTCAGGGGTATGGGTCTGTGATTCATCAGTCTTACACAATTCACAGCGCTCACCATAGTACCCTGACGGGCATTTTAAAGATAATTCCAATTTTCTTTCTGTGTAAGTAGTGCCGCAGTGAACATTCTTAGGCCAGTGGTGTTCAGGCAGTGGTGATCTTTTCCCCCAGCAGACATTTGTTCATGTCTGGAGACAGGTGTGCTTGTCACACTGGATGAGGGGGTGCTCCTGGCATCTGGGGAGTAGAGGCCGGGGATACTGCTGAACCCCCTACAGTGGACTGGACAAGCCCCCCTCCCCCAACAAGAAGTTAATCGGGCCCAAAATGTCAATAATGCTGAGGGCGAGAAATACCACTTATAGGCCCACATATGAGACTGTATCTATAGATGTTACAAAAAGTAGTATTCTTGGGTCAAGAGATAAGCATTTTTGCTCTGACAGGTCCTGGCGGTTTGTTCTGCACCCACCAAAGTGGGAGTGTGCCCACCCCATCCTCTTGCCAAGACACTTAATTTTATCTAAACTATTCGAAGATCTGGAACCCAGTGACATCTTGTTTTGATTTATATGTGTGTAATTACCAGGGAAGTTGAACATCATTTTGTTTTGATTAGCCATATGGTTTTCTTTGAAGTAGAATTGCCATCTTCTGGGGTCCCATTGCTATCACTTATTTTGCGGACTCTCCTCTATCAAGGAGGCAAAATGTGGAAAAAGCCTTGGAAGAAGAAACAGATGGGTGAAGTCTCATATGATGGATGGTGGATATTGTGTGTGGCATACTGAGTTCAGCCTGGCTTGTGGGATTCCAACTCTGGCCCTCCTGGGTAGAGCAGAAGAAAGCCTTTTGTCTGAACCAAGGTTCCCTGACATGAGATGTTTGTTCTGTGACACCAAATGAAAAATTAGGCACATCCAGCTTGGGAGAATGAGAAGATGTGCCTACTTAAGAAAAGGGGATGCGGGGGGTGGCGGATATTCCTGGAATTCAAATTTTGTCTTTAAGGCATCAAAAGTTGACAGCTTATCAAGAGCTTATACTCTTGAGGGAAGTGAGTCATCCACTCTTTGCCCGGAAGTCCTATGACTTTGAAGTTGGTACTTAGAGACTGTAATTGTGAGTATGTGCTTATAGCTCTCCTTTCCTTCTTCCATTCCGCTCACCATAAGAATTGATGTACATCGTAAAGAGAATGCAGGTGCTGCTGAGAAGTCAATTACTATCCTCTCTACCCCTGAAGGTACCTCTGCGGCTTGTAAGTCTATTCTGGAGATTATGCATAAGGAAGCTCAAGATATAAAATTGTGAGTAAAGTCTGTGAAGAGGTTGATGTTCATGATGTTTGATTTTAGAATTCTAGGACACAGTTCTTAGGAATTGCCAACAAACACAAGGAAATGCGGTCCTGAAGAACCACGGTGGTTGGCACTATTGATTTGGTTGGAAAGCATGTCTTTTAAATATTTTATTTTCCATCATGTTTGGATATGGAGTGACTGCTGTGAATGGTGGAAAGTCTAGCTGTAGAAGAAGGCACTTAAGGGATCGGAAGCCCACCTAAAGATCAAGAAGTATCCTTGGGATTTACCCAAAATTTCCTCAAATCCTGACTCCTTTACTCTGAACCCACTGGAGCTCTGTTCTTGTTGTGTGCCCAGCCCTACTCTGTGGCAGCAGGGAGGCTAGAAGCGGAGAAATCCCTCATCCTGTGCTAAGGCAAACTGGAGATTTATTTGGGTGTTCCAGGTTGAAACTCAAAATGCCTGTCCCCCAGGAACTTGGGAGTGAGCAGAGTTTGGGTTCTATGCCACTTGAGCTTACAGCACAGTGTTACCCTAAAAGGAGAGTCCAGAATAAGGTTCTGGAATGAGCCTGGGAACCTAATCAATAGCATTTAATTTGTAGGGACCTTTAACATGTAGTAAATATATTTTAGTTATAAGGTGTTATATGTTGCTATAAGATGGTAATTCTTTTTCAAAATAGAGAAAAAATTGAAAAAGCTCACCATCCAGATAATATCCAGTGACAGTTTAAAGATTTTTATTCATTCATTCATTCATTCATTCATTCATTCATTCATTCATATTTGACAGAGATCACAGGTGGGCAGAGAGGCAGGCAGGGAGGGGGAAGCAGGCTCCCTGCTGAGCAGAGAACTCGATCTCATGACCTGAGCCGAAGGCAGAGGCTTTAACCCACTGAGCCACCCAGGCGCCCCACTACCACTGATATTTTAACCAATGATAGGTATCAATTAGAAAATCAAAAAGGTACTCAGTGAAAAGTGAAGGCTTCCCTTCCTGTTCTTACACTCTTCTCCTAAATAGTAATCACTGTTGGAGTTTCTTGTGTTTCCCTTCTATAAATTGTGCATGTATCTCTAGTTATGCATTTTCAAATTTATAGCAAAATCATACTGTTTTGCATTTATATGTTGTGTTCTGGTATTGGGGATTTAGGGATATGGATTTGAGTAAGAGGCATTTTCAGTTAGTTAGAGAATCTGTCCTTGGAACATATTCCCTAAGTAATGCATAAAAGAAAATGGTTTTAAAAATTAACTTCACATACTTAATAATTTTTTGTGTGTGTGCCCCCTCTATTCATGCACTGCTAGAATATAGGTCAGCAGACTTTATACTGTACCTGGCATTATGCTTCCTGTCTGGTAGGTAGGAAGTAAATGTTTAATGAATGGATATCGTCTTTTTACCTAGGAGAAGGTTTACTTACCCTGATTTTATGACCTTTTTCTTTTTTATTTACAGCACAGAAGAGATTCCCTTGAAGATATTAGCCCATAATAACTTTGTAGGCCGTCTTATTGGTAAGGAGGGAAGAAACCTTAAAAAAATTGAGCAAGACACTGATACTAAAATCACAATATCTCCGTAAGTGCTGCCTTGCTTTCTTTGAGTTAGAAAATTCTCAAGCACAGCTGTTCAGTTGTAGGTTATATATTAAGCAGGGCTTCTCCCGCCTTGGAGGTGTCTGAGCCAGTCTGTATCACCATACTGACATTTTGTTTCTGCAAATTAATCTGTTTTCGGAGTCTAACCCATATTGAAAGCATTATCTGTTCCTATTAAAGATGCAGAAAGCACTAAATACTTTATATTAATATTTTCTAGCTGAAGTCTTAGGTTTTCTGATATATGCTCCCAAAGTTGAAATGTATAACCCAGTTTATTATCCATCGCTGTCTAATGAATTATCCCAACATTTGACAGCTTGGGACAATAGTAAATATGTATTGCCCACCTAATTTCTGTGGGTCAGGAATTCGGGAGCAGCCTACCTGGGTGGTTCTGGCTTGGGGTCTCTTGATGTGGCTGTTGGTGTGAAACCACTTCACAGAGCTGCTTGAGTGTCTTTAAGAATTGGTGGTTGTCTTCCCCCCATAGTGGTTTATCCAAGAAAGAGCAAGATAGAAGTAGCAATGTCTTTTACAACACAGCCTCCAAAATCACACAGTATCATTTTTCTAATGTAATTTACACAAATCAGCTCTACTCACGAGGGAGGGGACAACACTCAATGGAGAGCAGGTCATCTCAGAAGCGGGCTGCCACACCTTGGGTCCATGAATGCTCTGAAATTATATGGAAAGGTCTCTTTCCAAGGGTAACTATTCTTCGTTTACATCACAGTACCTAAAAAAGATGAGGTGAGAAGAGATCGATAAACTGGGGAACAATGGTAAAGAGAACTAGGCAACATGTTCGTATAGCAAGGAGTTTTCAAGGAAGAGAGTGATAGGAAGTCGGAAGGTCCACTTGTAAAGAAAAAGACCCACGGGAGCCTGGGTGGCTCAGGCGTTAGGCGTCCGCCTTCGGCTCGGGTCATGACCCCAGCTGGGTCCTATTTTCTGTCAAATAAATGAATGAAATATTTTTTAAAAAAAGAAGAAAAAACCATATAATAAACGATCCTGCCCTGTCTCAAATTTTACACCTAGAAAGGGGAGGGTTTTAAGAGAAAAAAAAAAAAAAAAGCTAAAGCAGCTATTAAAAAAAACCTGTAATATGAAATGCTTAAGGGAGAGATGGGTTGAGACCAGGGATGAAAAATATACTTTTTTAGTCTATGAAATAGTCTTCCTTGTGTAGATGTTTACCTTTTTAGCAAATTAGAGAAAAAGTTAAGGAATACCAACCCATTCATCTGGCTCAAGTTCAGCTTAAGACATTCTGCTAAGTAGTGAAAGTGAGAATTTTTATTTATTTATAAAAGATTTTATATATTTATTTGACAGAGAGAGAGACAGCATGAGAGGGAACACAAGCAGGGGGAGTGGGAGAAGCAGGCTTCCCGTTGAGCAGAGAGCCCGATGTGGGGCTCGATCCCAGGACCCTGGGATTATGACCTGAGCCAAAGGCAGACGCTTAACGACTGAGCCACCAAGGCGCCCCGAAAATGAGAGTTTTAACTACAGTTATGGAGAGCTACATCAATTTTCTGTATCCTTTCAATCTATATACTTAGTCTTTTTTCCATGGCTGTCTCCCAGGCTTCCTCTCAAGGCTGTTGACTAGCCCAGGCAGTCTCAGATAGCATCTGAGCAGATTTTGAAGCTTCCGCGGGACCTAGGTCAAGGAGGGAGTTGCTGAATATTGCTAAGGCCTTCTAACTTTTTAGTGGTCTTAATGGTCATCAAAGGATCATTTTTTTATTTAGTCAAGACAGATTGATTTATGTTACTTTTCTCCAGCTTACTTTGATCCAAACTCTAAATGCAAAAAGGAAGTTTGGACGCATGAATTCTGGTTTGCTTTTTGGGAATATTATCATGATTATTTCTTGCTTGGTGACCCAGAAGATGAAATTTCATGGAAACACCAGTGATGATAAGAATTGGTCAGTGCAGACTAGGAACATCTTTCTTAAAGGTTATGTATGTCTGGTTCTTGGTTTCCGCTAAAACTGTACATCCCTCTGATCATTTTCTTTATTTCATTGTTAAATTGTGAAAAAGGTTCACCTTAAGTGGACAAGAAGTAAGTACACTGTATTTCAAGCATGGACTTAATTGAACTGTGTACACTTAGTAATCTTTACTGAGAAGGTGGAGGGGGAGTATTCTCTTCTGCAGCTTTGCAGTTCTTGGATTCATGTCTTCTGGGGCTTACTCAATGTGCCTCATGTCTGACCACCCACTTTTACGTAGTGCCAGCTGCCATGGTTGGGTTTAGTTGCCATCTGTGGCTGAACTGTTGAACTGTCTTCCTCTCGTAATTTCCCTTCTCTTTCTTTCTCTTCGTTTTCATTCCGCAGATTGCAGGAATTGACGCTGTATAATCCAGAGCGCACCATTACAGTTAAAGGCAACGTTGAAACATGTGCCAAAGCTGAGGAAGAGATAATGAAGAAAATCAGGGAGTCTTATGAAAATGATATTGCTTCTATGAATGTTAGTTTTAATATTGGAGGACATGCCTTTATTTTGATGAAGTTAAAAGATCTTTCATTTGCATTAATATTGAGGTCTTTAATGGTGTCAGCATTAAGTGTAGTCTCTAGTTGATTTTTAACACCATAGTGAGTGTCTCCTGGGGTAGTTGGGAGGAAGGCTTTGTTTGACATTAGGCTTGGCTTTCTGTGATTGTAGCAAATTATTTAGTCTTTGAGCCTTAGCCTTCTTATCTGTTACATAAGGCTAATACCTACCTAAAAAGGCTAATATCTTCCACATAATGTTAATTTGAAGAAGATTAGTTTTGTAGGAATGTGGGCTTAAGGGATAGGTATGTGAACTGGGTTTGAATCCCAGCTCAATCACTTATTAGCTGCAGGTCTGTTCTCTTGGTTGGTCTCCAAACATTGGTTTCCTCATCTGTAAAATGGGGCCACTGTGCCTACATAGATTCCATGATTAGGAATTATGGGATTCAAATAGATAACATGTAATTGTGGGGTTACAATAGATAACATGCATATCAAAGCAACTATAAAGAATTCAAATTTAAAAGTTACTTGGTTAGGCACAAACCTTGGAGACAAAAGAATTAAAAATGACAAAATAATTTGTCTAGCACAACAAAGGCAATTAAAGTGAATGGCTGACATTTCTTAATGGATGGAATGGTGCAGAAAATGTAACATTTCAAAAGTCCATTTGGAATTTTCAAGTAAATGATTGAAAAAAACACTCCTCAGTTGGGCCCTACACCTGAAAGAAGGGAAATAGAGAAATGATACTACCTTTTGTGAGAGGAGCCTAGAAGAATGCTGATTGCTTAGCCCACATGACTGGCTTCCTGGCCTACCTCCCCATCGTCACTGCTGATCTGACGTTTGAGAATCCCTTGCAAGCAGATCCAGCTCCAAACACCTTTTCAAGAGCTTCTCAAGTATGCTCACGTCTCAACTCTATAATCTCCACCTCATTTCCTCAACCTTTATAAAATTGAACCAAAACAAAATCCCCTTTCTGGCTCCTGGAACTACTCCGAAGATAGGGTTAGTCGCCATAGTTACATGGGATGGGACCTGATTTCCAAAGATCTTGACTTTATTTTAGGCCTTTACAACCATGGCCGCCAAATTATATCCAAGGAGTAAAGATCTCTTAATAGCTTTTTCTGTATATCTGGTTTGCTTTTTAATGCACAAATCTTGTTTGCTTACTTCACCTAATGCGTGTTTTTTAGTCTGTATTTACTGTGTGCCCATAGCATACAGAGTACATATTTGTTTAAGCACTCTGAGCTGGTCATTAAGGAAAGGAAGGGTGTGTTTCCTGCTCTAAGAAAGGTGGTGTAGCTTCACATCCAGGAGGGGGCAAATGAGCACACAGATTTTAAAATATCGAGGAATATGAACAGATACATACTTAAGTATAATTACATGGAACATCTGCTTTGTTCTAAAATTTGAGTCATAAAAATGATTTTTTTTCTTTACTAGACAAGAGGTCACAATCTGAATATTGCCATTTATAAATACTCATGCTTGATTTTTTTAATTGTAAAATGAGAGACCTTTTTACTATTGCAGCTTCAAGCACATTTAATTCCTGGATTAAATCTGAATGCCTTGGGTCTGTTCCCACCCACTTCAGGGATGCCACCTCCCACCTCAGGGCCCCCTTCAGCTATGACTCCTCCTTACCCACAGTTTGAGGTAAGATAATATACCTTGGCTTTCTGTATGGTTGAGTGGGATGCAGTCAGACTTTGTTGCCCTCAAGCAGTGACATTAAATGCTAATCAGGACAAATTCTAATGTAAAACCTGGTCCCCAAATGATCTGTCAGTTCAGAGTCAGCATGTGCTTTCCACTGCATGTCAATAGAACATTTTTACCTCCTCCTTTGTAGAGTGGACATGTGAATCATCCTTTTGAACTTTTGGGGTGATAGGGTTGTCAACATTGTTTGTTTGTTTGTTTGTTTTTAAGATTTTATTTATTTAACAGAGAGAGAGAGAGAAAGAGAGAGATCACAAGTAGGCAGAGAGGCAGGCAGAGAGAGAGGGGGAAGCAGGCTCCCTACAGAGCAGAGAGCCCGATGTGGGGCTCGATCCCAGGACCCCGAGACCACGACCCGGGCTGAAGGCAGAGGCCTTAACCCACTGAGCCACCCAGGTGCCCCTCAACATTGGTTTTTAAATATCATCAAAAGAAAAGTTTGAGACTTTGAGTAGGGGGGAGAAGTTATTTCTAAAAGTTGAAGGAAAGGACTTTTAAAAGGCTTCCTTCATCTTTAACTTCACTTGGAAGCTAACTGCTTTGAAAGGTCAATAAAGGGGCGCTTGGGTGGCTCAGTTTGTGAAGACTCTGCCTTCGGCCCAGGTCTTGCTCTCAGGGTCCTGGATCTGAGCCATGTGTTGGGCTCCCCACTCAGCAGGAGAGTCTGCATCTCCCCCCCACCCCCGCCCCACCCATGCTCTCTTTGTGTGTGCTCTTTCTCTCAAATAAATAAAATCTTAAAAAAAAAAAAAAGGTTAGTAAAGACATGCTTTCCATTTTGAGTGTGCTTTTTAAACAGTGAACTCAAGATAGTTTTGTTCACAGGTCTATTGTGTATGTGAGTGTGCAACCATTAAGCAGCTTTCATTCATTTGTAAAGAGGTAGACTGTTAAGAAAAAACCTTACTTTTATATTTGCTTTTTAAGAAGAGCATTTTTTCTGAGGTTTCAAAAATGGGAGACCAGTGATAGTATAAAAATAATTGCAGCATAGCAGATACTTTACATAGTAATTTTTTTTGGAAAGTAGTTCGCAGTTCTGTTATATAATCAGTGATAATTGGAGGTAGACGGTCATGTGAAATTTAGCAACATTCTAGGATCTTCTGTCATGGCTCTGTCTTTACATCTCTCCCTTCCTGTTTGACCTTTCTATAATAGATGCTTTGAGTAGTACCTGCTATATAGGAAAATGTCCAGCTGGAAATCGTTGGGCATTTCATCATAACACTGCCTAGACTACGTGTAGTGTAAGATGCTTCTGGAATTGTATAGAGAACACAGATTGCTAAGATGGTTCATAGTTTATCCATTTATGAAGGAGAATTTCCTTGGCCTGTCCTTAACCACCAGACTATGTTAAGTGTTCTTCACTTTTGGCATCTTGCAGTGTTTCTGCTTTTATGATCAGCAACATTGGCATCTTCCTCTGCAACTCACCTGCCACTCCGAACATGTTTCGTCCTGGAAGCCATATAACAAAGCCCATTGATCTATGGATAGGCATCAAAACTTTAGCTCCACATCAGTGTGAATAGATTCATCATGCATTATCTGAAGCTTTCCAGCACAGCTGAGGGTGCTGGGAAGTAGCTAACTTGTGGGTACCTTGATGCTTAAAGGGGCTGGGGAAAGGATCCCTGGGGTGAGAGCCCAGGTCCAGCCCAGCTCTGCCTGCGCTTTGTATCGCCATAGGTCACTCTCCTCTCTGCGTTTGTTTTCTCACCTGCACAGTCACGAAACTGAACTAGATGAATTATCTCTAAGGACTCTTCTCTCAAGTCAGGCTTTTTCTAGTTTTTACAGAATTCAAGTATAAAACATTTAGTAAGAGGGTCAAAGTGAGCCTGCAATAGAAATATGGACCTACCATCTAGTATGGCTGCTAGCTTCTTTATTATAAATAGATGTATTTGTCATAATGCTGAGTGTAGGGCACATGTGTCCCTGACACTGTTGTGCAAAACAGCATTAAAAGTGACAAGGAGCTGATTATTTAAAGTAACTCCGTGCTGAAGAAGTTCTTCTGTCAGTTGTGTCTCTGCTAGGTCCCCTAAACTAGTTTTTGGGCACGCCCCTTAATCTCTCTGTTCCTCATTTTCCCAATTTGTAAATGGAGGTGTCATTTAAATTCTCTCTACTGGTTACATATCATAATCAGTAAAGCTTCTCAAAGTACAACTGGTAGGATTACAGAACATTCTGTCCTTTACACTTATGTGGCTGCTTCAGTGCAGAAATTCCTAAAATGATTGTTAGGTAGCTATTTTTAAGATCATAAATAATAGGAATATTACCTAGTTTTACTCAGTTTTGTAATTTAGTGATACAGTTCTGTGTAATGGTTCTTGTGATCTAAGAAAAATTAAGATTGTTTTAAGACAAGTGAGAATATGTTAAAAACATTATTTCCAAAGGACTTTTATGATTTTAAATGTCTCAGTGACTTAAAGCAAGTAGACATTTTGTATCATTTTAAGAATGGGAAAGAGGGTCAGTGATCTTTATTTAATAAAAGCGAATCAAAAGTAAATATAAGGGAAATCCCACTGGAGTAGGTGGTGGTCTTTGCTTTTCCTGAGATTTTAAAACTACATCAGCTAGGTCTAGAAGCCGTCGATGAGATCAGAAGATGGAGAAGCTGCCAGTAGTAACGGTAGAAACAGTGCAAAGGGGAAGGAGCTCAGAACCCCTGAGGGCCTGGTGGTTTCATGGGCAGGAAAAGGAAATTTTCTTCTTAGAGGAATAAAATGTGGATAGTCTTAGCAATCTAAGTTCTTTGGAGAATTCAAGTGGGCATTTTATTCTACATGTTTGTAGGCAGTGAAATAACGGAATCCCCAACCTCACACGTGGACATTTCTCTAAACTGGTGTAGGAGGCAGCACTCAAAACACCAAGTGCTAAGAAAGAAGACAAATCTATCATCTATCTAGTTGGAATGGTTGATAAATTATGGTTATATTGCATGTGTTTATGCAGATGAATGTGTTCTTATAATTCTTCTGTAGATTTACACTTAGTTTATCTCTGTGTACTAGTCTTAATTTCTGACACATTCTTTGAGGTTTATCTGGAGAACTATTCCTGTAATCTACCCTTTTCTCCAGAATGGAAGAAATCTTTGTTTTTGTGGATTTCAGCAATAGGGGCTTGCAATTGCCTTTCTTCTTAGAAATACATAGGTATATAATCCTGTCTTGGAAATTTGGTATATATTTTTACAAACGTTGTAATTAAAAGTAATTATCAATGGGAGCATTGCACTATTTTTAACTTCGTCTCCTCAAGGAATTCACCTTGATGTTAAACACAATATCATGATCACTTTTTTGTTTTAAAGATTTTATTCAATTCATTTGACAGAGAGAGACACAGTGAGAGAGGGAACACAAGCAGGGAGAAGCAGGCTTCCTGCTGAGCAAGGAGCCCAATGCGGGGCTCAATCCCAGGATCCTGGGATCATGACCTGAGCTGAAGGCAGACGCTTTTACGACTGAGCCACCCAGGTGCCCCTATCATGATCACTCTTAAGAAACTTGGCACAAGGGTTCCTGGGTGCCTCAGACTTTAAGCGTCTGCCTTCGCCTCGGGTCATGATCTCAGGGTCCTGGGATTGAGCCCTGCTCCCTCTCCCACTCCTCCTGCTTGTGTTCCCTCTCTTGCTCTCTCTCTCTCTCTCTCTCTCTCTCAAATAAATAAAATCTTTAAAAAAAAAAAAAAAGGAAAAGAAAGAAACTTGGCTCAAGGGCGCCTGGGTGGCTCAGTCAGTTAAGTGTCTGTTTTTGGCTCAGATCATGATCCCCAGGGTCCTGGGATCAAGCTCCCTCCTCAGCAGGGAGCCTGCTTCTCTCTCTCCCTCTGCTTGCCGCTCCCTCTGCTTGTGTGCACGCTCACTCACACTCTGTCAAATAAAATCTTAAAAAACAAAAACAAAAAAAAAACTTGGCACAATGCTATTATTTTATATGCACCCTGTACTTAAGTTTCATACTTACCCAATAATGTTCTATTATATAGCTGTGTTTTCAGTAAAGAATCCAGTTAAGAATTATACATTGCAGTTGTCATGTCTGTCTAGTCCCTGCTTTCTGTTTTTAGCAGGAGTCCATTCCATGTGGTATCACCTACTGCCTATCCTCCTCCCCCTTGTTTTTTCACTAGTGGAATTGAAAAATCCAGGCTAACGGTTAGAATGTCACCTCATTTGGGTTTGACTGACTGCTTGGACATGATTAGGCTCAGGTTTGTACCTTTTTTTTTTTTTTTTTAGGTTTGTACCTTTTTTGAGAGCAGGAATACCTTCTCTGTGTCTCATTGGGAAGCAGATGATGTCATGTGTTTCATTGTTGGTCATGTTCTATCATAAAATTAAAGTAGTATCTGTTCTGCATTGTAAAGGAGCCTTTCCCGTCTATGCTGGAGATGTAGTCAGTAGTACTTTGAGAATGTGTGTCTTGCTCCCCCACATTCTTTCCCCCCGTGGGTTTAGTATCCATTACTGACATTTGCCCAATCATATATTACTCTTTTATGTCTCACGTCTTTGATATTTCTTAGTTGGCAATGTTCTGTAAAGACTGGCTTTCTCTGTTATCTGCTTTATGAAGAAAAGTGTTTCTTTTGTTCTTTACGTTTGAATTACCCCAGACCTTTTGTGTTAGAGTCCATCCCCAGGGCATGATTCGGGGGTGAGACTCCGGTGTTCCACCTTGGAAAGCGCTCTGGCTGACTCCAGTGTGGAGGTAGCCAAGGTTAATAACGGCTGCTCTGTTTCTTAACTGGTTAAGAACCTGCGCCTCTCCTTGGACTTACATGAATCAGAATCTCTGTGGGAGCAGATGGAAGCTCAGAAATTGGTGATTTTTGTAAAGGTCATCAGGAGTCCTTTGTTACCCATTCATTGTCAAACTACTGTTCTGCAAGGAGTGTTACTATTCTAAGGAAGGTGGACTGAAATGTTGGAAAAAATATCAAGGGTAATGCACAGTAGACAATACCTGGGATAAGCATAAATACATAGCACTCAGGTATGTCACTCTTTCTAGCTTGTTTGGTGCTTTAAAGTGTGGGCAAGGGGCAGCTGGGTGGCTTGGTTGGTTAAATGTCCAACTCTCGACTTGGGCTCAGATCATGATCTCAGGGGCATGAGATCAAGCCCCGCCATGGGCTGTATGCTGTACGTAGAGCCTGCTTAAGATTCTCTCCCTGGGATCCCGAGCCCCATCCCACTTGGATGCTCTCTGTCTCTTAAAAAAAAAAAAAAAACAAAACAAACCTGGTCAAAAACTTGCCCTTTCCTCTGGATCACCTGTTTTACAATCCACAAATATCAGGCCAGAAATGTCTATGGGATGCTGCCATATGTCTGTTTTCATGCCTCTAAATATACTTTGGCATGCTATGTGTACCAGGATTAGCTTTGGCTGTGTGTTACAGGGAAAAGATTTTGTTTAAATGAGTTTTCCTTCTTCATCAGAAGAGGTGAAGGGTAGACAATCCAAGGCTGGGAGTGGTTGTGCTGCATCATCTAGGACAGGTACTCCTCTTGGCTTAGCATGCTGCCTCCCAGACCAGGATGATTGCTCAAGCTCCAGCCATTGAGTCTGATTCCAGCCAGCAAGGATGAAGGATAAATAATCAAGAGCCACCTCCTCTACGGACACTACCTGACAATAGCTTTTTACACTTCCATGGAAAAGGGTTGGTCATGTTTGCCAGAACATAACATCGGTTACATCTACCTGCAAGAGAAGCTGGGAAGCAGTGTCTATAATTGAAGAGATGAATAAATCTGCCCCACTGGATTTAGTAATATTACCTGCAAAAGGAATCTCGCAGAGCCTGGGAGGGTGCAGGTGAGCTTTTAAGTTCTTTTGAAAAGGAAACCAAACAAAAACCACACCCCTCCCCCAAAAAAACCACACCCCAGAATAATCTAAATTGATTCTGGAGGAGAAAATTCGATCTTTCAGATTCCACTCTTGCAGATTATTTTCACATCAAAACAAAGGGGGAAAACATCATTTTCGCAGAATGTATGTGTTTCTGGATACTAGTTAGAGTGAACTCTACTTCCAAATAGCTGTGAGGTAACTTCCTGATTTACTGTTTTAAGGGAACAATTCTTGGACAAGTTTTGTTTTAGTATAGAACTTCTCTGTGGGGAAGTACTTGGTTGGAATAGCTTTGCCTTCACTGTGTATTATTAGGCTTGGTTCTTTGTCTAAACTGAGATCACTAATGCTCTTAAGTCCAGCTAACAGTCACCACTTTTTGAAACACAGACTTATTTTTTTTTATAGATTTTTTTTTTTTTTTTATTAGAGACAGAATGAGAGGGGAGAAGGTCAGAGGGAGAAGCAGACTTCCCGCAGAGCCGGGAGTCCGATATGGGACTTGATCCTGGGACTCCAGGATCATAACCTGAGCCAAAGGCAGTCGCGCTACCAACTGAGCCACCCAGGCGCCCCAGACTTATTTTTAAAGGCAATAATTAAATGGATCAAAGCTTTATCAATTTATTTTCTTACCATTTCTTTTTACTTTCCTTTTTTCCCCTTTGGCTTCACTTTTCTTCTTGCTGAAGAACCTAGTATTGGAGGTCTGTGAGGGTCTGTGATGCCATTTATTGCAAAACTGGGTTAGAGGAGTAAAGGTTGGCCGGTATGTGCCCTCAGCACGCGAGGACGCTCCGCCGCCGCGGCCTGGCGGCTGCCGAGAAGCTTGCTGGTCCTTCGAAGCTCTCACAGGGAAGTCAGTTACTCATTAAGGTTGACTCTTTAATCCTTGATGCCCTGTAGGTCAGCAGTGATCTCTTTTACTTGAAGGGTATATTGCCTGGTAAGACGTAGGTTTTGATGACTCAATGTTTCACAGACTGAGTCTTTTTATGTATTGCCTCCTCTTTCTTTTAGAGTTGGTGCTTTTTTTTACTCATGTTTTCTCACTGCTGCTTTGTAACATGAAAGGAGAATTGATGCACCTTGACTGTGGATAAACCCTTTGCTTCTGTTCCATTTCAGAACTTTGCTCACCCTCCCACCCCACCCCCCAGCGTATTCTAACTGGAACCTGCCCGGTGGATTTTCTTCGAATAAAGCCAGAGTCGGTTCTTCCGACAGACAAAAAGTCTCTAGTCCCTCCCTAGCAGCTGGCTCGTGCGGTACTTGATTGGCAAATTTTGAATTTAGAAATGACAAACGTTCCTTTCAAAAACGCTCAAACAGTAGGGACGAGGCAGTTGGCAGCTCCTGAACAGAGAGCAAGAGCCGAAGTTGGCATCGCACAGGACGGCATCCGTAGCCGGATGCTACTTCCTGGCGTTTGGGTTGGCAGGAGTTCACTCAAGTGCTGCTGTCACTGAAATTTTGATAGCATCTTTGGAATCTTCCCAGAAGTCTCAAGAACAACAGTATGATCTTAAAATTGCAAACTTTTGTTTATTGAAGAGGCAAGAACGATGAACATTTTCTTTGGTTTTTAGGTGGTTTAAGGTGCTCTTTAAGAAACAATATTTTATGAGTTGAAAGGGATTTTTGAATCTGTTCTCTTAACCTTCTTAAGATTTCTTATTGTAGGTACAGCTCTTTTGTCAGAAAAAAAAATCAAAGTAAATAACTTTCGGTACACACGGTATGTCGAGGAGGCCTTGATTACTTAGTATGGGGAGAAACTTTCTGTGCCTTTTTTTTTTTTTTCTTAAAGCCTTCAGAATTCTGTTCAGGTCATCGAGTTGAGTAAACTTAACTGGAGTTCCAGACCCAAATCCATTAAAATAAAACAAAAACAAAACAAAACAAAACCCCCCGGGAGTATCTGTTGTACAAACGAGGGGAAATACCGGCATCCTTCCAGGTTCCTGAAGGCTGGTCTTACTGACCGGCAGGCTTGCCTCCACGCCTTTGTGATGTCTTAGGTTCTGTTCCTCCCAAAGTAAATACACTTAACCTTACTGTCTGCTCCTTCTCCTTTCTCCTCATGATAGATGAGTAGGAATTACTCATTGGCACACTTCACCAGTTATGCAAACTTTCAGTTGAGCAGCTTTGTTCTTATTTCAAGCTATAACACAGAGTCTGCCAAGAAGTCCAGAGGAAGTTTTGCTGATGGGCATCTGGCAGAAATCCACTGGGAAGCTGCTTGGGTCATGCGACTCCTTCACCTGAAGGTTTAGGAAGAAGGGTTCAGGATGATGGAGCTGAACATTAAATGCAGAGAATGTGTAACAAGAAAGGGTAGTGCTGAGGAGTTTTTTTTCAAGCTTGATCTCAGAGACTTAAAGTCACAGGTGCAAGAGGCTTATTGTAACGCATTGTTCTGGGTTCTTAATTTTGTAAGTAAGAATTATCTGCATATCCAAATCCCGGAAACAGGGCTTACTGTGCAGAATTCTACAAAACAGTAATTTGTACCACAGAGCCAGTTTAATGATTGTCAAATAGGCAGGAGAATTATATGAGGCGCCTTATATTCCCAGAGGAAAATTTCCTTTAAAAGTAACTTACGGTCAGGGAGGTGCTTGGTGGATATGGAATTGGCGTGAAGGGAATTGGATGATGCTCAGAAATGTCTTCATCAAGCCTCAGACATCTGATGAGTCAACTTTTTATTAAGACGCTGTTGCCAGGAGCGCGCCTCACTGCCTGTCGGTGCGGGGCACCCCCTCTTGGTACGTTTAGTTTGCTTCTTTCTGACACTACTTTTTCTGTTTGACTGGCTTGGTTGTTCCTGTTTTCATCCCAGCACAGAAGAGTTTTCTGTCTGTATGTGGATTATTTCTTCACCCCTTTTTTCTGTTAAAATTTCATACTTTTGGTCCTTTTTTACTGACCGCCCCTCCTTTTCCAAAGCCTCATACAACTTTTAAGTTTGTTCTGTCTTTGTATTGGATGTGTTGTCTCCTACTCAAGTCCCACCCCCAAAAAGCAACGGAAAAAAGCGCTGATGGCCTTTCATCACCGTGTCAGAAGGACGATTTGGCTTTTGTTCGGCTCTTGTGGCGGCAGCCTAGGTTTGAGCTTTTCTCCTGGGAGAGTTGTCTTCATCTTCTAGGCTAGGATATATGCCCGCCCTGTGCCTGCGAGTCCCCGCGGCTTTCGCTCCAGGGATGTCTGTTAACATTGCTCCTCTCTTGAAGACAGACAGAAGTTGCTCTGAGATTCAGTCCCGGGAAAAGTGTTTTTTACTAAGCAAATGGATCGTTTTTCTCTTCCAGGCATACTCAATTATGCAGCTGATTTTCTTTTTTAAATTAGCTGCTAGGAAGCTTAGAGCCAAATGTATGCAAGAACAGCATTCCTGGCTTCATCTTTTATATTCAGGTCCCTACGATCTTATTTCTTCGCCTCCTTTGTTTTACTTCTGGATTATGTGTATTTTCTAAGCAGCCTATAATCTTTCTGGAACAAGGCCCAGAAAACAAATAATTACACAGTCATGGCAAAATACAATGGGGCAGATCTGGATGAGTTACACAGTGGGTTTAGTCTGATCATTAAAAAGGTCTTTATCACTGTCAGGCCAAAAACAAAAGTATATTATTCAGAAGAACATGGTATAGATGTTCTCAGTGAGAGAAAATACTTAGGTTCTATCTTTACTTAAAAAAAAAAGTGAAGATTAATGTATCAATTTTACCATAAGGATCAGAATGACAATATTGAGCACAATTTTTGGTCCATGTCCACAGTAATTCAGTCTTTAAAATAAGAAAGGTCCCCTGGAATAAATGGTACATGGTCATTGCAGAACACACTGCCAGGCTGTGAGGTATGGTGCTTTGCACACAGAGGTGCTGTTCTTAGGACTGGGAAACACCAAAGAATGAACTAATGTTATTCGTTCAGTGTTCTTCACTAGTGAAAAGCAACAGAAGTGACTTGGCCAGGCCATGCGGGGAAGAGCCCCATCACAGATCTCCACAGCTGAGGGTTCAGTGGCAAGGCACAGCCTCTTCTGGTATAGCTGTGCGAAGAGGTATGTGTAGAGCTACGGGGAGGCTTCATGGAGCTGACTGTTGGATTAAGACCTGCGGTGTGCTACAACGTCCTGAGAAACATCAGGAATACCAAGTTGTAAAGAAAGTAGTACAGCTGTGTATACATATGCTGAAGAAACAGTCCAATGATCTTCCTCAGTAATATTTCCTGGAGTTGAATTTGAAGTTAACTCTTAACAGGAAATAGGAGGTACATGTGGGTTACAGATCAGTGAAGAGGCTTGGAAAGAAGAGCACAGTTCAGATGATTTTCATTTATAGAAAACTTGGCATGGGGTCTCAAAAAAAATCCTGTGTTGCTTTGTTTCCTCAGTGCGAAAGGAGTTGTTCAAAATAGGATTTCCCCCTTTAATATATTTGTTGACCACAAAATACATGTATTGGTATGAGAATTTGGAAATATCTGTCAACTGTAAATGTTAATCCTCCAATCCAGCATTTCTATTACATAAAATCTGAGAAATATTTCTATAGGAGCACAAGATTTATGTTTAGAGGTTTAAATGCAATGTTATAGAAATTAGTGAAAAAAATAGGGAAGCCACACTTCCTACAGATCTTGAAAATAGCACCTTCAGATACAACAAAATAATTGTCAGGTAAAGATGAAGGAATTGTGAATTTTTTTCTTGACAACTTTGCCGTGATGTGGTTGTTATTCTCACAGTGGAAACAAACATTGAGACTCTAAGTTATAAAGTACCTTAAACACGTGGAAGACGGGTGTGTGCAGATGAAACAGCACACCTGTTGCCAGATCCCTGTTCTGTTGGGGCATCATCTTTTTTTGATGTGTGATTCAATTAAACTATTTCTTAAAGTTTTCGTAAATTTTTTTGAGGCATAACTGACATACAACATTGGTTTCAAGAGTACAACATAATTTGATGTTTGTCTATATTGCAAAATGATCACCACAATAAGTCAGCATCCATTACCATAGTGATTTTTTTTCCTTGTCATAAGAACTTACAAGATAAGATCTCTTAACTTTCAGAGATCAAGACCTGAGATTGAGTTGGATGCTCTACCAACTGAGCCACCAGGGTACCCCCAAATAAAGAATTTCTGATGGACTCTGATGCCATTTTTTGCACATTGATGATCAAAGGCTTAAGCTTTTGCCAGCGACAAACGGGAAATTTATTTTGACTGAGGAAGTCTTACCAAGGTAGACAGAAGAGTGATAGCACCCGAGAAGGCAGCACTCCTCAGCTGAGAGTTCTGTTAGGCTGTTACATGGATTCTGTTTTTGTGGGTTTTTTGTCTGTTTTGGGAGAGAGCGAGCTCCAGAGGAGCAAGGGGAGAGGAAGAAGGACAAGCAGATTGCCTGCTGAGCAGAGAACCCCATGTGGTCCTCGATCCCAAGACTCTGAGATTGTGACCCGAGCTGAAGTCACTTGCTTAACCGACTGAGCCACCCAGGTGCCCCCGGGCTATTCTTAGGAATCACTTCTGCAGCTCTGTATTATAAAGCACATCCATACCTATTGGAAGCACGGTATGTCCTTTGTTTATTGTTGTAGATAAACATGGCTTAAGAGAGAGAGACGTCCAGGTTTGAATGCTGGCTGCACCACCAGTCAGTATATGGCCATGTACAAGTCACTTCCTCTCTTTCACTGTTTTCTCATTTTAAAGATGGAAATGTTGTTAGTTTTATTAGTTGTATGGGTTGTGAGGTGTAGATGAGGCGATGCGCCTCACAGAGAAAACACAGGCTAGACTCTCACCACATAGGACTCCTGATACCACTGCTCCCTGATCATAAGTACCTTCTTCTTAAACCTGAATTTTGACCTCAGCATGCTTTTTACCCATCTCCCAGCACGCTAAACACAAAGGTAGCACCCACATGTTCCATGAATGTCTTAACCTGGGATTCCACCGTTCTCCGTGGACAGAGTGGGGAACTTTTTGTATAACTTGATAATTACTAATTCTGAACGGCAGAACCTTTGACTCAAGCAGTTTTACCTCTAAGAATTGGCGTAGTAGAGGTACTTGTAAAAGTGCACAATTTTTTGTATAAAGATTTGATGGCAGCATTACGTGAATTAGTTGAAAATTGGTAACCGCGTGCACACGCACATGCACACACACACACACACACACGGCGAGGAGACCTCAGCTGTGAGTAGCCAGAGGAATACCCTGTTTAATGGGATGAGGCAGAGCCATACGAATGACCCGGGGAAGAGATCCAAGCTGTATCGTTAGGGTAAAAAGCCAAATTAGACCATGTTATTTGTAGCATGTTCCCATTCATTTACTATTTTGGTTTATTAAATCCATTTCCTCCCATGAACTAGGTAGGTCTACCTGTCCTTACCTAATTTCTCATGTCTTCTTTTCCACTGGGTTTGGTCATTCTTACTGAGCATTTTGCCTGGAAGAATTATACTTATTTGGGCTTGGTGCTTTATTTAGGAAATTAGTTGGTTATAAAGGTAACAGTTGTTTAGTTCAATGTGAATTTTTCTGATTTTTGGTAACTCCTACTAGACAGATTTTTGACATTTTCAGATTTATTGACTTTGTTGTATCTTTTTATATCTCCCTTTCCCTGTTTCAATTTCTCAACTGGTATATAGACAAAAGGGTTTCTTTTAAAAGAACCAGCCCAGCCTTTTTGTTATTTCTAGAGTGCTGAGGTTACTAAATCAGTTTTTTAAAAAAATCTTTGTTTCAGAGGAAGGTAACTATAAAGGCTACTAAAAAAAATTCCTGCCAAAAATGTGAGTAAACAGTGTTCTGTGGTGGAATGGCCTTCTGGTAAGTGCGTGTTGAGGGACAAGTGGAACGGCCGATTCATCCATTCATCCATGTCTGCTGTTGAGCAGCATCGCCCATAGAACCGTGGTACCGAGTCCTCCGTGCTCTCCGCTTGCACTCGGCTCACCGGGGAGATGGAGTGCGAATGCCCCTGGGAATTGGTGTGTTGTAGGGGTGGTGGTCGTTTGGAGGACCAACATTGGGTAGCACAAAATTTGTTTCCATATCTAGTAAAAATGAGCCCAGTGCTCCTGTTTCTTTTGACTGAGATTTTCAGAAACTGCTTAGAATGATCATATTCTCAAGATTTTCCTAGTTCCTTGAATGCTTGAAAGCAAAACTGTTGACATGTTTGAGAGTTTACAAATTTAGAGTTTGATAAATGAGAAATTAGACTGAAGCTGTTCCATGGCTCTTTGTGAACATATTACAGTACTTGAGGGACCCACTTGAGTACTTGGCATTTACAGTATCCTCCGTAATAGGAATGTAAGAAGGCTCAAGAGAGAATTCTGTGAAGTGTTTCTTACCAAGTAGTTAATGTGTACATTTCTTACTGCAATATGTTTTCTAATATCTTTATAAATTTTAACTGGTAGGTGTACTTTAAAAAAAACAACTGCATATTAAGTTAGTGTATTCAATTGTGGTTTATCTTAAAATATTTCTTGGCATATATGGGACATCTGTACCTGCCTCTCAATTTCACTATGAGGCTAAAATTGCTCTGAAAAAAGTCTTAGAAAATAAAAAATATTTCTTGGAATAAATTTCTTAGCATTGACTTCTCCTTCGATACAATTTTTGTTCTTAATGTTAGAAAGTAAGCAAGTATTGAGGTGCCTGGGTGGCTTAGTTGGTTAAGCGTCCAACTTTTGATTTCAGCTCAGGTTTGATCTCAGGGTTATTAAGTATGGGCCCCACACTGGGCTCCACACTAGGCATGGAGCCTACTTAAAAAGCAAGCAAGTATTAATGTATGAACATGTGCACTGCTTCTGTATTTTAGAACCAATAGCTCACCGAATATTGGTTTAGCTTTTTTTTTTTGAAGCCAGTCACTGTGTTCTTTTTTTTTTTTTCCCACTGTGTTCCTGAGAGAGAGTGTGTGAGAGAGCTCTACAAGAGTGACCATTTAAAGGGAGAGGACTCAGGAAGGATATAGTTGGCATGAAGTACGCAGATAAAATCCATTTTTGAAAAACCTTTGAGGAGATAGCCTTCAAAATGTCTTCCAGTTTGTCCGTGTCTTAAATGGCAAAAGAAGGGCAGAGATGGAAGGAATAATGAACTATATAGGAAAGAATCTTGGGGTATTTTGGCACTAAAGTGATATAGTTCTCTTCTAATCCTGTCCCTTGCTTGGGCATGGCTGTGTACTGAACGGCGATGGTAAGGTTTTACATGATTTGGTCATATGTAATGAGACTCAGGAATTGTTCCTTTTGAGAAGAGTTCAGGTGTTTACAAAGGAAGCCTGCATGGACAAGGTGTAGACTTGGTGTCCTTGGATGCAGTCATGTTTGTTGATGTCTGGCCCAGAACTTGGTTTACTTGCCAAGAATCTAAACTTTATGACTTTGACTTACCTTTTAAATCTGTGAATCAGTGACATCCTAAAGTTGAAGAAAATTGTTGTAGAGAAAAGTGACCTTTTAAATTCAGATGTCTACAGGAGGAACAGGAGATGTTCTCAACTTCAGGTTAACTCTTACCAACAAACTCTTGTCAACTTCCTGATGTTCCTACTGTATGAGAGTGCCCCCATCCCTCCGCAAATGATAATGGCCTAATTTTACCAAATACACGTGTGTCCTGTCTTTCCAACAGCAATCAGAAACGGAGACTGTGCATCTGTTTATCCCAGCCCTATCTGTTGGCGCCATTATCGGCAAGCAGGGGCAGCACATCAAGCAGCTTTCTCGCTTTGCAGGAGCTTCTATTAAGGTACTGTTCTGCCGACTGTGGCTCTTAGTGCTTTAATGACAGTAAGTTACAGGAACACAAGTCGTCCGTCACTTCGTTACTGAATTGAATGTGGCAGTCAGTACTGGGGCTACATAGGGTGTGGGTGTGACAGAAAGCCTCGGACAACAGCTTCAGTAAAAGTAAGTTGACTTCCAGAAAAAAGTATTTTGGAGGTAAGCAGTCCAGTGCTGGCGTGCCCGTTTCGGCCGACTAAGTCCCCGGCCTCACGTTTGTTTAGCTCATCTTCCCCAGGCATGGCCTTGGTCCCTCATGGTCCCAAATGACACTGTTCTGTGCCCTCACAAGTCTGTGGTCCCGCCAGTTGGAGGACACTAAGAACCTTCCTCTTACCGAGGTTTCTTATTAGCTGCCATAGAATATTTAATCTCCATTTCATTGCTCAGAAACTGCATCACAAGGCCAGACACAGCAGAAAGAGCCAACAGGGAAATGTTGGGGCTAAAAGTTTATTATTATGGAAAGAGGGATAACAAATATCAGAGGCCACCAACTAGATAATTGTGTACTCTGAAGATACTGTATTTTGATATGCTGAGAAGCAATATAACAACATAGATAGCTCACTGTGTTTTAAGGTATGTACAGATCGATAATGGCTCCATAGTGACGGTTTTCTTCAGGAAAACATCAGTCCAGTGGGGTGTTTTTTGTTGTTAATGTTTTATAAAATTTTTTACGTAAAGGAATACAGTACTGGGGCCCCTGGGTGACTCAGTCAGGTGAGCCTCTGACTCTTGATTTCAGCTCAGGTCATGATCTCAGGGTCCTGGAATTGAGCTCAACTGACTCCATGCTCAGTGGGGACCTGGTTCTCTCCTCTGCACGTGCGCTCTAATAAATAAATGAATCTCTACATAAAATCTTAAAACAGTACAAAAAAGAAAGTTGCACACAAATGTTTATAGCATCTTTATTTCCAGCTCTCCCCCAATGAGAAGGCAGCACATATTCAGCAACAGGCAAACAGATAAATTGTGGTCCCTCTATACGGGAGATATTAAGAACAAACTATTGATAGATACAAGTTGGTTGGATCCCCTATTGGAAGCTAAGAGAAAGAAATCAGACCCCAAAGGCCGCATACTCTATGATCCATTTGTATTAAAATCTGCGAGAAGGCAGAAGGGATAGAGAAAAAATTCAGTGGTTGCTAGGAATTGGAGGTGTAAGAGAGACTCTAATACAAAGAGACACAGCAGGAAGAATTGTGGAGAGTGACTGAACTATTGTCATTTTGATTGTGGTAGTGGTTATCTGCCTATTACCCAAGAATGAATTCTAATGTATGTAAATTAGTTAATAAAAAAGCAAAACACAGAAATAGCCCTCATATGGTCTCTTGTAGCAAAAGATAACAAAACACTTAAACAGGAAATACAGCCAAGATAAACAGGTAAAGGAAAAGAGATGGTAAAAGATGGAGGGGTGAACCAACTTTATTGTCCTGCAAGTTTCCTGATTGAGTTAAAAATAAGTCTTTCACACGTCACACATGCATAAAGAACCTAGTAGATTGGCTTTGCATAAACTACAATGAACATTTCATGAATGAGAACTGAGTATTTGGGTATTCTGTTCTCACTTTCAGGCTTCACAGAGGTTTTATAATGAGGGTAAAATGTTTTGTTTCCAAGAAAGTCTGAAACATGCATAATCTGAAAGATGCACCACCACGCTTAACATTTTGCTGGATTTACATATTCATAAATTGCATATGTATACTTAATAAGCATATATTTGGTATTTGCTAATTATATGTGTTCACTTATTGGACGTTTAGACTGTTCCTTATTCTGCACAACAGTGCAGTGATGGACAGAGTTCTTTTAGCCAAATTTTTATAGACAATCTTATTCTTTAAGGCCGGTCTATTAAAGTAGATTGGGTGAGTCGAAGGGCATGTGTTTTCAGGCTTTTCAGAGACTAGAGCAATTTTTACTCTTAAACTCTATGAGTACTCTTAGCCCCAGCCCTCCCTCACAAATATTGACAAATGTAGTCAGAAAGATATCCTTGTTCCAGGGGTTTCCTGTGAATAATTCTGAGGGCTTGACTAAAGGGAAGTAATTATTTGCTTGTTTTATAGACTCAAAATTAGTGAGTCTATGAAGTAGGAACAGTATTAGCTTGGCTCTGGGTGACAGAAGGAGGGAGAAAAGACTCTATTAGAAATAAAAACATTCTTTGATTGTAAATGTGTGGGAAGAGCTCTAGTAGACTATATTAGTAACTGACAGGGATCATAATGAATGGTAGAATTTGGGGTAGTTTTTATTTTTTGCTTCCTATTACATAATAAATTGGGTAAATAATAAGAATTTGCTTCTTACACATCATATGTCTAGCAAACTTTTTTCTTTTAAAACAACTCTTACCAGCTGGGTCCCCAAATCCTGTGACTATTAGAATGTTAGTTTCCTCTCCCTTCAACAGCCTCTGCAGTATTTCCCCTGGCCTAGGCTTTTTGTGTGATTTCATATATTCTACAAAAATAGGAAGGCCGTTTACTTTCCTTCTGCCAAATTAATGTTTGTTTATTTCATATGTTACTCTAATGAGCATACTTCAGGGGAATTTACCAGTAGTCAGATTTGTGAACATGGCAGTTTCTTGCACATACAGACCTGGGGGTTCTGATGCATATGGGCCAGAGACCACACTTGGAGCACTATCGGTGTAGTGATGAGGAACATGGACAGTGGAGACAGACCCAGTTCTCCCTGTAGCTGGATTAGCTGTGTGATCATGGATGGGCCAAGTAACTCAACTTCTTCAGCCTTGAGTTTCCCCCCTGTAAAGAACACGCACCATCTCATTAGAACCCAGTGAGGATGTGCTGAGATTGCATGCGGATGTTCACATCAGGGCCCGGCACAGGGTAAGTGCACAGTTCGTGGCAGGAGCCAGAACTGATGAACCCATGTGAGTTGCTGCCGCTCTGTAACTTCCTTCCAGAAGGCTTTCATTTTTCATTTCAGTAAGTCATACATAAATGTCAGGCTCGTGTGTGTAACGTTTCTGTCAGTGGCACCTGAAAGTGTCATCCGCCCTTGATGTGCCTTTTACAGATTGCTCCAGCTGAAGCCCCGGATGCTAAAGTGAGGATGGTGATTATCACCGGGCCACCAGAGGCTCAGTTCAAGGTATGTGTTCCAGAGTGTGAGCACAGGTAACCACTGAATGGATTCAAAGAACGTTACTACCTTCTTTTCAGGAACTCCATAACCTGGCTTCTCCCCTAGATACATCTAAAACCTAGTAAAAAGAACCTCCCAATGGAAAATCCTAAGACTAAAAACAGAGAAGAAACATAACCAAAGTTACATTTCAAAAATAAAGCTGACTTTATTGTTTCAATAAAAGCTGACTTTATTGTTTCAATTGAGAATTTTGTAATGGTTACTGAGTTTACCTATCTCCCAAAGGAGAATTTGCTCAGTGCCTTGTTACTATGTGAAGGTGAGACCTTTAAAATAGAAATTTATAAACCTGCCTGGTTATTATGCCATGGAAAACTTGTTCCCTAATTTTCCCTCTTGTCCTTGGGAGGCCTCAACCTTGAATTAAAGTGCCCCACCTGCCTCTTACCTTTGTATTAACTCTGAGCCCATAGTCTGACCATAAATCACTCTAATCCTTCCCATTTTAGAAGCAGAAATGGTAGGAACTCTTCTGGTGTCTGTCCTGGTGTGAACCATTCGTTTGGGACCTTTGCAGCTGAAATGTCCTTCACTGTATCCTGAGAGTTGAGGAAGAGCAGACTGAGCATTCCGGCTGCCGATTTAAACCCTAGCTCTATCATTTCTCGACTGTGTGACATTGGGCAAATTACTTAACCTTTCTCTGGCTACTCAGCTGTAAAATGAGGCTCAGAACACCTACCAGATTATAAAGTATATATAAAGTGCTTAGATTATTGCTTGCCACATAGGAAGCACAAACTAGATAAGGTAGTGGTGGTGGTCAGCGGACTTGGGGTGTATCAGACTGACTCTGCCAAATTCTCATATACCTTCAAGTACATGATTTCTCCCACAAAATGTAGTACGTGTTGGAGAAGTAACTACTGCATTAGAATGTAACTACTTCATCCCAAACCCATGTCTTATTCTTACCACCTGTGTAACTGGACAACTGTTGAACCTCAAGCCGAAGTTCCCTTAGCTCTAAAATGTGCCTAGTAACAGTGCCTACTTCTCCCCAGGTCTCCCCTTTTAAAATAGCACTTCGATCTCTCTTTTCTATGGGACATTTTTTCAGTAAAAATCCAAAGCTTTTTTCATTTCATTTACAGGAAGAACAGTAAACAAAAGGAGGCGCTTTGAGATGTGGGTGCAGTTGGCTAGGCTGAAACCCAGGTGAAGAAATTGAGTCTCTCACACTGGCCTCCTGGTCCAGGCAGTTGAAGTTCTAACTCAGAAATGTTGCGAACTGCTTCCTCTCCCAAACCTATGGGCTCACTTTTAGTTTGAAATCTTAAAGATGAATATAAAATAATTTATGTCTATGTTTCTTCTTGCTGCTGAGCTTTTGCTTTTTTATAAATGTAACTACTATACTGTTAATTCCTATAATCGTATGCTGGGAAATTCAGTTTGTTTCCCTGTGTCCTTCAGTGCCCATGTAGTATGGTATAGTCCTCTTAAATAGAATTATTTAAGAAAAGCTGTAATGCTTAAATATTTATATGATCAGTGATAGTTACAATTATTTTAGAGATCCAAGGGGTAGTAAACCTCCTAACCCATGTTTTTTCTGATGAATTCAAGAGCTTTTGTTTTGGAAAAGGGATGTATATCCCTCTGTGTTCTTTGTGTTAATACCTAGGTCTGTGGCCTGAGACTTTGAGAATGAATGGAGTACAGGGTACCTAGATGGATTTTGTTTTTTCTGTAACCCCCTCTAATCAACTTATCATTTCTGCACCAATGAAAATTTAAAATGTGTTGGGGTACTTTTGTTTTTATGATTTATCCTGGTAGCTTGTCAGATTAAACCAACTCTGACTTCTTTATCCTTTGGTATATACTAGAGCAAATTAATGGTTGTACATAATAATAGGGGAAGTTTAATATAATGTCTAGTTATATGCAATAGGTATCAGGATGTGTTGACTATTAATATCAGAAGTGTGTGTTAACCTGATTTTGTTGCCTTATTATTCAGAGTAGAAGCCACTTTGCTATGATGAAGAAACCTGTTAGAACAGAAAATACCCTTTGAGCAGGTGGGAGCCTGCCACTCTTCCCCATCTCTTGCAATTATGTTCTCACTGAAAGCAGGAAAGGTTTTACGTTTTAGGATTGGAGGGCAAATGGCCATTTGCCCACAAGAATGATTTTTAGTTAAGCTGAGTACTCAGTGCCTTTAACTTTGTGTGTTCAAAGAATAAATCATATTCTTCATTCAGTTGCCACCCCTGTGGGGCCTGGTTGTTACTGTGAACCTTCCTAACTTTGCCTCTTCGGCCGTCTGCAGCAGTCTATCACCTGCAGCAGTGTCCCTGCCAAGGGCCGTTCCAGTGGATTTGAGCCATCTCTGAAGTTAATGGACCTGCTTTCCCTTCCTGAATCACACTGATAGGATATGTTCTTATCTATAGGCTCAGGGAAGAATTTATGGAAAAATTAAAGAAGAAAACTTTGTTAGTCCTAAAGAAGAGGTGAAACTTGAAGCTCATATCAGAGTGCCATCCTTTGCTGCTGGCAGAGTTATTGGAAAAGGAGGCAAAACGGCAAGTACTTCTGCAAAACCTGTGCAGTGGTATGAAAGGGAAAGCGTTGAAAGGTACTTAGGAGTTCCAAGTCCCTGAATTTGGGCTAATTTATAAAAAGCAGGATCATCTGGGCCAAAGGTTTGGAGAAGATTGCTTTTTGTTCTTCCCGAGTGTTGGTGTCAGCCACTGGTGAAAGGAATGCCTCGCTTTCAGGCCACGTTGCATGAGAGGACTATCTCATGTACAAGGGGCCTTTAACATTTTTGGTTGATGTAACTTCAGCTTGTTATTTTTGCACAGTTGGTGGAAAGAAAACTTTAAAATGTTATGTACCTTTATAACCTACCTCTGTAACAAAAAAGCAAATGGTTTCCAGTTTCTCTTGAGTACATGTAACTTCTTTCAAAGCTATTTACAATTTTGAAGTAACTGAGCATCCATTTTGGAATTAGACTTTCAGGGATTCAGTCTGGTTCTGCCATTCACTTGTGTAACTGGTCAAATCAGTTTTTTTGGTTAAGTCTTAGTTTACTATCATCTTGAAATGGGCACAGAACTGATAACCTGATAGAATTATCAGTGGAGTAGATGAAATTTGTAAAACCATGGTTGAGTGTTTGCCACACAGTAAGTGCTCAGCAAATGGTAATTTTTTTAAAACCTCAATTTAACATGACCTGTGTTTCTGTGTTCAGGTGAATGAGCTCCAGAATTTGTCAAGTGCGGAAGTAGTTGTCCCTCGTGACCAGACGCCTGATGAGAATGACCAAGTGGTTGTGAAAATAACTGGTCACTTCTATGCTTGCCAGGCAAGTGGGCTCTTATGGGATAAGCAAGCTTTTCTGCTTCTTTCCCAAACGGAAGCAAGTCTCCTGTGGGTGGGCCCCCACCCCATTTAGAGATTGAACGTTGGTGCTTACCACGATAAATCCCTTTCCAGCAGGTAATTTCAGACTCTACCAGCAAACTAAACCAGTATGTATCTTTAACCTTCAAATCTGCAGTTATTGAAATGGAAGGGTTAAAATAACTTTTAGTAACCTTTGTTTAGGTAGGAATTTCAAACAGCTGTCCTTTTGCAGGTTGCCCAGAGAAAAATTCAGGAAATTTTGACTCAGGTAAAACAGCACCAACAGCAGAAAGCTCTGCACAGTGGACCGCCTCAGTCAAGACGGAAGTAAAGGCTCAGGAAACAGCCTACCACAGAGGCAGAGGCCAAACCAAAGACAGATTGCTTAACCAACAGACGGGCGCTGAACCCCTCATACCCAGAGTTACATGCACAAGTTTTTACCTAGCCAGTTGTTTCTGAGGACCAGGCAACTTTTGAACTCCTGTCTCTGTGAGAATGTATACTTTATGCTCTCTAAAATGTATGACACCCAGCTTTAAAAAAAAAAAAAAATGGGGGGAGGGAGGGAAAGAGAGGAGCTCTGCACTTCCCTTTGTTGTATTCTCAGTGTAACAAATATTCTAATTTTTCTTACTATACCCCCTAATGCCAGAAATTGGCTTAATGATGCAGTCAGTAAATTCATAAAATATACATTGCTTCCCAAATCCAATTGTTAAAATTGGATCAGAATAGAATGATTACAGGGACTTAAATATTAAGCTATTAGCATAGAAAAACTCTTGTCAGTTTTATTTTTATCTAACACTAACATGAATAACCTAAGGGAAGTGCTGAATGGTGTTGGCAGGGGTATTAAATGTGCATTTTTACTCAACTACCTCAGGTATTCAGTAATGCAATGAAAGCAAAATTGTTTTTGTTTTGGGGTTTTTTTTTTGAAAGTTTTATATACTTTATAAAGATAAAAGTCCAACAGTTTTTTTAAAAACTTTAATTAGCTAACAGAAAAATAACAGAAAAATTTTACTTCTGGCTAGTTACCATAAAGCTGGAAAATTAATTTCAGGTTTTTTGAGGCTTTTGACACCATTAAGTTGAAAAATCCAATAAATGTTCAGTAATACGGAGCAGTGCCTAGATTTGGAGAGCACCAGTACCATTTAATTTTTCTTTTATGGTAGGGAACTTTTTCAGTGGTACTAACAGAGCAACGTGGTGGCAGGAGGTTTTTGGAACAGCTAGTTTAAATGGCTTCAAGAGACTTCAGTTTGTTTGGCTCTGTGGCTAAATGCATAAAAATGCTTCGTGCTTTAGACTATCACTACCTAAAGTGCGTCAGTGAAGAGATGCAGCCCCTGCGGACTTGAACCTGGCCGAAAGCAAGCTTCAGCTTGTCTTCTGGGGTGCTGAGTTTGCTAACACGCTTCAGACCAGTCGGTCTACCCGTTGAGCACACCCCAGAGGACCAACGGGGTGACCAGAGGGTGGGACAGTGTTTAAAGGCAGCATCAAGGCTACAGCCCCATGTGCCAGGCACTGTCATGAGCCTCACTAAGCTATTTGAGATTTTTAAACAATGATAAATCAAGAAAAATATATGGCCACCGAAAATATTACATAAAATACAGCAGGATTTCTGTATTCTCTGCGACCAATCATTTGAATATAAGTCAAAGTAGAGGATACCTGAAAATAATTTGGGGCATACAATTTGACCTTTGATACAGGATACTGAATTCATGTGCCCAATTCCTTACCTTGATGGCAAAGCCCGGTATGTACAATTATGTGGGTGGTCTCCGGGGCCACACTGCTCTCAGAGTTGTTTGTCGCTTTTGTTCATTGAATGATCGGTCATCCTATCACACTGATCTGAAGGGCATATATAATAAGCCTTTGATAACTATAGCCTCCTTTGTATTTCAAGATGAATTTCTACAGACTAGATAACTTTTGCTGAAGATCACTGTTATCAATCAGACATTTTGAAACGACTTGAAATATTTTCCTCAATGTTTTCAGAAAACCAGTTTTTTTTTGTAGTTTTAGCCAAAAAGTGCCCTTTGTCATACAATTCACTTAGCATAATTTTTTCATATGATGAATTGCAAAAATAAAACCACAGACTGGCTTTCTGGTTGGATTTCAGGTGAGGTGTGCTTAGGCCAGAGCTCTTCCTCAGTGTTTGATTTTTCCCGTGTTTGTTTTTATATATATATATATATATGTATATATACATATATATATACATATAGGTGCTGCATTTATATCTGCTGGTTTAAAATTGTCATATTTCACTTCTAGCCTTTTAGTGTGGCAAATCATGTTTTCCTTTTAATTAAGCAGTGGTAATGGAATATCTAATTCTGTAATTGAGTTTTGTACTCACCGTACATGGATCATTCCTCATCTGTAATGTGCCCCAAATGCAGCTTCTTTTTCCAGATACCTTGATGCAGAATAAAGTTTTTCATCATTAGGTGCAGCCTAGTGTATCGCATGTTTTATTTTTGGTTTTTTAAAGAAATGTCAATGTTCAAATTTAATATAAACTTAGATTTTTAGTTAATACTATGTCAACCTCAATTTACCACTAGATATTGGTGCTTCCCTTATTGTCTCCATTCTATGGTACTTACTATGGATCTTGATACTACTGGTGCCTATGAAGTAAGAACTACAGGTTTTAATAAGACTAATAGGGTGGTGATGTGTTTTTGGCTTTATTTAAAAAAAAATTGGCTACTCCATCTACAGAATAAGATTTACACTTTGGCAAAATTAAACTAAGCAGAGCACAGGGGCCAATGTTAACTCTGGGAAATCCTGCCAGGATCTCAGGAATAAAAACAACAATACAAATTTTAGTTTAAATGTACTGACTTTTGCTGTGAGAATCAGCTCACTTACCTACAATTTCCACACTCATTTAGCATGAGTACCCACAGATAAGGCTTGTTTGAACAACCACCTCACCGATCAGAGGGAGTTTCAGAGTTGTATTTTTAAGAAGTAACAATCCAAATCTGATAATGACTAATAAAATAGTTCATATTCTTTTATTCTCATTTGAACTCCACTGGAGCCAGGGATGAAGTGTCATCTTCTATTCCAAGAATGAAGTCTTCAGGTAATGTCTCAGGTGCTATCTGTGCTAACTGGTCATCATAAGAATGTAGGGTCCATAATTTCTCTAATTCATAGGTTTCTCTGGTTTCTGGAAGCATCAAATGAATCACCATGCTGCCTATCAAGGACAAATAAGAGTTAAAATTAAAGAAGCAGTTCATTAGCTTTTACTCTTGTGCTCTCACAAACCTCTGTGGTAGAACAGTGGATGTCAAACTATGGACCCCAAATTAGGATTACCTGGGAATTTACTAGAAATGCAAACCTTTCCTACAAAAATGTAAGAAATGATGCTCTGCTTTTCTCAGTGCTTTATACAGGAGGTACGTGGTACCAATATGTAACATTCCTTGTGATAAGTGATACCCATGGAGAGTGAAACAAAAAGCATGGATTGCCTTTTGTTCTAGACTATCTTTTCAAGGATGACTGTGTAGGGAATAGTCTCAGAAAGAAGCCATCTCCCTCCAACAAAACAAAGGACAGGATTACTTATAGCAGTGGTTCTCAGGACATTTTCAATTTTTACAAATGAGGTTGCAGAGAAGGGAGACTACTAAACATCCTGCAATGCACAGGATAGATCTCCCCACTTCCTCCTGAATCACATGGTCCAAAATGTTAAGAGTGACTAAGCAGAGAAACCCTGGCCTTACAGCCTTAGCAGAAACAGTGTCTTCCAAATGTGCGTCTATTTCCTGCCCATTGTAAGAGTAATCTCAGGGATCAGATGTCACCTGGCCAAGTGTTTATCTATAGAAATGGGCTCAGGGAAGCTAGTGCAAAAAAACAAAAACAAATGCTGCTGCTGACTACTATTACTGTAGTGAGTGAGAAAACTGTCCATCTGTATCCCGGAAACAGCCTTGAAGTCTTTCACCAATACCCACGAAACTGGGAAACTAACTTGTTAGTTACAATATAAAATCCCAGACCCTTCACAGTTCTTGACAATTACTGTTTTTACCTTTGTAATAAGTATCTTGTGGGGAAATACTTATATGTATATATTAATACCCAAGTTTGTTAGGTCTTTTCAAAATTCCAATCCTCTGCTCTTGTTCTTCTCAGTACCTGGAATGCCCTTGACCTTCACCTCATGGGAGTGATTCTGGGCCAGTTATGTATACCCCAAGCCTTCCACCACTAAGGTCTCTACCACGTTATCCACTATATTTCTGACCTGCATGGCTAGTTATGTACTTACACATTAGGTGAGGATTTCACATGTTAATAAGACCTCCTGGTTATAATTAAAACTTAAAACAAGTAGTGGGGCACCTGGGTGGCTCAGTGGGTTAAACCCTCTGCCTTCGGCTCAGGTCATGATCTCAGGGTCCTGGGACGGAGCCCCACACTGGGCTCTCGGCTCAGTGGGGAGCCTGCTTCCCCCCCTCTCTCTGCCTACTTGGGATCTCCCTCTCTCTGTCAAATAAATAAATCTTTAAAAAAAAAACTTCAAACAAGTATCAAAAATTTCACATGAGGGGCGCCTGGGAGGCTCAGTGGGTTAAAGCCTCTGCCTTCAGCTCAGGTCATGATCTTGGGGTCCTGGGATCGAGTCCCGCATCGGGCTCTCTGCTCAGCAGGGAGCCTGCTTCCCCCTCTCTGCCTGCCTCTCTGCCTACTTGTGATTTCTCTGTCAAATGAATAAATAAAATATTTAAAAAAAAATTTCACATGAAAGAAAGCAATCCGATTTTAATCCTTTTGTAACTGAAAATAGTTCAGGATTAGGACAAAACATATACTTATCTGTAAAATATGTAAAAATAACTTACCAAAGTCCATGCAGAGCCAGTCATCAGTGTCCTTCCCTTCAATCTTAACATGAGGCTCACTTTTACATTTCAGGTATTTATACTGAAAAAAGCCAGATTATCTATTAGGAAGGGGGTGGAAGAAGTCTCTGTTTTCACTGAAGATGGTCTGTGGGGGTATTTTTCTTGATCGTTAGAGGAATGAGTAGGCTAGTTCCCAAATTACCTATATTCCACAATAAGTTGAGGAAACTATTCCTCCCCCCATTCCCCCACCCAAATCCTACCCTACCTCACACACCTCTTCTCTCCTGCACACCTACTGCCCAAACCCTTGTGACAGGGCCAAGCTACTCATACCCACCAAGGTGTCTCTGAGGCACAGAGGACCAAGCTCGCTCAACATCTGGTCCTCACCTACATCAATCACTTGCAGGACAATGTTCATGGGATTTTATCATCCTATGGCTCTATTCTGAATAGGTCTTATGAATGGTCCAAAATAACAAATACACTAGTATCAGAGAAATAGACTAAAAACTATTATGAGAGACAAAGAAGGATACTAATACAGTGATAAAAGGGTTAAATACCCCAGATGACTTAACAACTATAAACATGCACTGAAATAGAAGTGGGGGGGAGGAGCAAGATGGCGGAGGAGCAGGAGGCTGAGATAAGTGTCAGGTCTCAGAAGCTCAGCTAGATCGTTATCAAACCATTCTCAACACCTACAAACTCAACAGGAGGTAGAGAAGAACAGCAATTCTAGGAACAGAAAATCGACCACTTTCCGGAAGATAGGACATGTGGAAAAGTGAATCCAAAGCATTGGGAAGATAGACCGCAGGGGGAGGGGCCAGCACTCAGCAAGCTGCAGGGCTGCGGAGCACAAAATTGGAACTTTCAGAAGTCTGCTCCACTGAGGGACATTGCTCCAGAGGCTAAGTGGGGGGTTTAGCCCTTCCAGGGACGGTGTAGTTTTAGGACCTGTGGGGTCAAAGAAAGACCAGGGTTGTCTGAGGGTGGCAGAGCTCCCAGGTGTCAGAGTGGGTAGGCTAACTGCAGAGACAAGGCCGAAAAACCTTCAGATAAAAAGCAACACATAAAATTCATGGCTTTGTTGCCCCCGTGATCCTTTTATTTTCCTCTTTCCTATTTCAATTTTTTAAAAAGATTTTATTTATTTATTTGACAGATAGATCACAAGTAGGCAGAGAGGCAGGCAGAAAGAGGGGGGGAAGCATGCTCCCCGCTGAGCAGGGAGCCCAATGTAGGGCTCAATCCCAGGACCCTGATATCATGACCTGAGCTGGGTTAAGCAGAGGCTTAACCCACTGAGCCACTCAGGTGCCCCTAGTTCAAAATTTTTTAACTAGTATCTTATCAAAACCTTTTTAAAAATTGTTTCTAATTTTCACTGTTATATTTTATCCCCTCATTGTATTTAACCTTATTTTTTGTATACATATAGGTTTTATTATTTAGTTTACTTTTTTTTAAAGATTTTATTTACTTATTTATATTTATTTACTCTCTGCTGAGCAGACAACCAGATGCGGGGCTCGATCCCAGGACCCTGAGATCATGACCTGAGCCCAAGACAGAGGCTTTAACCAACACTGAGCCACCCAGGCGCCCGTAGGGTTTTCTTTTTCCTTAAAATTTTGGGATACAATTTCTTCTAATAGATCAAAATATATCCTAACTCTAGCACACAGCTTGGTTCTACTCACCAGCCTGATCACATTCTTTCCTTTTTTCTTTCTTCAACCAACCTCTTATCACTTCTTTTTTAAGAATCTTTTTTAATTTTCATCTTTACACTCATATTCCATCCCTTCATATTATTTACCCTTATTTTTTTTTCTTTAAAATATTGGGAGATACTTCCTTCTAACAGACCAAAAAACATCCAAAATCAGGTGTGGGGCTCTGTTCCAATCACAAGTCTATTATATATACATATATATATATATTTTTTTTCTTTTCTTCCCCCCCCCCCCCACCTTTTTCTTTAGCCCCTGGTTTCAGCTCTCTTCTGATTTTTCTGGGGTCGTTGCTACCCTTTTGGTATTTTGTTCTCTCATTCATCTATTCTTATCCTGATCAAATGACAAGGCGGAAAAACTCACCACAAAAAAAAAAAGAACAAGAGGCAGTACCAATGGCTAGGGACCTAATCAATACAGACATTAGTAATATGTCAGAACTACAGTTCAAAATGACAATTATCAAGGTGCTAGCTGGGCTCAAAAAAAGCACAGAAGATATCAGAGAATCCCTTTCTGGAGAAATAAATTCCCTTTTTGGAAGAATAAAAGAACTAAAATCTAACCAAATTGAAATAAAAAAAGCTATTAATGAGGTGCAATAAAAAAAATGGAAGCTCTTACTGCTAGGATAAATGAGGCAGGAGAATTAGTGATTTAGAAGACCAAATGATGGAGAATAAAAGAAGCTGAGAAAAGAGTCTAAAAACTACTGGACCAAGAGGGGAGGGTTAAAGCCTCTGCCTTCGGCTTCAGGTTCTTTATCTCTTTGAAGAGATAAGTGATATCATAAGATGCAACAATATTAGAATAATTGGGATCCCAGAAGAAGAAAGAGAGAGAGGACCAGAAGGTATATTGGAGCAAATTACAGCAGAGAATTTCCCTAATCTGGCGAAGGGAACAAGCATCAAAATCCAGGAGGCACAGAAAACCACCCTCAAACTCAATAAAAAGAGGTCTACACTCCAACATCTAATAGTAAAACTTACAAGTTTTAGTGACAAAGAGAAAATCCTCAAAGCAGTTCGGGACAAGAAGTCTGTAACATCAAAGGAACAAATATTAGATTGGCAGCAGACCTATCCACAGAGACCTAGCAGGCCAGAAAAGGACTGGCATGATATATTCAGAGCACTAAATGAGAAAAATATGCAGCCAAGAATACTATATCCAGCTAGGCTATCACTGAAAATAGATGGAGAAATAAAAAGCTTCCAGGACAAAAAACAAAAACAAAAAACCTAAAGGAATTTGCAAACACCAAACCAGCCCTACAGGAAATATTGAAAGGGGTCGTCTAAGCAAAGAGAGAGCCGAAAAGGAACACAGACCAGAAAGGGAGAGAGACAATATACAGTTAACAGTCACCTTACAGGCAATACAACGGCACTAAATTCCTATCTGTCAATAGTTACCCTGAATGTAAATGGGCTAAATGCCCCATTCAAAAGACACAGAGTATCAGAATGGATTAAAAAACCAAGACCCATTGATATTCTGTTTACAAGAAACTCATCTTAGACCCAAAGACACCTCCAGCTTTATAGTGAGGGGGTGGAAAACCATTTGTCATGCTAATGGACATCAAAGAAAGCTGCAGTGGCAATCCTTATATCATATAAACTAGATTTTAAGCCAAACACTATAATAAGAGATGAGGAAGGACACTATATCCTACTTAAAGGGACTATCCAACAAAAAGATCTAACAATTGTAAATATCTATGCCCCTAACATGGGAGCAGCCAATTATATAAACCAATTAATAACAAAGTCACAGAAACACATCAACAATAATACAATAATAGTAGGGGACTTTAATACCCCCCTCACCAAAATGGACAGATCATCTAAGCAAAAGATCAACAAGGAAATAAAGGCTCTAAATGACACACTGGACCAGATGGATATCACAGATGTATCCAGAACATTCCATCCCAAAGCAACAGAATATACATTCTTCTCTAGTGCACATGGAACATTCTCCAGAATAGATCACATCCTGGGACAAAAATCAGGTCTCAATCAGTACCAAAAGATGGGGATCATTCCCTGCATATTTTCAGACCACAATGCCATGAAACTAGAACTCAATCACAAGAGGAAAGTTGGAAAGAACTCAAATACATGGAGGCTAAAGAGCATCCTATTAAAGAATGAATGGATTAATCAGGAAATTAAAGAATAATTTTAAAAAATTTATTGAAACAAATGAAAACGAAAACACAACTGTTCAAAATCTCTGGGACAGAGCAAAGGTGGTCCTGAAAGGAAAATATATAGCAATACAGGCCTTTGTCAAGAAACAAGAAATATCTCAAATATATAACCTAACCTTACACCTAAAGAACAACAGAGAAAGAACAACAGAGAAAGCCTAAACCCAGCAGGAGAAGAGAAATAATAAAGATCAGAGCAGAAATCAATGAAAAAGAAACCAAAAGAACAGTAGAACATATCGATGAAACTAGGAGCTGGTTCTTTTAAAGAATTAATAAAATTGATAAAACCTTGGCCAGACTTATGAAAGAGAAAGGACCCACATTAATAAAATTGTGAATGAAAGAGGAGAAATCACAACCAACACCAAAGAAATACAATTATAAGAACATATTATGAGCAACTATACACCAGCAAATTAGACAATCTGGAAGAAATGGATGCATTCCTAGAGACACATCAACTACCAAAACTGAACCAAGAAGAAATAGAAAACCTGAGCAGACCCATAACCAGTAAGGAGATTGAACCAGTCATCAAAAATCTCCCAACAAACAAGAGCCCAGGGCCAGACAGGTTCCCAGTGGAATTCTACCAAACATTTAAAGAAGACTTAATACCTATTTTCCTGTAACTGTTCCAAAAAATAGAAATGGAAGGGAAACTTCCAAACTCATTTTATGAGGCCAGCACTACCCTGATCCCAAAACCAGACAAAGACCCCATCAAAAAGGAGAATTACAGACCAATATCCTTGATGAACACAGATGTAAAAATTCTCACCAAAATACTCGCCAATAGGATTGAACAGTACATTAGAAGGATTATTCACCATGACCAAGTGGGATTTATTCCTGGGCTGCAAGGTTGGTACAACATCTGCAAAACAATCAATGTGATACAATACATTAATAAAAGAAGAACAGGGGCACCTGAGTGCCTCAGTCGGTTGGGCCTCTGCCTTTGGCTCGGGTCTTGATCCCAAGGTCCTGGCATAGAGCCCCACATAGGGTTCCCTGCTCAGTGGGAAGTCAGTCTGCTTCTTCCTCTCCACCCTGCTCCCACCCCAGCTCTTGCTCTATCTCAAATAAATAAAAAAATCTTCAAAAAAATTTTTAAATAAATAAAAGAACAAGAACTATATGATACTCTCAGTTGATGCTGAAAAAGCATTTGACAAAGTACAAAATACTTTCTTGATCAAAACTCTTCACAGTGTAGGCATAGAGGGTACATTCCTCAACATCATCAAAGCCATCTATGAAAAACCCACAGCGAATATCATTCTCAATGGGGAAATGCTGAGAGCTATTCCCCTGAGATCAGGAACACAGAAGGCATGCGCACTAGCCCCACTGCTATTCAACACAATACTAGAAGTCCTAGCCTCAGCAATCAGACAACAAAAAGAAATAAAAGGCATCCAGATTGGAAAGAAGATGTCAAACTCTCACTCTTTGCAGATTATATGAGAGTTTATGTGGAAAACCCTAAGTCTCCACTCCAAGACTGCCAGAACTCATACAGGAATTCAGTTAAGTGTCAGGATAAAAAATCAATACACAGAAATCAGTTGCATTTCTATACACCAACAGCAAGACAGAAGAAAGAGAAATTAAGGAGTCGATCCCATTTACAGTTGCACCCAAAACCATAAGATACCTAGGAATAAACCACACACAAAGAGGCAAAGAATCTGTACTCAGAAAACTACAAAGTACTCATGAAAGAAACTGAGGAAGATTCAAAGAAATGGAAAAACATTCCATGCTCATGGATTGGAAGAACAAATATTGTGAAAATGTCTATGCTACCTAGAGCAATCTACACATTTAATGCAATCCCTATCAAAATACCATCCATTTATTTCAAAGAAATGGAACAAATAATCCTAAAATTTATATGGAACCAGAAAAGACCACGAATAGCCAGAGGAATGTTGAAAAAGAAAACCAAAGTCAGCGGCATCACAATTCCAGACTTCAAGCTCTATTACAAA
>CM052806.1:46238846-46274286 GCA_028533885.1 Nasua narica | reverse complement strand
AATGTTCATAGCAGCAATGGCCACAATCGCCAAACTGTGGAAAGAACCAAAATGCCCTTCAACAGATGAATGGATAAAGAAGATATGGTACATCTATACAATGGAATATTATGCCTCCATCAGAAAGGATGAATACCCAACTTTTGTATCAACATGGGTGGGACTGGAAGAGATTATGCGGAGTGAAATAAGTCAAGCAGAGAGAGTCAATTATCTTATGGTCCCACTTACGTGAGGAAAACATGGAGGGCATTGTGAGAAGGAAGGGAAGGGTGAATGGGGGGAAAATCAGAGGGGGCCATGAACCATGAGAGACTGTGGACTCTGAGCAACAAACTGAGGGTTTTGGAGGGAAGCGGGTGGGGGATTTGGGGGAGCCTGGTGGTGGGTATTGAGGAGGGCACGTATCACATGGAGCACTGGGTGTTGTGCATGAACAATTAATCTTGTAACACTGAAAAAATAAACATATTTGGGGGGGAAATAAATAAATAAATAAATAAAAAGAAAAGGGAAAAACAATCTCCCAACAAAGAAAAGCCCTGACCAGATGATTTCATGGATGAATTCTACCAAACATTTAAACAAAAGCTAAAAATAAACAAACAAAAGCTAAGAGTTCTTCTCAAACTCTTCCAAAAAACTGAAAAGGGAACACTTCACAACTCATTCTATGCAATTACCATTACCCTGAAACCAAGGCCAAAGACACTACAAAAAAGAAAACTACAGACCAATATCCTTTATGAATACTGATGCAAAAATCCTCAATAAATTACTAGCAAGCCCAATTCAACAGCCTATTAAAAGGATTAGACACCAAGACTGAGATTTATTCTTGGAATGGAAGAATAGTTTCACACGAAAATCAATCAATATAATAAACCACATTAACAAAATGAAAACCAAAAGCCACAGGATCATCTCAAATTTATGCAGAAAAACATTTCACAAAATTCAACACCCTTTCATGATAAAAATACTCAAAGATAAAAAGATAAAACATAAAACATAAAATAATAAAGATCACACATGAAAAGCCCACAGCTATTATTCTACTCAATGGTGAACGACTGGAAGTTTTTCTTCTAAGGTCAGGAACAGGACAAGAATGCCCACTTTTGCCACTTCTATTTAATACATTGCTGGAAGTTCTGGCTAGAGAAATTAGAGCAAGGGAGGAAAAAAAAAAAAGGTAACCAAATTGCAAAGGAAATAATGAAATTATCATGGTTTACAGACAACATGACTTATATGTATAAAACCCTAAAGATTCCACAAAATCACGTTAAAATAAATTAATTCAGCAAAATTGTAGGATACAAAATTAACATGCCCAATCAGCTGTGTTTCTACACACTACCTAATCAACAACCTGAAAAGGAAATTAAGAAAACAATTTCATTTACAATGGAATCATAAAGAATACCAATAAATTTAACCGAGACACAAGATTTATACACTGAAAACTGTAAGATGTTGCTAAGGAAATTAAAGAAGACATCAATAAACACTCTGTGTTCAAGGACTAGAAAACATAAATTGTTTGGCTGTCAGTACGAACCAAAGCTATCTACAGATTCAATGCAATCCCTACCAAAATCCCAGTGACCTTTTTTTTTGGCAGTAGAAAATTCCATCCTAAAATTTATATGTAATCTAAAAGCACCCCAAATAGCCAATTACAATCTTGAAAAGTAAGAACACAGTTGGAGTTCTCAACTTAAGGTTATCAAAATTAACTACAAAGCTACAGTAATCAAAAAAGTGAGCAAGCAGGGCACCTGGCTGCCTCAGTCTGTTAAGCATCTGACTCTTGGTTTCAGCTCAGGTCGTGATCACCGAGTTGTGAGATTGGCTATGCACTCAGCACAGTCTACTTGAGATTCCCTCTCCCTCCCACCCATCCACCCACCTGTATACTCTCTAATAAATAAAAATCTTAAAAAAAAAAAAAAAAAAGGGTGGGTCCCCTGGATGGCTCAATCAGTTAAGCACCAGCTTTAGGTTCAAATCATGATCCTGGGGTCCTGGGATCAAGCCCCGCCTCAGGCTCCCTGCTCAGCAAAGAGCCTGCTTCTTCCTCTGCACCCCCACTCCCCTACACCCCTACTCCCGCTTGTGCTCTAATAGATAAAATCTTAAAAACAAAAACAGTGAGCAAGGGAGACCAATGGAATAAAAGAAAGAGCCCACACAATCAAGTGATTTTCAACCAGGGGTGCCAAGTTCATTCAATGGGAAAAGGACAGTCTTTTCAATAAGTGGAGCAGGGAAAACTACACATCTATGTGCAAGAGAACAAAGTTGAACCCTTACTTTACACCATCTAGAAAAACTAACTTAAAGCCCAAAGACCTAAACGTAGGACCTAAAACTTTTAGAAAAAGAACACAGTGGAAAGGCTTCCTGACACATCACATTAAATTTGGCAATGATTGCTTGGATATGACAAAAAAGGCACAGGCACAACAAAAGATAAACTGGACTTTATCAAAATTAAAAGCTTTTGTGCATCAAAGGACATTATCAACAGTAAGACAACCTAAGAATGAAAGAAAAGGGCGCCTGGGTGGCTCAGTCCCGTTAAGCGTCTGCCTTCAGCTCAAGTCATGATCCCAGGGTCCGGGGATCTGACCCCGCATCAGCTTCCCAGCTCAGCAGGAGCCTGCTTCTCCCTCTCTCTCCCTCTGCCTGCTGCTCCCCCTACTTGTGCTCACTCTCTGTCAAATAAATTAAAAAACAAAACAAAACAAAAAACAATGAAAGAAAATATTTGCAAATCACATATTTGTTTTGGGATTAATATCCAGAATATATATAGAACTACAACTTCACAACAACAACAACAACAACAAAAAACCAACCCGATTAAAACATAGACAAAAGAGGGGCGCTCGGTGGTTCAGTTGGTTGAGCGACTCCCTTCAGCTCAGGTCATGATCCTTGAGTTCCGGGATCGAGTCCCACATTGGGCTCCCAGCTCCACAGGGAGTCTGTTTCTTCCTCTGACCTGCTCTCCTCTCATGCTCTCTCTGTCTCTATCTCAAATAAATAAATAAAATCTTTAAAAAAAAAAAACATAGACAAAAGACCATTAGGCTTTTTTCCAAAGACATACAAATGGCCAGCCAGTAACACGTAAGTGGATGTTCAACAACACTAATCATTAAGGAAGTGGAAAGTAGAAGATTCTGTGGAAATCAAAACCACAATGAGATGCCACTTCACACCTATTAGGATTACTATGATCCAAAACCCAGAAAATAAGAAGTGTTGGCAAAGATATAGAGAAACGGGAACCCTTCGAACTGCTGGTGGGAATGTAAAGTGGTGCGGCCACTAAAGAAAAGAGCATGGTGGCTCCTCAAAAAACCAATAGCAGAATTACCATAATCCAGCAATTCTACTCCTGAAATTAAAAGCAGGGACATGAATAGACATTTCTACACTCATGTTTTTAACAGCAATATTCACAATCTCCAAACGGTGGAAGCAAACCAAATTAGAATCAACAGATGAATATATAAAATGTGATCTATACATATAATAACATACTCAGCCTTAAAAAGATGAAATTCCAACACAAGCCACAACATGGATGAACCCTGAAAACATAATGCTAAGCGAAATAAGCCAGTCATAAATGGACAAATAGGGTATGATATCACTCACTCAAGGTACTTAGTTGAATTCAGAGAGAAAGTAGAATGGTGGTTGCCAGGGTACAGAGGGAGAACAGGAAATTACTGCTTAATGTATACAAAGTTTCGGTTTTGCAAGATGAAAAACATTCTGGAGTTGGGTGGTGGTAAATGACTGCACAATGATGTGAAAGACTACCGCCACTTAAGTGCACGCCTAAAAAAATGGTAAGATGCTTAAAACGTAAAACCTCTCATTCCTTTTTATATCTCCAAGTACAGTGGTCACTTCTAAGTCTTCATCTTCCTCTGCCCCACTAGAACATCTAATAGCGATCCTGGGACCCTGTCTTCTAACTCTTCTCTATGTCCTTGGTTCTCTTTCTGTCTCTCCAACTACTCCTTTTTTGGCACCTCCCTTTGCTTTACCATATTGCAGCAGGGTTCTGTTTTCAGTCCCCTTATTTTACCACCCTTCTCTAGGCAAACCTAACTTTGTTTTTTTTCTTAACCATCCCTTTTATGATCAGTTTTCAACAAGCTGAGAGAGGTTATGCTCCCCTGTAGAGTGTTATCAGAATCAACTAAGGCCTTCAAGTATATTCCTCACTCTGAATCCTATTCAATATAATTAGAAAATGAACTGCGTTCCCTTTCTTCAATTAGACCTATGAATTCAGAGGGTGCGGACTAGATCTTTTTCATGCTTCCAATACCCAGCACAGTGCCTGGAAACACTGGACACATTCAAACATCTGAATTAAACTACAAGCCAACACGGTCCAATAGAACTTTCTGCAATTATGGAAACATTTTATAGTTTACAATATGGTAGCCATTAGCCACATGTGGCACCAGTACCTGAAATATGGCTAGTACAGCTGAAGAACTGAAGTTTTAATTTATAATTAGTCATATGTGGCTAGTGGCTACCACAATGGACAGTGCTGCTCTAGAAATTCCTCTGGGTTATACTGTCTTCTAGCCTGTCTCAAATTATTTATTTTTATTTATTCATTCATTCATTCATTCATTCATTCATTCAATGACACAAGAGACAAGAATCAGAAAGATCCTGACTCATTTGTCCCCATAACTTTCACTATAAAGGAACATCAAACACTCATGCAAAAACCGAGACTCTGGACGTCTTACATCATCTCATGATGGATGTACTTTTTAAGTGTTGCTCCTCAGCATAATGCCTTGACACTCTACCATTAAGTTAATGATTCCAAAGAGAAAAGAAAGCATCCTACCATTTTGACAATGTAGTAGGCCATCGCATGCAAGTGTCGGGTGGAAGTTCCACTACCAATCACAAAGTAATCTGTGTATTTCAATTCTGGAGGAACCTTGATCACACAAATGTCTCTTGCATTTTCTTGCCTCAGAAGCGAAACCAGCATATCGATGTCAAACTTGGGACCAGTATGATCTGAAACGCACAAATATTCACTTGTGTCAGGTGGCCAAGTAGAAGATTCTGTATGCATCCAGATGCAGCAGCTAACAATGAAACTGCTCCTGCTCATGAGGGTGTTGAGATCTAAAACGTTTTGAAAGACAACAATGTCCAGGCCTCCTGGAAGCTAAACCTGGGCAGTGGTTTCATACAGCATCGCTCAACTTTTATGGTAAGAGTGAATGTTGAGGTTACACAGTGCCACCATACATCCTTCAACTATTACCACATGCAAGCAAAACCATAGATCCACAACAAATGTCTTTCTGTTCAACTTATACTTGAGGAAACGAGCAACACACCTCAAACATACACAGCTGAGCTGAAAAGGCTCTTAGGTAGTATCTGGTCCACAATCTTAACACCTGAGAGATGGAGAAAATCAGGCCTAGCAGAAAAAACGAACGGGTCCCAGGCTAACCAGTGAGAGCTAAAAATTTAACAATGATTTTCATTCTGAATCCCCAGTTTTCTTATTAAAGCCATTTGGATTATGTAGCAGATAACCACGGTTGTGAAAACTCAATTTTTTTTCTGTAGAGTTTGCATATTCTGTTCTTTACCTTTGAGTCTTAGAACCTGTAAATTTAAAGCTCTCTTACGTTCTAAAGCTGACTCCCAAGACCCGGTGGCTAAGTCCACTAAGACCTCTCCCTCTCACCCCAACCTTTCATAGATGAGATCTGTTTACAGTCTCTCAAATTTCTAAAAACTTGCAATAATTAGAAGAGCTTCAATTGGCGCCGTCTCCTAATAGCGCTTCTTATGCACCTTTTGGGCCCCGGCCCTTCCTCAGAATCCTCAGGCCCCAACACTTTTGGCAAGTCCGCTTCTCGGGACTCTACGAAGAGTGAAGGCAGCTGAGGACAATGAGGTTGTGATGCCAAGGGTCCGGTGGGGGCATTCGGACGTCTGGGGTTTTGGAGACGCCGGTTTCTCTCTCGACTTCTTAAACGCAAAGTTGGTGCCAACATCTTTGAAGTCCCTCCCAGCTCTAGAGCTGTAGGAGCTTTGTGACTCCAAGAGAAAGGCATAAACCAGCGAACTCCTCTGCCGAGACCCAGCCCCCAGCTACTGAAGGGGCCGCCGCCGCCCTCCTCCAGGCCCGTACCTGCTGTGCCTGACTCTGGGCGCTCCTGGCCGGCTGCCCGCTCCTCCCGCTCCTCCAGGCCCGGTCCGCCATGCAGGCCGCGCGCGCGGTCGGGGCTCAGGCAGGCCAGGCCCAACGCCGGTCCCGCTTTAAGCCGCCCCGCTGCCAGCAGGCCAAACCGCGGCCCCAAGCCCGCCGAGGGCCCCGCTCCCCGGGATAGAGCCCTGCGCCACAACAGCAACCCAAGCCGCCGCGCCACATAGCCCGCGGAGCCCATCGGCATCGCGGAACAACAACCCACTGGGCCAGCCTTAAGTGAGCCGGAGCAGGTCGGCTTTTCATTGGCCAGGCCAATGCGTAAGGCCTAGAAAATTGACGTAAGGGGCGTGGGCGGGGCCAGAACCCGGAGGTGGGCGGAGTCTGAAGGCCCATAGGGCCCGCGGTGACCCGGCAGTGCTGATTTGAGATTAGGTTTTGCAGGAGTCAGGGGGCTATTTACTGCTCCCCACCTCCTTGCTTTGCCCTACGTTATAGTGCAATGCGCTACGGTGCCCGCTGTCTCTTTTTAAAATGTCTTTCTCCACTGGAATTGAAACCGCACGAAAGCAGAAATGTCTGTTTTGAAGTGGTCTCCACAGAACCTAAAACAGCTGATACTGAATGTATGGAAGTTGCTGCTGTTGATTATGGTGAGGGAAAGAAGGAAAAAATGTTTCCCTTTAGGCCAAATGTCTTTCCTATATATAGCCTGCATAGTTCTGATAAGAACCAAATACTACTGGTTGCTACATTCTTAAAGCGTCTCATCACTGCCTATACTTCTACCAGTAGTTAATACCTAGCTGAATAATAAGCAACAAAGAAATCTTGTGAAAGTAGTTTTATGAGTAGAAGTTCGAAGAAGACATTTATGGTCGAATGCTCCCTGCACATTCCCTTCCTCCCCTGCCCCTTAAGTATGATGCACATAAGGACCAGCTTCATACAGCAAACGTCCAGCTCTTTCTGCCCACCAGTCCTGTCCCCATGCTACTTAAATAAACTTAGTAAGTTGCACTGTAAAATGTCTCAAGAATTCTTTCTTGACCATTATGCTTATAAATCCTGCAATAATTACTGGAATTAGGTTATAAAATTTCCTATTCATTGCCTATTACCAACAAAATTATCAAGATTCCCTTGCAAATTTGAAATCCCATGAAGAAAATCTGTTATTCTGGGCTGGGGTGGGAGGCAGAGGGGTAAAGGACCATTTGGAAAACTTCCTTAGCAGATCAGTCCTTCATGTACATTCTCTGTGTGGTATTGTTTAGGCCAAGAGGAGTATTACAGATAAAAGTTGTCTCACCTTCACTTCTACTTCCCAGAACATACACTTGGATTTGGTGTTCCTCCTAGCTTTTGCCATTAGCTCCATGTTACTACCCTTTTCTCTGAACATCCCAAACCTGATTTACTATCTGTATTTGCCATCTTATTTAATGGATCATCATTCTCATATCCTAACTCTGTGTTGCATTCACCCCAGGATCTCCTGGCAATAACTAATCCATTGTCAAAGTCGGCTTATCCTATCTCCAAAGGGTTTGTTGTTTGTTTTTTTTAATTCAACTTCTTGTCTTCATTCCCACCTCCTCAGTCTGAGCCCCTATCAGCTCTGTCACCAATTCATCTCTACTTTTTCCTCCTTTCATGCTGCTCTGCTGTCTACTAGAATTTTTTTAGCCTTGTCTGCTTTTTGCTATTTTCCGAATACACAATAATCTTTCAATGCCAAGCTTTGTACATGCTATTCCATTTTTAGAATGCCCTTCCTCCACCTTTATCACAAGATGAATTCAGACTCACTCTGTGGGACCAACCTTAAACATTAAGGTGTCTCCCCTCCTCTCTCAGATGGTCCTTCGTGGGAGAAGCCTGTGGCGGTGCTCTGGGATGCCCTGAAACCATGGGTTTGGTGGTTCATCTTATTCAGGTTAGACTCCCTGTCCTTAATGGCATGAAGAGCACGCCAGACAGACCAACACAAAACATCTGAGAAAGCATGCAACACAGACCCGGTGCTCCGTGGGGAGCTCAGGGTGAAGAAAGATGGTGCCTTACCCCTACATAAAATAATGAGTCCTTGAGGCACCTGGGTGGCTTAGTGGGTAAAGTCTCTGCCTTTGGCTCAGGTCATGATCTCAGCGTCCTGGGATCGAGCCCCGAATCGGGCTCTCTGCTCAGCGGGGAGCCTGCTTCCCTCTCTCTCTGCCTGTCTCTCTGCCTGCTTGTGATCTCTCTCTCTCTCTCTCTGTGTCAAATAAATAAAAATAAAATCTTTTTAAAAAATAATGAGTCATTGTTGCTCCTTTTCTCTTAGAACACTTAAATATAAAAAACCAAAGGGAACTGGGTGGGAAGAGGTAAGAGAGGAAAGGAACTCGAGTTTCTTGGGAAGGAAGGGACCTCCGTGTCCCCATGCCCATTAACGAAGCCTGGCATACAAGCCTCACACAGTGAGTTTGCAGTGACAGTGAGTTTGTAGATCTGCCAACGAAGTTTGGGCAAGTCTTGCCAAACTCCAAGCAGTTTGGATAATGCTCCCCCGCCCAACCCCTATACACTTCAGAGAAAGGGGTTTCAGACACACCCTTCCACATTTATCTCACCTTTGTCTTTCTAAGGCACAGGTCCCTGAGCTATCTCCCCCAGTGATATCCTTACCCTCTCTCCAGTCACTGGAGCTAGCTGCAGAGGACATTTCTTGTGACTGCAGCTTCCCACCTGCCTAGCTTCCCATGAAGCCCCGGGAAACAAGTTTGGGAGCTTTCTGACTGCTGCAAACAGAGCAAACAGGAGGCTCCTGAATGAGCACAGCAGGGATCTTATTAGGGTCCATAATCTTAGGGTCCATAATCTTAGGAAGTTCTTTTAGTCATGGACCCTGGTTAATTCATAATTCCCAAATCCCTCAGTAAATTGCTTCAACCCTCTGTTCTCAGTACCCCAAAGGTAGAGATTATCAAACTTTCATCCCCTTCTGATTCTGCCTTTTAAAAAGCAACCACGGATTGAAAACAAAAACCCAAGCCTAACGGCAGATGACCCATTCTCAAGTGGGGGATATTTTGCATTTCTGTAGACCCTGCTAACGGGGAACATTCCCCCACCCTGCCAAATCTACACCTCAGGTAGTAAAGAAAATCTGTAAAACCAAACAAAACCAAAAAACATTTGTTAATTAACATGAAGGACACAGTGCTGACAAACCTTGTCTCTGAAATCATAGATTAGAGAAACAGCTGCTGGAAATTACTTCAATGGGAATGGAACATCTCACTCTTGCCTGAAGCATCAGAGGCACAGGGTCATTTCACCCTGAGAAGCAGTTTGGATAATGCTCCCCTGCCCAACCCCTATACACTTCAGAGAAAGGGGTTTCAGACACACCCTTCCACATTTATCTCACCTTTGTCTTTCTAAGGCACAGGGTCCCTGAGTCTGCATTTCAGCTCGACTGTCGTGAGACGCGCGTCCCTAATGGCACCTACAACAATGGTACTAATGGGACATGTTTCTCCCCAGGCCCCACACCCCTTCTGAGTAGTTGAACCCCAGCTCCATGAGCTCTCTCCTGTGGTGTTACATAATGAATGTGAGGCTCCGCAGCCCTCCTGACCCAAAACGCAAACCAGAGCTCCACTCCCCACCAACAATACCGTGGGCTGTTTTCTTTCCATCACAGCCTGATTTCTGACTGGCCTCCAATTTCTTCTGTTCCGATTTGTTGACAATGGAGTAAAGATTCTGTTTGCTTTTCCTTTTTATAAGCCCAGTTTTATGAATTTCCTCTATTTCCGAATTATGATGAGCCGAGTAATTCTGAGGAGCCCACAGGTGTAAGCCCTGATGGCCGAACTCCAGCGGGCGGCTTCAGAGCAAACCAGAGGCCTCCTGAGCTGCAGCTCCCCCCACCCCCCACCCCCCATTAGGTCCCGCTGGGGCAGGTGTCCAGCCCGCAGTCAGGTCACCACCACAAGAGGGTGCCCTGAGGCGGTGAGTGGCCAAGTTTGAACCTGGGATCTCTTCTTTGCGATGGCACAGTTTGGGGCCACCCCTAAGGATAGCAAGGGACAACAGACATTCAGGCCCACAGCAGCGGCACATCCATTCTCTTGTCTCCCTCAGGGGCTTCCCAAATCCATGCTGAATAGAAATTCCGAGAAATATTATATATAAAACTATTAGGAACACCACAGGTTGTTCTACTCAAGCTTCTTAAAGTACAGAGAGGCTTTCTGAGCTCCCTGGGGAAAGGTCCGAGGCCCAGTCTAGCCATGATATGAGTGGCTTCAGGGGACACGGCATTTCCTCCAGGCTCTTTCGTTTCCTGCTGCTGACTCAAGAAGCTGCTGTCTGGAAAAAGGTGATAACATCAAAGGCACAGCTACTTTTGGCACTAATAACGTTGGTAGCATTCGAAGCTTTTCTTATAGAGGCAGACCTCATATTATTGTGCTTCTCACAATGTTGTGCTTCTCATTATCTGTGCAGTTCACAGATCCTGCCTTTTTTACAGATTGAAGGTTTGTGGCAACCCCGAGTTGAGCAAGTCTATCAGCACCATTTTCCCAATGGCGTTTGCTCGCTTTGCATCTCTGGGTTGCCTTTTGGTATCCTCAAAATAGGTCAGACTTTTTCATTATTATTATATTTGTTATGGTGATCTGTGATGAGCAATCTTCGATGTTACTATTGTACTGTTTTTAGGTGCTACCAAACGCACCCATACATGACAGCAAAATTAATTCATGTGTGTTCTGATGGCTCCATGGACTGGTGGTGCCTCCCCACTCACCCCCTGCCCCACGCCTCTCTCCCTCTCCTTGGGCCTTCCTATTCCCTGACATAAAACAACACTGAAATTAGGCCAGTTAGTAACGCTACAATGGCCTCCAAGTGCTCACGTGAAAGGAAGAGTTCCCCATCTCTCACTTTAAATCAAAAACTAGAAATGATTACGCTGAGTGAGGAAGGCATGTGAAAAGCCGAGGTTGGCCGGAAGCTAGGTCTCTTGGGCCCTTTAGCCGAGTTGTGAACGCAACGCAATGGAAAAGTTCCTAGAAGAAATTAAAGATGCTATTCCAGTGAATACAGGAATGATAAGAAAGCAAAATAGCCTTATTGCTGATGTGGAAAAAGTTGTAGTTAGATACAGCTAGAAGATCACACCAGCCACAGCATTCCCTCAAACCAAAGCTTCACGCAGAGCAAGGTCCTAAGTCTCCTCAATTCTGTGAAGACTGAGAGAGGGGAGGAAGCGGCACAAGAGTCTGAAGCTGGGAGAGGTTGGTTCCAGAGAGAAGTCAGTGCCTGGCTTCAAAGCTTCAGAGGATAGGCTCACTCTCCGGGTAGGGGCTCATGCAGCGGGCGTCTTGAAGTTGGAGCCAGTGCTCATCCGCCATTCTGAAGATCCTCGGGCCCTTCGGAATTAGGTTAAATCCACTTTGCCTGTGCTCTCTAAATGGAACAACAAAGCCTGGCAGGCAGCACAACTGTTCACAACATGGTTTCCCGAATATTTTAAGCCCGCTATTGTGACCAACTGCTCAGGAAAAAAAAAAAATTTTCCTTTTTTAAAAGTTTTTATTTAAATTCCAGTAAGTTAACACAGTGTAAAATTAGTTTCTGGTGTACAATAGAGGGATTCAACACTTCCATACAATCAATACCTGTGCTCATCACAGCACGTGCCCTCCTCAACCCCCATCACCTATTTCTCCCACCCCCGCCCCCAGCGTCCAGTCTGGTATAAGTTCGTTCTCTATGTACCACTGGGGCGCCCCTACCCTGATTTTGATGTGTGTATTTCCCATGCATCTTTCTGTTCTTTAACGCTTTATGTACGCATACAGAATTTACAATACCGTTTTAAATGTTTTTAAATTTTACCTGAGTATTACCATACTGTACCAATGGTTTATTGTTGTTCTACCTTTCTTCTTTTCAGTTGCATTTCCCCAGTCTCTGGTGTGGCTGAACATCTGTGTTCCTGTGTGTGTTGGCGTTTCAATTTCCTCTTGTGGACTATTTGCTCATGAACCATTTTTTTCCTACTAAGTTGTCTTTATCTTCAAATTCTTTTTTAGAAGTTATTTTATTCCACTTGAAAACATTTGCAAACTGCTAGAGAATACACAGAACGTGTAGAGAAAATATAATAATAAAACAAACCTATTGTCAGCTCAACTACTAAAATATGGCTAGCACCATTGAAGCTCCAAGTGCTGTTCCCAATAGCACCTTGTTCCTCCTCTCCAGGGACAATCATGGGGCTCAATTTCATAGAATGATTATTTTGCTTCTTTTCTATAAGTTTATGACATATATGTGTATATATATTTTTAAAGATCTTATTTGTCAGAGAGAGAGCACAAGCAGAGGGAATAGCAGGCAAAGGGAGAAGCAGGCACCCCGCTGAGCAAGGAGCCCAATGTGGGACTCATCCCAGGCCCCGGGGATCGTGACCTGAGCCCAAGGCAGACGTTTAACGGACTGAGCCACCCAGGCATCCCTGGTTTATGACCTATTTTATGCTATAGTTTTATAGCTTAGTTTCCCTTGCTTTTGGAAACTTTATGTACATGGTATCACATTGCATTATGCACATTGGTATCTTTTGCAACTTGCTCTTTTCTGTCACTATTATGTTGGCGAGTCTTCTTGGCGTTTATAGCTATAGATTCATTCATCTCCACTGATGATTAGTCTTCCGTTGTGTATCACAACTGATGGATGCATTCTCCTGTTGAGGAGCATTTGGGTTGTTTCTCATGCTGCTCTGAATGTTCTTGTCTTGTCCCCAGGAACACATGGGCAAGAGTTTCTCTGGAATATTCTATACCCAGGAGTGAGGGGGCTGGGTCACAGGTATGTGCATCTTCCACTTCACCAGACAAAGCCAGATGGTTTCCAAAGATCAGTGTTCCAGTTTAAACTCCCAGCAGCAAAGCACAAGCGTTCTGGTGTTCGCTCTTGCCAACACTCGACTTCATCAGTTTTTTTCATCTTTGCCAATCTACCGAGTGTGAAAGGATGTCTCACTGGTGTGATGCCTACTGGGTGTGAAATAATGATTTGCATTTCCCTAACAGTTCTTTATGTAAACTCTGGGTACTAAACTTTTATCAGTTTACATGTGTTGCAAACATAGTCTTCCAGTCAGTATCTTTCCATTTTTCATCAATTTTTTTGTGGTACAGTTATATAAAACACACATAACCAAGCCTACAATTTGATATTTGAGAAATATATACAGTTATGCAATTACTACTATTTTGGTTTAAAAAGTGTCCCTTGCCCCAAAAGTTCCCTTGTGCCCCCGGTCAATCCCCACTCTCCCCCCTAGTCCCAGGCAAGCACGGACCTGCTCTCGGTCACTATAGTTTTGCCTTTTCCTCAACATCATATTGACATTCTCATTCAGTATGTCTGGCTTCTTTCCTTTAGCATAATGCTTTGAGATTTATCCATGTTATTCCATCTATCAATAGTTTATTCCTTTTTATTTTTAAGTAGTATTTCATTGTATGGACATAACACATCTGCTTATCTATTCACCAGTTGATGGAAATGCAGACTGTTATAAATAACATTATTGTGAACTTTTCAGAACAAGTTAATTTCTCTTGGGTAAATACCTACAAATACGACAAGGGCCAAGTCATATGGTATGTTTATATTTAGCTTCGTAAGAAACTGCCAAACTGTTTTTCCAAGCAGCTGAATTGTTTTCCATCTTGCACTTCGACCAGCAGTGTAGAATTCTGTGTGTGTGTGTGTGTGTGTGTTTTAAGCAAGAAGTTTATGATGTCTTTTTCATATAGAACTTTAAAATTGGAACGTTATCCAATATAGCAATCTTTTTCTTTATGGTTGGTACCTCTGCGGAATTCATGAAATCCTTCATCACTTGGTTCTCCATGTTGTGATTCTCCTATTTGAAATTTCTCCTGAGAGGATTATTAGGTATATCTTTTTTCAGAAAGATTTTTTTTTTTCAGAAAGATCTTTTCTGACATTTCCCCACAGTGATTCGTAGACAAGGTACACTTAACTTACTGTATCTGATAATACAGCACTTGTTGTCATTACAGGATAATGTGATATGAAATTGAGGGTAAGAGCTCAAAGTCCTCAGTTAAGAAAATTATGTTTCATATAACTGAAATTCTCCGAAGAATTCTCGTTTTTCAATTGAGTTCAGAAAGGAGTTAAACAATGCTTTAAAGCAAAGATCAGCAAACCTTTTTTTTTCTATAATGGACTAAGTAGTAAATATTTTAGGCTGTGCAGACCATAGGTCTCTGTCCCAGCTACTCAGCCCTGTTGTTTTCCTGCAAGAGCAGTTGCTGACAGTATATAAATGAATGAATGTGGCTGTGTTCCAATAAAACTTTATTTATAGACAAAGAAATTTGAGCTTCATATAATTCTTACATGGCACCAAATAATATTCTCTTGACCTTTCCTGACCATTAAAAAAAATGTAAAACCAAGTTTTGCTTATGGGCCATAGAAGAACAGACAGCCAGATCTGACCCATGAACCATAGTGTGCCAACCCCTGATTTCGAATACAATCCTCCTGACATCAGTGGAAGGAAACAGGGTAACATCATCCTCCCCATTTTGCACGGTAGAGCATTAAAGCCCCAAAGACTTTAGAGTTCACCCAGTTTAGTTTCCCTCTCTTCCCTTTTATAGTTGAGGAGGTTTTGGTGTGGAGAGAAAATCACTGGCCACAGGGCACGTAGCCAGAGAGTGACAAGGCCAGCCTGAAGCTCAGGTGTCTCCACTGAAGTCCCACTTACCGTCCTCAACTCAGTTGCAAAAGCTACAACCTAAAATAGATGCACAGCTACAAAATCCTTCTGCCACTTCTCAACAGCAGTTAAGCTTTTTTCTTTTTTATCCCAAAGGAATTTATTCTAATAAACACCTTAAAATTAAGGACTTACCAAGCTCCAGCCCTGGTATTTAAATTGTATCACTAAAACTATACAGTGCAAAAAAAAAAAAAACTATACAGTGCAAGTAACAGTGACAACTGAATTAGAAATTTTGATTAGGGAAATGACATGATGGTTTCTGTGGGAAAATTATACAGAGAATTAAAATAGGTTAAATTCTAAAGTACCACTAAGATACCCAAATTCTGAAGGGCCTACAGAAGTTGTCCAAAGCAAATTTTATTCCAGAATTTCAAAAAGAAATGTCAGTTCAATTCTAAGTCACAGAGAACTAGCCTCTGCAGGTTAGACTGAGGCCAATGGGGGATTGGCCAGGATGTGGGAGGGGGATCCAGGCCAGAGATTAGGGCTCTCATTTCAGTGAACATCTGGAACCCAAGCTCCAAGACAGCAGAATCCTTGTCTCTGGTTCACAGCGGTGTCCCCTCCAGACCAGAGCCGGGGACATACGAGGGATCAGTAAATGATAGTTGAAGGATCAAAATCTGTCTGCAAAGAGGGATTCCTGGGAACTGACCCCTGAATTTTTAGGGTACATAATCCAGCAGCTTTGGGATGCTTCTTTGTAAAAAACTTTAAAGGATTCCTCCCCACCAGGAGCCCCGTGGGAAGCTGGTCACCTTCATCCCCTGGAGGACTGTCTTCTCATCTGCTCTTTGCCTGTCACTTAGGTCTGGAGTTATCCATTCGGGACGTAATCAATGCATTAAAAGTATTGCCCTCTAAACTCTAAAACAATTGGAAATTTAACAGTGGCAACCAGTGTTTATGAATAAGTGGGAAGTGTTCAAAGTGCAGACATTTATAAAAAGTCCTAGGAATAAGGAATTCCCAGAATAATTTATTACCTATGCACTTCAATTTTCTTTGGAAGTTCTAATTCTCGGCAAACATTAATCAAGTCATCCCACTATCTTTCAGGTTGTTTCGCCCATTTCACAGAGAGCAATTCAGCTGAAGTTAAATGACTTGTTACCAAGGTCACGTGGAGAATATAAATCTAAATAATTCAGGATTTCAGCCCTCTCTCCTGCCATTTGTTAGCCTAGAACGGAGGGAAGTTCAATGGGGATTTCCACTGGCTTCCAGAGGTGACCGCGCATTTGGTGCTCTCTGCTACCCCCTGTTGATACGATAAGGGAAGAGCGGATCTGAAGACCAGTATTTCTCAGGCAGGTCCTGGGCCAGCAGTATCTGCAACACCTGGGAACTGGTGAAAAATTGAGATTATGGGGCCCCACCCCGGAACACTGGATTAGAAAGCGGGGGTGGCGCTCAGCTGACCTGTAACAACCTACAAGTGATTCTGCCGTAACTTGATATTACATTTCTGCTTTAGGAACTAACATCCTGGCCTCCAAATCATCACAAAAATGATAAAGCCTCTTCACTTTGCTCCTGTCCTTGGGCCTCACACAGAGAATATACGACTATTGCCACATACAAGGTGCAGTCAAGTCCATTCGTCCTGTCAGGTGGAGTGGTTGCAGCCTGGTGAAGTATACCGGGGAAGGATTGCATACCCAATTTACAGATGAGGAGACTAGGGCTCAGGAAAGGCCAGAAAACTTGCCCGGGGCTACTCAGCTTCAAATGGCAGGGCCTGGGGCGCCTGGGTGGCTCAGTAGTTGGGCATCTGCCTTCAGCTCGGGGTATGATCCCAGGGTCCTGGGATCGAGCCCTGCATCGGGGCTCCCTGCTTGGCGGGAAGCCTCCTTCTCCCTCTGATTCTCCCCCTGCTTGTGTTCCCTTCTCTCGCTGTGTATCTCTCTGTCATATAAATAAATAAAACCTTTTAAAAAAATGGCAGGGCAGGATTCAAATCCAAATCTTCCTTCATTCCATCCATGTCCCGGACCCCTTCATTTAGTCCACAACAGGATTTCTGACATTTGGGGCCACATAACATGGGCCCCTTTGTTGTGGGGTGCTGTTCTGTAGATCGTAGGATGTTTAGCAGCACCCTGGCCTCTGCCCACTGGATGCCGGCAGCACCCTTGCCCTAACGATGACAACCAAAAACGTATCCTAATATTGCCAATGCCCCCAAGGGGCACAGTGACCTGTGTTGAGAACCACTGACCTACAGGAAGCACGTAGAGAGAAATTTCAACAATTTGTGTTCTATAAATTCTGCACTCTTTGGAGATGATTTCAGAAAAAAATAGCTTATTTTTGGCCTCCAGGATATCTGTGAAGTAAAGGAACTAGATTAAATGTTGGTGCCCACCAACTGCTTAAGAAAATCTTGACTACTCCGTAAGAAAATTAACAGTTCTATCATAGCATCTAGTGTCTAGTGTGCATTCAAGTTTCCTTCAGTTGTCGCAAGAATACCTTTCACAGCAGTTTCGGTTTTTAATGCGAACAGGCAAGCTAGGTTCCTAAATTGCTTTTGATTGCTGTGTCTCTTTGGTCTTATTTATTTATTTAAGATTTTATTTATTTATGATAGAGATAGTGAGAGAGGGAAGCATGGGGGAGTGGGAAAGGGAGAAACAGGCTCCCCGCTAAGCAGGGACCCCGATGTAGGGTTCGATCCCAGGGTCCTGAGATCATGACCTGAGCCGAAGGCAGACGCTTAACCGAATGAGCCACCCAGGCCACCCTCTTTGGTCTTTTTTAGTTTAGAACACCGGTCAACAAACTGTGGCCCGTAGGCCCAATCTGGCCTACTACCTGCCTTTGTAAATATGCTTTTGCTAGAACACAGGATGCTCTTTCATTTACATAGATTGGTTGCTTTCGTGCTACAATAGCAGAGGTGAGTGGTTACAACAGAAACTGTATGGCCCAGGAAGCCTAAAATACTGACTCCCTAGCCTGTGACAGAAACAGTTTGCTGATCTCTGACCTAGAACTCTCCTCTTGCCTTTATTTTTAATATAATACTGACTGTTCAAAGAGTCCAGAACACTTGCTCACAGAAACTCCTTTTTTTAGATTGATCTGATTAACAGACACTTATGTATTACATTTATTGAAACTGAACATACTATATATATATTTTAAAGATTATTTATTTATTTGAGAGAGAGAGAGAGTGAGAGAAAGTATGAGAGGGGAGAAGGTCAGAGGGAGAAGCGGACTCCCCATGGAGCTGGGAGCCCGACGCGGGACTCGATCCCAGGACTCCGGGACCATGACCCGAGCCGAAGGCAGCCGCCCAACCAACTGAGCCACCCAGGCGCCCCCATACTATATTTTAAAATATAAAATGCTTATGAAATTGTCAGCACTGCACGGGGCAACATTTAACAACTTTTTATGTGTCCAAACTATAAATGCAATAGAAAGGCAAACAGTAATTGGAAGAATAACTACAATTCCAAGATCTTATCTCTTTTCGTACTTTATTTTTCAGGAAGGAGGAAAAAAAAGCATGTCCTGTCTGACATCTGGTAAAGAGTTTTAATTACAAATGGAGGTTTAAAACCCTTACTGATCAAGTCCCTATATCATGTAAGTAGAGAAACCAATAGGAAAAGCAGAGGCCTCCTTCTTTGGAAAATCATTATATTTGATTTTGAACATGTGCACCTGAGTATACAGAAATTGAGATATATACACAAGACTGTCAGCACCCTGAACGTGGGGCTGGGGACCTAGCATGCCTGATACACAGAAAGTACTCAATAAAGGTCCACGGAATGAAGGAATGAGTGGCATTCCTTTACACATCTGGGCAGGGTAGGTTGTCCTGAAAATATTCACACCCGTGCATTAGATTAGTAGATACATATATATTTTTTTAGCGTAAGAAGCATGCACATCACACTAAATGTTTGGCCCATTACTGTTTTGCTAGGAGCTCATGTGTGTTCGCTAAAGTAGCATTTAGTTAGCTCGGAACACGGAGAGCTAGAAAGCATCCAGCCTCTCCTTCCAGTGAACCAAGGCCAAACTCTAACGAATAGTACCTTCTCTCCTTACTCTTCGGACACAAGTGTGTCAATCCCACTGATCCCCTAAGACAGTATAAGTGAAATATAAATCATAATGAGAGAAAGCACTGTTAACTGGTTTTATCGGATCTATAACACGGCTGAGGCCACGTGTGGTGTAATTCCTCTCCAGTTCTCTCAGACGTCATTTAGCCTATATAAAAACCCTCTGGACCTCCCTAAGCCACAGTCTCTATTTTAATAATAATCTTTAGGAGTAGAAGTTAATAGCCATCAACTTTGACACAGCTCATGTAAATGGCCCTGAAGAGTGAACTGTTGGTCACAAATAAAGCTGAAGATTTAAACAGTTCCAGGTTGCTGCTTGAGCAATGGATCTTTTTCCTGGTTCCCAGGGCAGAACATGGCCTTTGCATGGTTGAGGACGGCATTCAGGCCTTTGCCTTTGACCACGATCCCAGTACTGTTTCCTACCAGTTTGTATTCCTTGTGTTTTCTGAAAACAATGCATTATAGAGATTAAAAAAAGATCTCCACCTGGATTACGTTACTTTCTATAATCTCTTACATGCCAAGTACAAAAGGGTTAATTCTATTTAACCCAATCCATGACTTCTAAGATATTGATGTCTTATGAAAGTATATTTTCCTTTCTTCATGCAAGAAATGTGCCTGCCTAATACAATTTGTGATTGTATGTTAAATACCAAGCTGACACAATTTTGTAAAGTTACTGGTATCTAGTAGCATTTTTAGAACTAAAAAAAACCAAAAAACCTAACAAAATTAATAGTCAAGTTTGGTATTCATCATTCAATGGAAGATTTTTCTCCCCTACACAAGCTGTTTAAAAGAAAAAAAAGGGAAAATGGCCCATTTATGCAGAAATATGCAACTTATTTTTGACAATATACCATAGCAATTTAAAGTGTTAAAAGCAACAACTTACTTGTATACCAAGAGGGTGATCACGGTGACAAATATGGCTAAGCAGCCCACAGAGACCAGGGCACCATTTGCCATTCTTGAAGGGGAAGCCGAGTCTTAAAACAGAAACAAGACAGTATTAGTGACATCCTCCGCCTAAGGGACATGCAACTTGTAATGCAATTAAATAAATGAGGAAGGGAGCTATCAGAAGATATATGGCTCCCTCTGAGTTTTCAGTAATCTTTTCCATTAAATAATACATAGTCTTTGGGTCAGCTTATCTTCCATTTAGAGAATGAGTTAGCATGTCTGGAACACTGTGTTAAGGGCTCAGAAGAGAGATGTCATGTCCTGGAGACACCCGCTCAGGTCTCAGCTGACCCAGCAGCACCCACACGGTGAAGGGCTCCATGACCCTCCCTGCTGCTCCTCTGGCCCCATCTCCCACTACGTACCTTCCAGTTATGCTAAAGATCCTGGAAGCAGCCTACCCTCCCCCTGCTCTTTCAAATCTGTGCCCTCTGCCAGGAACGTCCTTCCCCTGGGCTCACTTCAAGCGTTCACCCCTGCGGGGTGCCTTCCGGACATTCATGAGGGCTGAGGGCTCTGGGTCACTTGACACCTGCCTGTGTCAGTCCTCTGTCTGCCTCTCTTCCTCTGCCTCGATCCCACTGTGTGGCAATTATTGCTTTACACATGCTTCTCTCCTTCTCTCAGACTGTGGGAACCACAAAGCAGGGATTTCGTCTTCTCTGTATTCCCAGAAACCAGTAACTCGTCTGGTCACTACTGTCAAAGAGCACCTGGAGTTGATCTCTTTTTTCTCCATCCTCTCCACCCCCGCTGCAGTCCCAGGCACCAGCCTTCTCCCCCCAGAGGACGTCTCGTCTACCTGCTTCCACTCTCACCTTCCCGTGATCCTGGCTTCCCTCAGCAGTCAGAATTATCTTTCAAAGCATCAATCAAATCATGCTTCAAACCTGCCAGAGGCTCCTTATACACAGAATAAAACTCAAGCCCTCCCCGTGGTCTACAACCATCGAAACGGACTGCTCATTCCTGAAAGTCAGGCTTCCGTTCAGAGGAGGCTTTTCACAAGCAGATGCTGCTGGGTGGGCAGGGCTGTCACTGATCTCCCCAATCTGGAGAGCCAACCTCTGTCCCCTCTCTCGCCCATGCTTGTCTCTCCTTGCCCGGACCTGGCTTTATTTTCTTCACAATGTCATCTTATGTGTTATCTCTTTCCTCCCACAAAGCAGGGAGGGACCTTCTTCCTCTTGTTCCCCACTCTGTCTGGAACTGTGTATCTCATGCCTACAGCTCTGCTGGGCACGGAGTAGATGCTCAATGAATATTTGTTGAAAGAATTGCAGGTGCTTCACAAACGTTCACGAATGAATGAATAAAAGTCATTCTGCTAAAAGTCTATGGGTTTGCTTTTGACCAAACATCTGTTTCTGAAATTCTGATTTTGAAACCCGAGCCATCAAGTTACAATCGTCCCCTGGGTTAAAGGCTCTCTTTCTGAGCTTCTTTTATTTGGATTTTGAAAATGGCTCAGGTCACCTAAAGTTATCACTCACTGTAAGAAGAAGGAAAGGAAAGCCAATATCTAAACATCTAATCTCGGTAAGAGATCAGTGGTTTGCCAGGCCTGCAGAGGCATCGTAGAATAGGGTATGACCCTGAAAGGCTGTTCTAAGAACTCCCCGCAGCAGCCCAAGAGTAACCCCAGTAGCTCCTGGAGGTGACAGCTTGGAAGACCAATGCTGCTCACTCAGTCCAAGTGTCCCAGGCTGCCTCCTTCCTCCTCGCCCTCCCAGCTCCCCACCCCGGGCCCCCAGCCTAAGCAGCCTTGGAGGAAGCAGGGCACCTTTGTCCCCTGCTTTTGTTTTTAAATCAGTGCCTTAGATCTCACCAACTATAAGCTCTCATACGCATAACTCTATGCGTGGTTACTTAAGCTTTTCTTTCAATGAGGTTAAAGCTGCCTTTTATACAGTTAATGAGTAAACCTTTGTCTCAGTACATTTTACCTTATGAGACAGACTCCAAATCCAAAGGAGTAGTGAGTTAGTCATGAGGTTGTACCTGACAATACTCAAGTTAAGCAGCACAATAAGTGTTGTCATGTGTGTGCAATTTAGTCTCGTTCCCATTTCACCCCAAAGCATTTCTTTTAAGAGATAAAGCAGCATCTTACAACAAAGTCAACTGTTGTACAAAGTAAGTCAAAATGAATTGCAGCTAGGGTCACCACGTGGAGTTTTAATTTGGTGACTGGGAAAATTGGAAGCCACCAGTAAATGATAATTTCTCAGTGAAGTTCCTTAGTTCACTTTACTAGCATTTCACCTCTCCAAGCACCAGTGGGGGAAAGACTAGATTTGCTGGTAAACATCTGAGGACTAGGCAAGTTGGTTTGTTACTGTTTCAGTATAATCCCTGGTAGACTTTGGGAAGAGAAAGAGAGGACACATGGCAAGTTAGAAAGGAGCCAGAAGTCCACCTGCTTTCTCATTTCTCTTCTTGGCTTCATGTCTTTGCCTAGGTAGATTCTTATGACAACAGGGTACCAGCCTCCCCGTTTCATAATTTAATAGGAAAACATTGTTATTTTTTGATGTTAGGCTTTATACTTTTCCCTTGACATATAAACCTCTTTGAAAAAAAATAAATCTCTTTGAGCATGCAGTGATCATATCCCATTATTACTGGTCCATGATCACAGCTGATTTTTTTCATCAAAAAACTCATCTTTGGTCATTATTTCATTGGGTCTCTCTCTCTCATCCCTTCCCTAAGTAGATTTGCTGTTGGACTTTAATGCCAGTTGTCAAATCCACATTATTAATAGTTCAGTGATTTTTGCAATGAAATAAAATTAAACATTGATAGTGAAGCCTTGAAGGGCTTTGTGTAGGACACACAGTGTATCTGCAATACGACATGTTCGTACAACCACAAAACAACACTTACCTCTTGCAGAGACAGAGACGAGGGTGCTCGTGAGGGCCAGGCTTGTGTTATCACTGAGGGTAAGGTTCATACAGTATGTCCCAGACCCACTGAAGGCTCTTCTCACAGTCAGCAAGCAAACATCATCTGGGTCCCCATCTACAGGGTCGCAGACCGTTTCGTAGGTGATCTGGCAGGTAGGGTCAGAAACTATGGTACAGACCTCTGTGGGCATGCTGAGGGGACAGATGGCACCGTGGGAGGGAGATACAACATCACTTTAAAACGGACAATCATAATCATTACCTGTCCATAAAACTGACTAGAGTTCCACTTGAATTCCACTAGAACTTGAATTCTTTATTCTTTTATTCTTGCATAGGATGTAAGAATATCAAACCGTTCGATGTCAAATTGTCACGTATAATTTACTCCTAAGCAAGCCTGAGTATGAGCTACTGTTTCCCCTGTATCTCAGAAAGGTGTGGCCCTGGGCATGAAGAAGGGAGATATTATGACCGCCTCCCCTCCAAAGGCAAGGGGCTGTTGGAAACTGGGAAGCCCAAGGCGTTCCTCCACCCCCGGGCGCCCTAGAATGCCTGCAGCTGTGGTTGGCTTAGGTGTCGGGCAAAGATACTATTAAATGCCAGAGCTGGCCCACTTGGGCCCCCACAGAGATGTAACAGTGACGGGAATGGTGGCTGTTTAGGCAGGATTTACTACACGCAAGACACAAAGCTGTAGATGTGTGACGTGGCCTTGTCTATTCCCCTCAGTGACCCGATGCGGAAAATGAGATTAGCCTAGTGTAGCAGGCGGCAAAGCAGCTCAGGGAGGGGAGACAACTGGGAGACTAACACAAGCAGTTCAGGGTGGAGCCGGGACTGGAATAAACGAGGCTGGACGACCACGAGGCGAAGGGGCTGTGCATTACTGTCTCGGGCACTGTTTCCCCTGTGCGTGGACCTCCCGGATGGAGAGACCGCGCGCGCTCTGTCTGGTGAGGAGCGGGTGGCATGGAGGACACGCCCTCTTCTCAGCTGGCCTCGTTCCTCCATCAGCTTTTCCTCAATTTTGTGTCATTGTCACTCCTCTCCTCTCCCTAAGCGGGAGAGCTTCTTAACTATCCCTTTTTACCAAATAAGACCACATTTTTATACCATCTCGTTCCCTTGATTAATTTACGCGTTTACATACATACATTTTAATCACTTAGTTTACCTATTACATGTAAATTTGTGAATGCATTAGCTTAGTTAATGTTGTATTTATTAATTGACTTATATTTAGTTTATTATATAGTTCTAACCAAACCATAGGAAGTCAAACTATATATAATGCATTAGAAAAAGCTTTGTAGGGGCCTCTGTCGGGCGAGCTCAGGTTGGGTGGATGGCTCAGTTGGTAAGTGTCTGCCTTGGCTCAGGTCACGGTCCCAGGGTCCTGGGATGGCACTGGGCTCCCTGCTGGGCGGAGAATCAGCTCCTCCCTCTCCCTCTGCCTGCCTTGGCTTGCTCTCTCTCTCTCAAATAAATAAAATCTTTAAAAAAAAATTAAAAAAAATAAAACTTAAAAAAAAACAAAGAAAGAGCTTTGTAAAGTTTAGAGATACAGGATTATTGGGCATTGCTACTAATTCATGCTAGGACAGGGCCATTCCACATTGGCTTCCCATCGCTTGGAGGGGCCTCAAGGAGCCTGGGATCTGGGCTCTGAGACAGACCATAGCCCGGGAACTATGCTCTGTGGGTACCCACCATCTGTGGGGCAAGTTCTGTAATCATCGTGTGCCTCAGTGGACCCATCTGTAAAAGGAGGAGACTCAGGATTTGGTAAGGATTCAATAGGAGAACTGATGTAAAATGTTAGACAATGCAGGAAGTGTTCAATCAATAATTACTCTTCAGTTTCATCAGAAGTTTAAAGGTAAGGAGGAATGTTCAATCTAGCAACACAAGTGAGTGCTTCCGAGCACCTCGTGGGCCCTTCCTGCCGTGGATGACTGATGAGTGGGGAATCTAAACCAGCTTCTAAGGGGAGCTGGTGTGACAGCCTCTGCTCAGGCCTTGGCCCGGTCCTCTGACTGAGGTGTACTCACATCCCTTGACAGGTCACGACAAAATCCACCAGCGACTTGTCAGGCTGCGGCGTGGGCGTCACAACGGATGTCATCTGGATGATGTTGACCTTCAGAATCCCATCTAACAAAACAACCCCCCAGAAAAATATATCGAAACACAGCAGAAACCAGACCAAACGTTCCTTCATAAGTCAGAAAGCCACACAAAACAGACCCGGTGTTCTCACCACACTGGAATCACACGGGATCTGGGAGTCTACCCCGCAGGGTGGATCCATGTCTATGCAGTACCTTCTAGTCAAACCAAACTGTTCCTCATTCCAACCTGGCCCTTCGTTTCTGGAGCCTGTGTGTGTGTTAGAAGGGTGTACTCCGTCTAGGCAGGGATTTCAGAGAAAGGTAACCCCCTGGGGAAGATGCAGCCCTCGGGCTGAGGTGGAGCCGGCTTCCCTCAGCCCCGGGGTGCAGAGCCGGGAATGTACCCACATCTCCAGAACCAGGGTGCCTCGGCTGGGCTTCAGCCCCCACCTGTCTTCTCTGTGGGGTGCCTGTGGGCAGTGCCCACAATACACAGCCATTTGTGGTAGCCCAGCTCATCCCTATTTCTTACACACTAGAGGGGGGACTTTGTGAAATCAGCTAGAGGAAGGAAGTGGCAGTTGTGGGAACTTGCTACTGGCCTTTCTTCAAGGCAGGTTCATTCTGATTTCCGGAACGTACAGGGCGGGGGATGTAGGTCCGGGGCAGACTCATTAGTAGGTGGGCCTCACACTGGGCTCATTTCCACCAGAACGTCTAAGGAAGGCTGCGGTAGGCCAGTCGGTATCTAGAAACTGGTAGCACCCTGGCTTTGTGCCCAAGTGGTATCACGTTGAACAGAGAGCAGGGGCCCCTGCCCCCAGACCTCCAGAGTCAAGAGGGTGAGAGGGTGGCCCAGGGTGGATCCTAATATCCTTCCCCCTGCTGCTCTTACCTACAATCGTGATGGTGGCTTTAAAGTAACCATATCTGTTAATGTGGCAGGTTTCCTCAGGAGTCGCCCTCAGCTCCAGGGGGCGGTCACCCGCTGATGCTGGAGAGTTGGAATAATAGGATTTTAGAAGAGTTGCTGAAAATGTAAAAGATTTACATAATACATAATAACCCAAAATCTAAACGGGTACGTGATAACCAACAATCTAAACATCTATCTGCCCTTTATAGAAACATCAAGAGTTCTAAACTATTAAATTACTGCAGAAATCTGAACTAAATATGTAATGATTCACGGAGATGTGAGAACTAGGAGGTGTTATAATTGTTAAATTATGTAAGTAAACACAACCCCGTATCTTCTTTAAATGCGTGAATCAAATGAAAGGTAGAAGCCATATTAAAATGGATGATACAACAATCATGATGAAATCAAGCAGTGCGTGACAGATAAAATCATATTTTGGGGGTGCCTGGGTGGCTCAGTCAGTTAATTGCCTTTGGCTCAGGTCGCCATCCTTGGGGTCCTAGGATCAAGCCCCTCATCTGCCTGTGCTCTCTTTCTCTCACTCTCTCATTCTCAAAATATTAAAAAAATAAAATAAAAATAGACTAATGTTAAATAAACTAACATTAAGCCTTTACCATTTAGAAATTTTTAGACAGTTCTAGATATTACAGGAATCTACAATTTATCTTGAATTTTACACCTGGTCTCTTATTTGTAAGGAAGACCATCGATACTTAGAGAAAAATAAATTCTCTTACAGAAATATCAGAATGAAGCTATATGATTAACTTGTTCAATGCAGTTATATTTGTAACTGGAATTAGGATTAACCTAATCAACTATCAATAAGAGAATGGTTAAATAAATTATACATTTATACATACAATGTTACTTATATACTAAGTTTATACATACTATGAAATACTACGTAGCCATTTAATAAAGTGAGTTAAATTTTAGGTACTGACAAGGGAAAGATGTCCATGATGTGTTTTAAGTGAAGAAAAGCAAATTATAGAACCATATGGATAGCATGAGCCCATTTCCTTAAAAATCAAAACAACACCTACGTATATTTATAAAACATGTTTGTAAAGGCATAGAAATAGATCGGGAAAGAAATGCTCCCAACTGTTACTAAGGTTTAACTCTTGGGAGGAGAATGTGAATAGGGACTTTCACTTTTATTCTAGGCTTCTCTATTGTTTGAATTTTTATTAAGGAACATGCATTAATTTGTAATTTAAAACAATTCAAAAAAGAATGAAGCGACATCAATAATAACTTAGTGTCTTGATTTAGATATGCCAGGTTTAATGAGATCTCATTTTATTAGTAATACACTGCTATAACAATTTATTATTTATAACAGGTTTTGGTAAAAACAAGAAGGGCAGGAAGTCTCGACATCACATTGGAGTATTTCCTCTGGGCTTGGTGATGGCGCCCTCTTGTGACCAGTGGGAAGATGTCAGTCTATTATCATCCCCTTCACATTGGGGTGCTGAGTACTCTGGGCACAGTGGGGTAGGGTGGGGAATCAGATAGAAGCTAACACTTTCCAAAGTAGACTCTTAAGAACTTCTTAAACGGCCTCATATACTATTAGTAGAGAATGGGATTTAATTTATTATGTCTTCTATCCAGAACAATCTTAATGTCTGAAGTCTTTCCATCTTACTTGCCAAGAAATACTCTCAAGATACATTCTTTCTTGGGCCATTCGGAAACCACTTTCAAGTACAGGGTGTTTTCATGGGACACTAGATGGATGTGGGCAGGGGAGGGAAGAGAATGGAAGTGGGGAGAAATGTCGGAGGGGGAAGAAAGAGAGTGGGGATGGCCTGAATGTTTATAAAGGGTCAGCCTGTGTTCTCATAATGAGAAAAAATGGGAGAAAATCAGAAATGTGACAGGAAGCGCATGGGTGGCTCAGTCAGTTAAGCATCTGCCTTCAGCTCAAGTCAAGATCCCAGAACCGTGGGCTTCTTGCTCAGTGGGGAGCCTGCTTCTCCCTCTGCCTGCTGCTCCCCTGCTTGTGCTCTCTCTTTCTCTCAAATAAATAAATAAAATCTGAAAGAAAGAAAGAAAGAAAGAAAGGAAGGAAGAAAGGAAGAAAGAAAGAAAGAGAAATGTCATGGTCCAGACAGGGAAAGCATTTGTACAAAGAACAAGGACCAGTACAAATTAGAAAGGTCAAAGAATGGCACTTAAGTCACAAAATTCTACTTGCAAAGTGGAATTTAAACATACTCTCCTTTCTTCCATATTCTAACAGCTTACAATGGTGATAAAGTGGCTAACGAATGACACGTACAGAATGGAATCACTGCAGACTCTGGACACAATCCTTTAAACTAGGGATCTAATTATGCAACCTGTATTATTAGATTTTTTTTTTAATAACTGTTAAGGAACCCCCCTCAAAGATCACCTGGAAAACACTTACATAAAGGAGTGGTGGGTTTTGGAGGTTTGGGTGAAGGTGAAGGACAAGGTCCAGGCACTGCAGCTTGCACGGTGAGGTTAAGGCTGAAGGTTCCATTGAGCACATACGTGTGATTCCAAGTTGGGTTGTTGGAAACAAACAGACCAGTATTATCCCCGAAGTTCCACTTGTAGTAAATGGCCGACTCATTGAGGAAGTGACTAGGATCATGAATCAGGACACTGAACATAATGGGGAGATCTCTGAGGAAGGTTTCATCAGATAAATTTCTATCATTCTTCTGGTACATAGTCACAAATACAGGAACGTGATCTAAAAGATACACCCCAAAATAGAAAGAACACACGATTGCTTGATTTTAGTGGATGACTTCAATAATGCTTTTAGGTTCAAAAATTAAAATGAGGGGCGCCCTGGTGGCTCAGTCGTTAAGCAGTTGCCTTCAGCTCAGGTCATGATCCTGGAGTCTTGGGAATCAAGACCCACATCAGGCTCCCTGCTTGGCGGGAAGTCTGCTTCTCCGTCTCCCACTACCCCTACTTGTGTTCCCTCTCTCGCTTTCTGTCAAATAAATAAATAAAAATCTAAAAAAAAAAAAAAACAAACCTAAAACTAAAATGAGAGATAATTTAGCATTATTTCTCCTTTGCCTATGCAAGTTTTCTAGGGTTTTTCCAAGTTATTCTGGAAACACAGATGGAGTACAATATATTTAAATATATAAGCGAGGAAAGGAACCCATGCAGATTCTAACCTAGCCCAGAACACTTGGCTCTAACTCTTACTTGATCCACTAACATCCCCAGAAGGAAATGCCTCACCGTCAGTTAAGTTCGAGTTCACACCACTCACTCACCTGTTACCACATACACATCTTTCACTTTTGCGACGGGGACATACACATGTCGGTGTCTTCTATAAACAATTACTTCCATGAGTTGGGGGCCAAGTGTCACATTGGCTGTGTTTATAGAAACTCTCGCCGAACCCCGTCCTAATTTCTGCAAATACTGACCTTTGAGAGGATGGAAATTTTTAGTTATTGGCCACATTACGTGATCATTATAGGAAGTTTTTGTTTCTTTATGACTAATGACTGCCACTTAGAGAATGCTCGGGAAAAGGGAAAAACAGGATGGGGATGTGGGTCCTGGCTGCTTCAGAAAGGAAGATGGTGCTTATTTTACATAAAACCTTATAACATAAATCCACCATTCCATAAATATAATTGTATATAGTTGGTTAAAATGGAAAGAGCAGTTGAGTGGGATAATACTGTTAGTCCTTAGTTTACAAATAAAAAATGTTTGTAAGTCAGAGGTCTGGCACTTGAAATACATGTGTTTTCCAGAGAAGACCCACTCAATGCAATGGTGAGATGTCTAAGGGAGCTAAAAAAATTATCCAATATTGTTGTAACAATATTACCATTCAGCTGTATCATCAGTTTTTTTTTTTAAAGGGGACTAGAATCTTCCATTTTCTAATAGAATTTGTATATAAAAAAACAAAGTCAGTAAGTGGTGAAAAGAGGTAGGGTATGGTAGGCATAAAAAGTAATGTAGTGGTTCTATGAACACATTTCTAGGACATTCTTGACTCATTCTCTTTCTCCAGCCCCAACCTAAATCTGACAGCCACTGACTAGCTAGTGAAAATGATTGCTATCCTTCAGGGCCCAAGGATTTTTCTAATCCTATTGAGGTACCCAACACAGATGTGTGATTGAACCACAGGGATGCCGAGAGAGACGCTTATGGGGGTGTTGAAAGACCATGTTTATCACATGGTCAAAGATATCAGAGAAATACACTAATCTTCTCAGGGATATGTGATCTGGAATTCCCTTTACCTTGAACTGCAGAAGCAGTTCTGTTGGAGGTTGTAGGGGAGAGAGGCGTCTTGCAGGGGGCTAGTTATAAACGAGGAAAATGTTAGTCCTGGCATAGACACCACAGAAGCAACTGTTAGTTGAAGGAGAGTATCAGTTAACTCTGAGACTTCAGATATGGAAATCCAAAATAGTTTTGTTAGAAGAACAGCAATTTCTGGGCTAAAAACTGATTTTAACAGATAACTTAAAAGAGGGCTAAAGAGAAACGGGAGTACTAGTGAGCATACATGACTCCATGCAAATGGTCAGGGCAAAGATATCATGACGTTTGGGGAGTTGACTGAGCCATGAAAGCATTGAAACACAGTCAGCCTTCAACCCCAATTTAACTAGATGGGCATAATATTTGATAGGTATCTTGTACTTTGTTAAACTGATGTGTATTATTAATGTGTTGTTCTGATTTATAAACAAGTTAATTGGACAAAGAAACTTTCTCTAATTTATCAAAAAAGACAAAACATTTAGAAGTTTAGAGCCTGTGTGGTTGGTGGCAATTTTCAAACTGTCAGAGTCAGATGGCACCTGGTGACATATTTAAGAATTTAGTAGCCTTGCTAATTATAACCTAAATTTGCTCCTCCTAAAAATAATTACTGCACCAATAATAAAACAAAAGTGGATACCATTTGTGGTTAAAAAAAGAGAGGGTAAGCTTTGTCAAAGAAGAACAGTGGTTAGATTATGTTATTTCTACACAATGGAACATTATGCAGTCGTTAATAAGAATCAACAAATATATAATAAAATAAAATATTAATAAAATATAATAAAAATAAAATAATAAAATAAAAATAAAATAATAAAATAAAATAAATAAAAAATAAAAGAATTTTAATGATGTAGTCAAGTGCTCATGATAACAAACATGTATACACTCTAGTCTTAATCAAGGAATACTAGCAAAAAAAAAAGAAAGAAAAGAAAAGAAAATATCATTGTGTTCATAGTTATAATCTCAGGTTTAATTATGGATGGTTTATTTTTCATTTGTACTCTTCCTGCATTTTCCAAATTTCCTACAAAAAGTGTAAGTTTCTTTCTTAAAAAATCTCTTGACAATAAAAAATTAAAGAAAAAAATCAAATGCCCATCTGTGTGCCATTCAAACAAATATTCCTATTTTTGTATTACTGTTTTAGAAAGAAAGAAAACTGAATAGTTTTCTTTTAAGAAAGAAAACTGAATTATAAAAAAAAAAAGAAAGAAAGAAAACTGAATTATTTTTTTTCCCCTTCTTCTAATTCCTTGGTGTTCTGAAGATTTGCCAAGGCTAAATAAGATTTTCTTTTTTATCCCTCACGCTCCACCCCAGCTAAGGAAAGTTCACACAGTAACTGTTGTTAAACTCTTGGCGTTAGCATTCTTGATTATAGAATAAGAAAAGCGAAAAAAGTTAAAATTTTAAGGGCAGGTAAAGAAGCAGCTAAGGGGGGGTTTGTAAAAAGTCCAACCGAGTGTGTGAAAGACGTAGACAAAACTGCATCTCTTCCATTCAGGGTGGTGAGGGAAAGGCTTTCCGTCAGGGAACACGTGGTGATGGTGTTGGCTGGGGCCATTTCCCCAACTGCCCTCCTCGGTCCAATTGTAAACATACAGGTCAGGAGACAGTTCAGTATCTAAACAGAGAAAGAAACAAGCCAGGCTTATCATCTGGGCTCAGCCTGCCCAATGCTCATCATTGAATTAAACATCTTTTCATATTTTTCATAAATGTAAATATAGTTGGACAATTAAACCCTAATTTTGAGAATTCATCCAGTGGTATATATTTATGACCTGTCCGTTTTCTACCTATAGGTTGGATTGCAGTAAAATTTCATATAAAGCAATTATTCAGAAAGATCTAATCTAGAGATACCACAATATATTTATTTTTAATACTGGATCTCCACATCACAACCATATTGAAACCCAACTGAGGGATGCTTTATCTTTTTATGTTGATACTGCTATCGGTAGCTTTTTTTTTTTTTTTTTACCCTGAGTCATTTGGCATCAAACAACTCTCAATTCCTAAAAATTTTGGCACATATCTCCTAAAAATAAGGACATTAACCTACAAAACCACAATATCATTATCACTCTTCCTATAGTCCGATCAAGGGTCACATACTTTATTTGGCTGTTCTATCTCTCCAAATGATTTAGAAAAAAAGATAGATAGAAGTAAATATGGCAAAATGTTAAAAATGTTGAGTCTAGGTAGGAGGTTTTGGTGTACTCAGTGTACCCTGATTTCAACTTTTTTGTATATATGACATTTTCTTTTTAAGTAATCTCTACCACCAACGTGGGGCTCGAACTCACAACCCCAAGATCAAGAGTTACACGCTCTCCTGACTGAGCCAGCCAGGCACTCCAACATATTTCATTATAAACAAGTCACGACCATCATCTAGAACAGTTCCCTCACCCTCTTGGGTTTCTTTTTTTTTTTTTTTTTATGTCACTGACATATTTAAAGAATCTTTTTATTTATCAATGTATTAGAGCCATTTTTATTTTTTATTCTTAAAATTGTCCCAAATAGCCAGAGGGAGTCCCTTCAAGCTGGCTTCTGTGTCTTTGGGACGTGTCTCTGTTAGTCTGTGAGTATTTATTACTTGGGCACACTAAGATGTGTCAGACTCACCTGGTACTTTCCCTGCCCTAGACCTGGAATTAGTATTTAACTCAGAGGTCCCTGGGTTTTTTTTGTGGTGACAGGTATTACATAAAAATTTTCCTAAGGCACAGGGATTCCTTCATATAAAAATGCTCAGAGGGCTAAAATGTCATTTGAAACATTCATAAGAATTAGTATTTTTAGAAAAGAGAAAAATTACTACAAATATTAAACAACACTTAAAAAATATCAAACCAAATAAAATTTTTACACAGGATCTAATGTTTTCCTAATAGAACAATGCTAAATTAATAAGGAATGAATACAGAAAGTTTAATAGAAGTTCTAAGTCATAAAATCAGATCATAAGTGCACTAAGTCTTGTCACTGATCGAAGAATCTCAGTAATTAGCTCTGAGTTTTTGAGAATGTGCAGTTCTCAAGATAATTTCCCTTGATGCCTCTATGTTCCTTTGTGCTCTTTAACATGTACCAAGAACTTACCTGCCTTAAGGGCAAAGCAAAACCACAACATACACATCTTAGCATTTGCACCAGCCACACAACATGGCTTAAGCAATACGTGTAAGCAGAAATTAATCTGATCAGCAAATATCTGTCAAATCAGCTATTCTTTGAGTATCCAAAAGAATTCCAAGTAACCAAACCAAAATCTGAGAATCGACGAGGTATTCTCTGGTTAATCAATTAGACACTAAGAAAAAGTTGAGCATGACAATGTCCCTCTTGATGAAGGTTCCAAGTGGCAGAAAGCCACCAGTTTGCTCAGGTGGTTTGGCTAATGTTGATATAGGAACTGGATGGTGCAACACCTCCCTGTCATCATGTGAGGAAGGGGTGACCTTGCATTTTTAGAAGTACCTGTGAGCCTTTAGGTTTATGAGATGGGTCTCCAGTAGTTAGGAGAACTAGCCTGTTTCTGTGGAACAAGTAACATTCCTGGGCCCCTGGGTGGCGCAGTTGGTTGAGCGACTGCCTTCAGCTCAGGTCATGATCCCGGAGTCCTGGGATCGAATCCCACATCGGGCTCCCAGCTCCACGGGGAGTCTGCTTCTCACTCTGACCTTCTCCCTTCTCATGCTCTCTCTCACTCTCTCTCTTTCCTAATAAATAAATAAAATATTTTTTAAAAAAAACATTCCTTACCATTTCTGCAGTTCTTCTCATAGACTATGTTGCCATTGACATCTTCCTTTTGGCATCTGGGGAATACCAGGTCTACCACAAACGTGATAGTTGAGCCCACAAGTGCTGGTGAATCACTGGTCAGAATCGCCTGCACATGGCCTCCTAGCACATAGAAAAGTGCAGTTTAATGATCAAGCATCTTTTTTCCTTTCACTGATAAACAAAGTAGAGTTGAGGACCACATAAGGTCCTCAATACCAATAAGGACCACAGCATCCCAATGCCCCTCTCTCTCTCTCTCTTTTTTTATAAGTAGACACTATGCCCAGGCCCAGCATGGGGCTTGAACTCATGATGCAGAGGTCAAGAGTTGCATGCTCTACCAACTGAGCCAGCCAGGTACCCTCCCATCCTTGGATTTTTCTGGATTCCTAATTTTTGCATTCAGAGTACAACATTCTAGAAGGGAAAAAAAAAAAAGGAAGTCAGACCAATTAAAGAATTCTCTGATCATGGCGCCTGGGTGGCTCAGTCGTCCTTTAAGCATCTGCCTTTGGACTAAGCCCCATATCCGGCCCCACATCATGCCCCACATCAAGCCCCACATCGGGCTCCCTGCTCAGCAGGAAGCCTGCTTCTCTCTCTCCCACTCCCCCTGCTTGTGTTCCCTCTCTTGCTATGTCTCTCTCTGTCAAATAAATAAACTCTTTTAAATAATTAATTACTTATTTAATTAATTATCTGATCATAGAAAGAACATTTACTTAAAAAAAAGTGCTCAACTGGATTGAAGAAACAGGTTTTATTTATTTATTTATTTATTTATTTATTTATTTATTTATTTTTAAAGATTTTATTTATTTACTTGACACAGAGAGAGAGAGAGGCAGGCAGAGAGAGAGGGGGGAAGCAAGCTTCCTGCTGAGCAGAGAGCCCGATGCGGGGCTTGATCCCAGGACCCCGAGATCATGACCTGAGCCGAAGGCAGAGGCCCTAACCCACTGAGCCACCGAGGCACCCCAAGAAACAAGTTTTAAAGCTTTGTATTTTTTAAACTCAGAACCCATGACTAAAGGACTCACTCTTTCATGCAAATGGAAAGATACTCACTTTCTGATAAACCACACTTCTGAGATGGTCAAAACTGCTTGAGTGTCTCAAATCTTCTGAAGAGGACCATTCCCATATTGTGTAAATAGGTTCAAGGCTAAATCTGTTTGCTATCCAAAATCTTCCAGGAACTATGAATTTGTCAATTTCTTTTTTTTTTTTT
>CM052806.1:46106674-46238346 GCA_028533885.1 Nasua narica | reverse complement strand
TGAAAGTTGGTATTTCTTAGCTATTATTTGGTTTCTCAATACATATTCTCTGAATATTTGAATTTGATATGCTATAATTAGGAAAATACTGATGCCAATGACATTCAGATCAGTTTTGGCATCGTTTCCCATTCTTACCTGTTCTCCTGGCTAAAAGAATGTCAGGCTCAGGAATGCCTCCACGTTTCCAAAAGATGCAGACCAGTACTGGAGAGCCCACTATTGAACAATCTAACTTTTTTACAGCTCAGTATATGGTCCAACTTGGTGAATGTTGTGTATGTATTATGTAATTTACAGTGTTTTTTTTTTTAAACATCATTTATTAGTTAAGAGCTGGTTAATAATGTTTCGAGACTTCTATGTTCCTGCTGATTTTCTATTTGTTATTTAAATTACTGAGACAGGAGTGTTGAAATCTTCAATTATAATTATGGATTTGCCAATTCCCAGTTTCTTCTTTCAGTTCTGTCAGTTTTTGCTTAATGTATTTTGAAGCTCTGTTTAGAATTGCTGAGTCTTCTTCATGAATTGATCCTCTTACCATTAGGAATGGACCTTTAGTCATCTTTGGTAATATTCCTTGTTCTGAAGAATACTTTGATAGTAATGTTTAGTGGTTAACTGTTACATCTTTTCCACCTTTTTTTAATGGATATCTATTTTTATATTTGACGTGGGTTTCTTATAAGCAGTATATATATATTTTTAATGTAGTCTAACAATCTCTACCTTTCATCTGGAGTGTTTAGGCAATTTATATTTACTGTACTTATTAATGCTGTGGGCTTTAGGTCTACCATCTTGTTATTTTTCTATCTGTCCCATCTGTTCTTTATTCCCTTTTCTTCTTTTCCTGTACTTGTTGGGGCTATTTTTGGTGTCCATTTTATCTCCACTTCTGACTTATTAGCTGTATCTTTTTGTTTTGTGTGGTTCCTCCTGGGTTTATAACATTCTAGTTCTTTTGAAATTCTTTCTAATCTCAAGCTGATGTCTTTTTACCTTGCCTGACAACTCCAGTTGTCACATAGTCTCTCCTCTCTTTGAGGAGACTGGCTGGCTTTCTACCTAACAGCCAGTTCCAGACTGCACCCCTACTCTTTTTTTCCCCTTGTTGTAGAGCTTCTACTATAACAGTTCAAAATTCCAAAGACTCACTTTCCTGGCTTTCCTTACAATATGAGCAGGAGCAGCTGATTAGAACCTGGCCAGTCAGAACTGAGAGGAAGTCTTCTGAGGGCTTCTGGGAAGTTTTCCTACCTTCATAAATATATACAGCTATATAACAAACTCCAGTTTTGTTCACATCAGAATTGATTTTGGGGATAAAATGTAGTGATTTGATTCTCAGAGCTGGGACAGCCATAATTAACCATGAGGGCACAAATCTGAAGAAGCAAGCCAACACACCAAAGAGGCCAGAGTGGAAAGATGAGAAGAAAGAGTTCTCAATGTTGTCGAGTTCTTCCTCTGGCCTTTCTTGCCTCTGGACTGGCTAAGGTAAAAAGTATCTTGCTCAACCTATCTGAGTATTCTGTTACACCCAAAAAGTCAATTGTCTATAACCCACAGCTAGCCCCTTATCATACATTATGATAAACTGTCCTCTCATCACTTCTTATGGTCTTGTGTCATCTGGACCCGTAAAGCCAGAAATACTGTCTTCTCCTGAATACTGGAAGAGGACTTCCACAAGGTGTGGTATTTGGTGGGTGCTCAGAGAAGCCATTTTGAATGAATACCACTATCTCTGTCTTCAATTTCTCCTTTTTGATAGAAGGAGGCAAAAGCCTGTTGCTTCCTTCTTATGAGGGAGACAGATGGAATGGGAAAGAATATTGAAATGAATATTGAACAATCTAGATGTCCTACAATGGGTGAATGTTACAAAACTTGGTTTCCAGTCTTGATTTTGTTATAAACAGGCTGCTTTGACCTCAGACCATGTCTTCTCTGGGTCTCCAAATCAGACAAAAACCAAGTAAGACAAAAACCAAATGTCTTATGGTTCCGTGAGATTGTTTTTATTTGGAAACAGATAGTAAGTGAGGGCAGGAAATGTAGGTTTGTCAACAAATGTTTATAACTGGATATTCATTCAAGTTGAGTCATGGAGTGGTAGAATATTCAATTTGGTAAAAACAGTTCAAATCTCTTCATTTTATAGATGAAGAAATTCAGGCCTAGAGAAATGACAGAATTCATTCAGGGTCACTTTTAATGGAGTGGAAATGAAGATTCACATCTTTGGATTCCCAGGACTAATTTTTTTCCCACTGTTCTGAAGAGTCTTCCTCTTCCACAGATCCTGAGAGAAAGTGAGTGGTTCCAGAAACAATCAAAACACAGGTTTATCCTCTGATTTTAAATGTCAGAAGTCAAGGAAAAACACAAACTTAAAAGAGTGACAAGGAATAGATACATGGATCCATGGAACAGAATAGAGAATGTAGAAATAGATCCACACAAGTATGCCTTACTGATTTTTGACAGAGATGCAAAAACAACCCAATGGAATTTCAAAAGATAGCCTTTTCAACAAATGGTGCTATCAGAAAGTAAAAAGGAGAAATTTTCAGGCTCTAGGCTAGGCAAGAATTCTTTGACTTGACACCAAAGACATGATCCATAAAAAGAAAAAAATGATAAATTAGACCTCATTAAAACGAAAAACATTTGTTCTGTGAAATAGCTTGTAAAGAAAAAGAAAAGGCAAATTACAAACTGGGAGAGAATATTTGCAAACCACATTTCGAGTAAAGGACTGCTATCTAGAATATATAAAGAATTTTTGAAACTCATTAAAAAACAATCCAATTAAAAAAATGGATAAAAGACCTGAATAAACATTACATTGAAGAGGATACACAGATGGCAAAGAGACACATGAAATGATGTCCAGTCATTAACCAGTAGAGAAATGCACTTTAAAACCCCAGTGGGATATCACTCTACACCTATCAGAATGACTAAATAAAAAAATAGTGATGTATCAAACGTAGGCAAGAATGTGAAGATACTGGATCATTCACACATTGCTGGTGGGAACAAAAAATGGTACCGCTACTCTGGAAAACAGTTTGGCAGTTTCTTGAAAAACTAAACATGCAATTAACAGGCAACCAAAACACTGTACCCTTGGGCATTTGTCCCAAAGAAACGGAAACTTATGGGTACCCAAAAACCTGTACATGAATGTTCATAGCAACTTTATTCATGGTAGTGCAAACTGGAACAATCCCGATGTCTTACAATGGGTGAATGTTTAAACAAATTGTGGTATAGCCATACTGTGGAATACTACCTAGCAATAGAAAAGAACTATTGATATATGCAACACTTCAATAAATTATGTTGGGTAAAAAAAAAAAGGCAATGCCTCTAAATTACATACTGTAATGATTCTATTGATAATATTCTTGAAGTAACAAAATTACAAAAATGGAGAATAGATTAGTGGTGGCCAGGGCTGGAGGTGGGGTGGGAAGGGGAATTTGGTTTGGCTACGTAAGGGTATGAGGGACCCTTGGGGTGATGGGACTATTTGGTATTTTGACTGTATCAGTGTCAACATCCTGGCTGTGATTGTGCAATAATTCTGTAGGAGGTTACCATTGGGAGAAACTGGGTAAGGTATATAGGGAAATTGCTTCGCATTTTTTCTTAAAACTGCATGTGAATCTACAATGATCTCAAAAAGTTGAGTTAAAAAATAGAACAAAAGACACCCAAGAGTAAGGAATTTTGAAAGAAAAAAAAGTATGTGGGGAGATGGGTGAGAAGTGAAGGGAAATGGAGTCACACCCAGCACTGTGGTCGCTTTTTCCATTCTAGAATCTCTGCTCCATCGCTTCTCGTCCTTTTGGCTAAGATCAAGTGTAGAATCTCTGCTCCATCCACCAGCAAAGGAGTGGCGGCCAGGTTGCTTGTTAACTACTTCATCTCCTCACCAGGGCTGTGATTGATTGGAAAGTGGCAGAGTCCCTTGGTGTTTGATACAATGGTAAGTAAATTCTACCCATCCTTATTTTTTCTGGACAAAATATTTAGTCTAGGGCAAGGTGAAGACCGGAGCGGTGGGTTTTGTTACGTTTTGCCTAATAGGTTGGGACTCCTCTCAAACTGACAATTTAAGCCCAGGCTAATCTGTTTCATTGAGCAGAGAAAATTAGTACTCCTGGAAAAAAGGAAAGAATTAGGCATGGGGTCTCCACTGACATTCACTTCTCTGTCCCTCCATCTCCCAGGATGGCCGACTCCGCAGGAATCTGTCCTAGGACCTCCCTGAGGTAAGACAATTGCTACCTTGTAGGACTCCTACCCCAAGCACCTTCTGTTAGCTGGTCTCACAAGAACCCCATTACCCAGATTATCAAATGAGGAACTGAAAGCTCAATGGCCCTAAGTCACTTGTGGCCCAGCCCCACAGCTGGCAGGGAACCCAAATCTGTCCAACTTCAGGAAGGACAGTAGTTAGCTCAGGCTTTCTTCCTCTTAATTGCTGTAGAGCCTGGGGCAAGGTCACTTGCCCAGTCTGTGGCTGGGTTCCTCCTGGGAAACATGACCATCACAGTGCCAGCCTCCCAGGACTGTTCTGAGGCCAGTGGGGCCCAGCCCTGGCACTCTGCTGAAATCCTTGCACCCAGGCTCCCTCAGCAAGGATGTGGTATCTTCCTCCCTGGTCCAGTCACAGGAGATAGCAAGAGATGCCGGTCTTCCAGGGACCAGCAAGTCTCAGGGCTTAGCCGCTGGGAGTGGAACTGGCTGTGCCTCTGGTCACTCTGCTCCTGACCCTTCCTCTCGCCCCGAGATACCTGCAGCCCCCACCACCCCCTTCTCATGCCTCACCCCTGCCTGGGCCTCTCCGGTCCTGGGGAAATTCACCTGCGTTCCAGGGGTACCAGCGGTTCCCTCTCTTCCTCTCTCAACCCAGCACTCCCACTGGGATTCCACCCTGCAAGGACAACCTAATTAAAGGATTTTTCCTCCCCACAGAGAGGCAAAAGAGAGAAGAGAGTTCACACGGGCTGCCCTGGCCGTGCATCCTAGACCCTGCTCTTGCAGAAGTGAGCCTGGCAGGTGAGAAGCAAGGCCTAGGTTCTTGGTCTCCACACCCACTGACTGGGGGAGAACCATCTCCTCCACAAGAGGGCGATGGGGGTTACCTGAGTGTTGTAAGCACAGCAGCCAGGACAGTGACTACACGGGGGCCTCTTCTCTCCACCTATCTGCCTCCCCCCCACCATGGAGTCATCTGGTAAAATCGACACCTTCAAACTTCTCATCCAGTGAGTGTCCCTATTCACTTGGAGTGAGGTGGAGTGGACCTTCTGGGTCATATATAATTCTCTCCTTTCTCCACCATTGCTGCCCATCCCCTGGACAGGACAAATGGGCCCCATACCGTGTAGTGGGCTGAAACCCTGATCTGCATTCCAATCCCTAGAGGAGTGCTTTTCTTTTTGTTTTGTTTTGTTTTAAGTAGGCTCCACATTGAGCATGGAGCTCAACATGGGTCTTGAAGTCATGACCCTGAGATCAAGACCTGAGCTGAGGCCAAAAGCCAGATGCTTTGGGGCACCTGGGCGGCTCAGTTGGTTAAGCAACTGCCTTCAGTTCAGGTCATGATCCTCAAGTCTCACATTGGGCTCCCTGCTCAGCGGGGAGTCGGCTTCTCCCTCTGACCTCCCCCCTCTCTCTAATAAATAAAATCTTAAAAAAAAAAAAAAAGAATCGGATACTTAACCCACTGAGCCACCCAGGTGCCCCACAAGAGGAGCTTTTTCAACAAGGAGGCTCCAATCTGACCCCCCAAGGGTCTGCTTTCATCAGTCTGGGCATCAGTTGTTAGAAACCTCTACTGTGGGACTAGAACAGCGGCCCCAGGCCTTGGCTCTTAGTAACCTCACCGAGCGGCAGCAAGCTCCCATAGGTCTGTAAAAACGTCCTAACAGGGCTAGGAACAGCTTCCGGGCTGGGATGATCCAGAAACTTGTTTCGAGATTCGGGGCCTGTTTCATTTGAGCTCTCTACACTACTGGATAGAAACTAGACGAAGTTTAGTGGGGGCATTGTTTTGTTCTCAGGCCAGAACTGTCCCCCTCACAGCCGCACCCGCACCCTCCCCATGCCTGATGAAAGAGAAGGTGGCAACTGCAATGGGGAAAAAGCCCCCCGAGAGAGGGGCCGCGTGGTTGTTACCTTCCCAGAGCCTGAAGCCAAGAGTGAGCTGGAGGCATTCTGTGCTAGGGTCAACGTTCCCAAAAGTTTCGAGCACGAAAGCTTCCTGAGGACCTTCATGAAGCCGCCCTTCTGGCGTGGATGGCAATCCTTCGGACAAGCTATCACGTCAGCTGACAGAGAATGGGTTAAAAACACTCGTGTACTCACGTCTGGTGGCAGCAAGCGGCAGTCTTGCAGTCAGAAGCAGAAATCCCAGGAAACAGTGGAGACATTCCATGCTGAATTCTCACAGACCCAGGCAATCAAAGTTTAACTTTTAACTCCCCTGGCCCCATCTGCTAAGAACAGCAGGGCTCTTCTGGCCTCCGCCCTGCCCCGCTCCCTGTTTTAATTAAATACAGGGTGCCTCGGGGCAGATCATGTGATGGTATTAAGCAGTCTTGCCTGATCTGGTCTCCCGAGTTCAAGCTCTTAAAAACTCATGTGCTTCTGACTCACTCACCCTTAGCATCTATTTTCTCTTTTTACGGGTGCACCGTTTCAGTGCTGTGATTCCACATTTCCAGTTAGAGGGACCTCCTTTCCTATGAACCCATTTTCATATCCTTCACCAAATAACGTTTTCATCTCCAACCTCATTGATTTATCAACTTGCTACTGTTCCTTTACCGATTCATCCACCCCATTCATTTAGAGGACCAGCTCTTCCCAGGGCTAATGCTTGTATGTTCCCTTCCCCCCAGGAGGAGACACAACTGGGGGGGTAACACTTCAATCACTTGAAATTGGTGGTTACATATGTGGGTAATAGTATATGTGGTGCCAGAGGGTGCTTGAAACACATGCACAGGCCCCCAGTTGCTGAGAAACGTACTTAAAAGCCCATTTAGGATACTTGTGTGGTTCTATAAAACTTCCGGAACGACCTGCGTGATTTCTGGTCACTGCTCTGCAAGTATTCCTATGTTGTACCTCCCAAGGCCAATTGCATAAGGCATAGTGCGCATTTCATGCTGCAGAAAGGCAGGCATTAAAATGAAAAACCAACCTTGCCTGGAACAAATCATTTTTGGTTATAGAATGTGCAGAAAACGTGGCAACATGAACACTTGACAACCTGTGATCTTTCTGTAAAGTCCCAGCCACACAACCATCTTCGGTACATATAGAAGTCCCAACTGCGGGGGAGGGTGAGCTTGGGTGCATTAATTTATATTTCAGTGGTGCTAAGAAGGCATAGGAAGAAAGTCTGTGAAACTGCCGTCGGCCAAGCAGGTGTGGCCAGCTCCCTGCCCAGGGCCACGTGCAGCTCTTTAAGTCTCCCCTTACAGACTTTGAAGCACGTATGAAAAGAACAAACAGCACAGCGAACACATTCATGACGGAAAACAAACCTATTTTCAAATACGGATGAATACGTGAACAATGGAAGTATTTATTTTATGTAATTTGAATAATCTACATAGTTCTGTGGGTATTTTTTTGTTTGGTTTTTTACAACCAACATGTTTAACTTTTAAGATTTATTTATTTATTTGACACAGAGAGAGATCACAAGTAGGCAGAGAGGCAGGCAGAGAGAGAGGGGGAAGCAGGCTCCCTGCTGAGCAGACAGTCTGATGCAGGGCTCAATTCCAGGACCCTGAGACCATGACCTGAGCCGAAGGCAGAGGCTTTAACCCACTGAGCCACCCAGGCGCCCCAGGAGTTACCACTTTTAGCTGTAGAAATTTCTCAGCTCAAACTGGTGTTTTTAAGCAAGATAATAAAAATTCAGGTCCTTTTCTCCCCAACTCTTAGAAACAACTGTTGGATTGCCACCATAACAAACTGAAGAAACTTGGAAACTTAAAACAACACAGATCTATTACCTTATACTCTGGAAGTCAAAATTCTGGAATATGTCTCACTGGGCCCAAATCAAAGCGTCAGTAGGGAAGGTCTGGAAGAATCTGTTTTCTTGCGTTTTCAGGCTTCTAGAGGCCCCTCTGTATTTCCTGGCTGACTCATAACTCGTGTCCATCACTAAAGCCAGCAACAACCGTGCAGTCTTCTCTCCCAGGGAATGATTCTGACCTTGATGCTCCTTCCTTCCTTCCTCTCTCACTTATAAGGAACCTTAGGATCATGATTCCTTAGGATTAAGCGAGCTCACCTGGATTATCCAGATTAATTGCCTTGTCTTAAAATCAGTCGATTAGCAACCTTATTTCAGCTGCAATCTTAATCCCCCCTTGCCATAGAACCTATTCACAAATTCCATGGGTTAGGATATAAACATCTTTAGGGGCCTTGATTCTGCTTTATCACAGTTATACAACAGGTTACTTAACAAAAATTCTGTTTATGACAAAGCATTTGTGATGAGAGCAGTGGTGGGAAGTACCTCTCAAAGATTACAAGACTTGCTGAAACAAAGGCTTTGATATTTGGCAGACTGGAAAAGCAAGAAGAAACTAAAGATAAAAGAATCAGTTCAGAGAGAGAGAAAGCCCATGTGACTGCCTTGTCCTAATGTGGGCTGTTTAACATAGAGTATTGGTTTTCAGATTTAGGCATTAACGAAGGACTCAGAGACTTCTGTTTTGTGTCTGCCTCTTTAGTCTCTCCTGCCTGGGTGCTCTCCACATGATAATTAAATGCCCTTGTTTAAGGTTTATTAAGTTTTGAAATTATCCTTCCATCAAAATATTTTTCCTAGCCTTTCAGGGAAGAAAGAGAAAATCAACCACCAGTGTCAATGCATTTTCTTCTGATCACTTCTGAAATCACAAAGCATCAATGGCTGTTGTATTTTTAGCCTGATTTTCTACCTGAAGGAATTGGACACTAGATTTGGTCAAAGGGGTTTTCTCCTTGAGCACTGGCTGCAAGCATTTTTTTTTTTTTTTTTTAGAGAGGAAGAGGGGGGCATGGTGGGACAGAGGGAGAGGGAGAGAGAGACTCTCAAGCAGGCTCCATATCCAGCCCAGAGCCTGATGTGGGGCTTGATCTCACCACCCTGAGATCATGACCTGAGCTGAAATCAAGAGTCAGACTGAGCCACCTAGGCACCCCATGCAGGTAATTTGTGACATGACTCTTCTTGTGGAGTTATTGGCTCCATTTGAAATTCAAAAGAACAGTAGGTGTAGAAACATATGGGTTATCACAGTATTGAAGTCCTAGTTTCTCTGTCTTTTCAATGTGACAAGAACATAAGACGTGAAGTTTGTTGTGTAAACACAGAAGCAAAGATAAATATGCTCCTTTGGTGCCCACGGAATAGTGGGACAGAGAAGATTGGGTCTATGGAGAAAGAAGGAAGGAGGGGCCAAAATAGAAATTTGAATGGAGGGGCGCCTGGGTGGCTCAGTGCGTTATAAAGCCTCTGCCTTCGGCTCAGGTCATGATCTCAGGGTCCTGGGATCAAGCCCCACATTGTGCTCTCTGCTCGGCAGGGAGCCTGCTTCCCCCTCTCTCTCTGCCTGCCTTTCTGCCTACTTGTGATCTCTCTCTCTCTCTCTCTGTCAAATAAATAAACAAAATCTTAAAAAAAAAATTAAAAAAAATTTGAATGGAAACCTGGCTTCCGGTTTTATGATATTTAGGGATTATCTAGAAATGGTTGAGCATACTGGAGTAAGTGCGTTCTGCTCATTCATTGGAGATCAATTGTAAGCCCAGAAAGAAGAAGCTAGAATAGAAACCAAAAGGAATTTTGACTGTAGAAGAAAGGCCATGAAGCCAAAGATAGAACAGCATCTTGTATCTTGATTCTTATACCTAAATTCAGTTTCTTCCCAATGAAAATTTTAAACACCTCAGAGAGAATTTAATTCAACAAACATGGGTGGCCGTTCACTTTTCTAGGGTAGCCATTACCCACCAAGGAATGAATGACAACCTGTGACCTCAAAGGATCTCACTAGGAGGGTAAGACATTAACCTGGAATGGGTAATAGTGTGAGACGCTATTTGAACATTTTTATTCTGGAAATCTAAACATCCACAAAAATAGAATGGTGTAATCAACATCCATGTACCCATCACTGGCTTCAATGATCATCAACATTTGACCAAGCTTGTTTCATTCATTCTCCCCATACTGTTATCTGCTGGATTATTTTAGAACTAATCTTAACTATCACTGATGCAGGCCATTTAAACTAAGGTGTAGGCAGAGCTAAAGGAGTTCAGAGACGACGACGAGAGCTGCAGAGAAACCTTTACGGAGAAAGTATGAGTTGACTTAGCCTGAACTGCTGAGTTCCGCTGGATAAGCACAGCGTGGGTCCATTGTGTTCCAAGTAGGAAGGAATAGTATGAATAGAAAGAGAATATTAAGGGAAAAAAAAGGACAGAAAGACATTCTGATGCCTGCTACAGTGTGGAGGTTCCTTGCAAGCATTCCGCTAAGTGAAAGAAAGCGGACACAGAGGGTCACGTATTGCATAATAATACCATTTATACAAAATGTCCCGAAGAGGCACCTCCTCAGAGAAAGAGCAGACTGCGGATTGCCAGGGGCTGCTGGCAGGAGAGAATGGGGAACAGCTGCTCACTGGGCATGGGGTTTGACTTTGGCACGATGAAAATGGAGGGGAACCAGACAGAGGCCGTGGTAGCATAAACAACATCGTGAATGTACTGAGTGCCTCTCAGTTGTTCACTTTAAAATGGTTGGTGGGGGGGCGTCTAGGTGGCTCAGTGGGTTAAAGCCCCTGCCTTCGGCTCTGGTCATGATCTCAGGTCATGATCTCAGGGTCCTGGATCGAGCCCCGCATGGGGCTCTCTCCTGCTTCCCCCCCGCTCTCTCCCGACCTTGGATCTCTCTTTCTCTCTGTCAAATAAATGAATAAAATCTTTTAAATAAATAAATAAATAAAATGGTTGATGGTATGTTATGTGAATTTCACCTTAATTTAAAAACTTTTAATGATTAACTAACTCCTCAGTGGCCTTTACCAAGTGTGCCAGCGATGGATGCAAACAAGTAAGGAACCTGGCTTTCTGGGGCTTACAGTCCGGTCAGAGGCAGCAGCCCGGGCAGAAGCTTGCGTAGGTGCTGAGAAGAGGAATAGGTTAGGGTGCGCATGGCAAGGTCGCAAGATAGAGGCTGTTGTGGGACGCCTGGGTAGCGCTGTTCCATACAAATATAATGTGAGCCACATCTGTAATTTAAAATTTCTTGCTAGCCTCACTAAAAAAAGTAATGAGAAACTGTTTAATACTATTCACTATTTAACTCAATATACCTAAAACATCATTTCAGCACGTAATCAATGTATAGCATTGTTTTAAAAAGGTTTTATTTTTGTTTATTTGACAGAGAGAAAGGAGGAGCAGGGGAGGGGTGGAGAGAGAAGGAGAAGCAGAATCCCTGCTGAGTGGGAAGCCCAACACAGGACTCCATCCCAGGACCCTGAAATCATAACCTGAGCCGAAGGCAGACGGTTACTGGACTGAACCACCCAGGCGCCCCAACGTGTGACATTATTAACAAGATCTTTTACATGCTTTTTTTCCTTCAGTCTTTGAAATCCAGTGTTCACACTGAGAGCACACGTGTCACTGAGACAAGCACGTTGCGGTGCTCGCTGGCCCACGCGGGTGGCTAGTGTATGGGACGGCCACGCAGGGGAGGAACAGGAGAAGCTTCTCCTCGGGGTGAGGCAGGGCCCGGGGCTTGTGCGGCTACAGCCAGAGCAAGCTGTGGTGGGGCGAGGGCCCCCCAGGGAAGCAGGGCGGGAGGGGCGAGCCCTCTGCCGGCTGTGAGGGTGACTCTCGGCCGGCGGGGGAGGGGGGGGGTCCAGCCCGATTTTGATGAAAATTGAGTGTTGTAGTGAGTATATTTTAATGCACATCTGGTATTTTTTTTCTTCTGACTGATTTCTCAGGAGAGGAGGTGAAGAGGAGGTCCAGCGGTTATTACATATAATTGACTTAATGACTATTCCCCTCCTCCAACACCCTGACTATCTGTCTCCAGTTTTCTTTTCAAAGTCGAAATAAATCTTGCAAAACTTGGTTGTAAAACTTGTTCATCTCAACTTAATCATCAGTGTCTTGCTCAAGATAATTTTCGGTGTTAACCAAGAGCGGAATCTCTCCAGGGAAGTGATTTCAGAAGTGTAAGGTACCCGTAAACTTTTTTTAAACTTTATTCTCATTTCAAAATAATTGCAAACACACGGAAGAGTTACAAGAAGAGGGGTGCCTGGGTGGCTCAGTCGTTAAGCATCTGCCTTCGGCTCAAGTCATGATCCCAGAATTGTGGGTCTGAGCCCCGAGCTCCACATAGGGCTCCCTGCTCCATGGGGAGCCTGCTTCTCCCTCTCCCACTCCCTCTGCTTGTGTTCCCTCTCTCTCTGTGTCTCTGTCAAATAAATAAATAAAATCTTTAAAAAAAAAAAAAGTTACAAGAAGAGTACAACTCCCATATACCTTTTACCCAGATTTACCGATTTTAACATTCTGCCACATGTGTGTGCAAACTTACATATACTTTTGCATAGACACCTGGATACACATTTCTTCGTGTTATTTTTTTATGAAACAAATTGCAGACATTATGGTCCTTTACCCTTCTTCTCTTCAGCTGGTATTTCCTGAAATCAAGGACAATTTTTTAACAATAAGTACAGTGCAATTTTCAAAATCAGGAAATCCAACATTAAGATGATAAATACTATCTAATTCCTAGTTTATTTTCCAATACTTCCTGTTATTCCAATAACATCCTTTAGAGCAGTTCCTCCTCCCCCACCCCTCCCCCATTGAGGATCCAATCCAAGATCATGCCCTGTATTTAGTTGTCACGCCTCTTTAGTCTCTTTTAATCTGGAACATTCCCTCAGGCCTCTTTATCTTTCACATCATTAATATTTGTGAAGACTATTGGCTAATTTTTTATGGAGCACCCCTTCCTTTGGAGTTGTCTGGTGCTTCCTCGTGCCTGGGTTCAAGTTACGCATTTTGAGCAGGAATACCGTGTAAGTGATATCGCTCCCTTTCCAGTGCATCTCATCTTCCGGTAACTGTTGATCACTTTGAGTTCATTAAATTGGAGAGGATATAATTTATCCAGAAATACATCCAATCTCTAAGCACGGGGCAAGGCATGGGGTAGGCTCTGAAACATCGTTGACCGAGGTTTGAAAGGCCTTATGCGAGTAAGAGAAGCCCATCCAACTGTCACATGAAATTTATAAACAGATTAAAGTTTCATTCACCTAAAAAGCAGCAAGCTTGTTCTGATTTTAGTATATATGAGAAAATCCTGAACATGTTTAGAATGTGATGTCACCGAAAATATCTACATAGATGTAAGGAGACATAGCTCACACACACAAGAACCCTCTCTTTCTTGTTAGATCAGATCAGTTTTTATAAGAGGCTATGTTGCAGAAGTTTCCCAGCTTGCCCTCTTTACCTTCAGCATTTTCTTAGTTCACTGGGTTTGGACAATAACACCCTTGCACATCTACTTACCATTCATTCATTCATTCATTCAGCCTGAGGGGGTAGGGTGGGTAGAGGGGGATGGAGAGAGAATCTTAAGGAGGCCCCTTGCTTAGCCCAGAGCCCACTGGGGGGCTCAATCTCAGGACCCTGAGATGACCTGAGCCGAAATCAAGATTTGGACACCCAAATGACTGAGCCACCCAGGCACCCACCTCTTTCTTTTATTAATCCTGTGCATTGTAAAGCTTTTTTAGCTTTGTTGCTAGATGGTTTATATTCATTCATCCTTTATAAAATGAAAGAGGGGGTTTTGCTCAATACCTCTAAATATGGAAATGCAAAAGTAACGCAGCTCAGTGCAGGCGGCCCAGCTGTATGAAATAAAGCAGGATGATGTTCCAGAACTGGAGACCTCTGAGCTGAATCAGATTCAAGGCTCAGCATGATCACAGCCTCATCCTCGCTTCTCCTGGGATCCACGGATCCCAGCTGGGAAAGGGGGTATGCCTGGAAGCTGATGCCAGCTCTCCCGGCTCCCTTTCTTCTCACCCATTGGCCGTGGAATGCAAATTCGATTACAATTTTGAGTGTGTGCATGTGTGTGGGTTGAGGGTGTCAATCATAACGGGTCATGAAAAGTGCAATGTTTGAAGCAGAGAGCACCTGCATAGCCATATTTGAATTTCTGGGAGAAGTTTGGATAGACAATGGTGCATTGCAGTCGCCAACGCTTTAAACATTTAAATATGTTCTGTTGTTCTTTTGACTAATTCCTCACTGCCTTCTGACATTAAGAGACATCTACAAAGTCAGGGCTAGGCACCGGACGGACGGGTCAAGGCAGCTGCCTTTGTGAGACAAAGTGTTTTATTTGGTATGTTTAAGGGTGTAATTTCTCATCACACCCCCATTCCCTCCAGGTTTCTGTGAGGAGGACTGTGTGAATGAACTTCCTTACGCCTTCCAGATCTCAGGCTGCTGAGGCTGTCAGAACAGGACAGGGAGAGGGCGTTGGGATAGACCCCGCCCAAGTCACAGACTGAACAGAGGCTGGGGGTGGTGATATGGAGTCAGCAGAGCAGCCAAATATTTTTAAAAGTATATAAAACCCACGAGATTAGAACTCTCCAGAGTTGGTATTTCAGGGTTTCTATCTTTATTTATTCTTTAAAGACCAACTCTGTTTTATTTTTTTAAGATTTTATTTATTTATTTGACCAAGATTGAGAGAGCACAAGCAAGGAGAGGGGCAGGCAGAGGGAGAGGGAGAGGGAGAAGCAGGCTCCCCAGGCATCAGGGAGCCTGATCTGGCGCCGATCCCAGGACCCTGGGATCATGACTGGAGCCAAAGGCAGATGCTTAACTGACGGAGCCGCCCAGGCGCCCCAGGGTTTCTGGCTTTAAAAGTTGTATTACTTTCCTTGCTAGTCCTTGTTGGACGGTGCCCTCACTTGCCCGTCTGCAGGATGGAGCGCAAACAGAACATGTAGCTGGGGAGTCCGGAGAATCCCAGGAGCCCTCTGTCTGGGCATGCTCTCGGCCCACGGCTCTGACTCCTGGCGTCCCGGATCACAGGCTGGGGCCCAGCTCCTGCCTCCTCCAAGCCTGTGTGTTCACCCTCGGGCTTTTCTTTTCCACGTGCCACTGGGAACTTCGGTTACAATTCATTACTTTACATTTGCACATTATGGTTCTGTTTGATGGCTGTTTAATCACTGCAGACAATGACTCCAGTGATCCTGAGGAGACGGCCATTAGGAATATGAGGGTTTTGAGTCCAGGAGGTGTCCAAGGTTTGAGTCCAGGGTTTGAGTCCAGGAGGGACACTATTGAACCCATGAGCGCGCAGCGGCAGAAGGGTCCTGACTGGGGAACACTGCATTTGAAGAGAAAAGGCTAAGCAGAGGGGTGGCTGGGTGGCGCAGTCGGTTGGGCATCTAACTCTTGGTTTTGGCTCGGGTCCTATCTCAGGGTCGTGAGAGCCAGCTTTGTGTCCTCTGGTGCTCAGCGTGGAGTGTGCTTGGGTTTCTCTCCCTCTCCCTCTCCCTCTGCTCCTCCCCACCTGGCCACCCCCACCGCCCTACTCAGGCTCTCTCTCCCTCTCAAATAAATAAATCTCAAAAAAAGAAAAGAGGAGAGAAGAGAAAAGAAAAGGAAAAGAAAAGAACATGCAGAGCTTGTAAAAGCTACTCAGCTGACTCCGGCCCTTCTGTGCTTTGAAAACCATCTGAAACTATTTGGGAAAGTCATGCTATTTTAAAACAAGTTATAGTCCTAGGAAATATTGGAATTAAGTTACTGCTTGGTTCTGCTCACAACAAATTGTTCGTATTCCTGGGTTGTAAAAAATCAGCATCCCCATGAGCCGTGGGGCAGACACTATTTATTGCCTACCCTAAAGCTATTCTCTGATTCCTCCTTCTCTGATGCTGTTTGAGTTCTGGGGGGAGATCTCTAGTTCTCCAAGACCAGGAGGTTTAGCCCTGTGATCGGCTTCTGGCTCAGACCATGAGGGGACGTCTGCTGGGGAGACTCGGGCACTATTTCAGTCTCCTGTAAGTGGAGGGCATACTAGGTCAAGTTCTTTGTTAATGGACACTGAAATTTGTATTTTGCATATTATTCAAGTGTCACAGAATTTTCTTTTTTTTTTTTTTCCCTCTCAACCATTTAAAGATATAAAAGCCTTTCTTAGCAGGCTGTACTTAACTAGAAGACAGGCTGGATTTGGCCCATGGGCCGTAGATTACTGACCCCTGTGCTGTGCAAAGGGGGTGCCTACAAAAAAGAAATATTTTTGATTTATAGGAAGGGCAAACTAAAAGTAGGGAAAAGACGGGCTTTAAAGTTTTGTTGTTCTTCCGCTTTTGTCCTGACACAAAAGAAAACCTCTGGGCAGTTACGAAGGGCTAAGAGATAGGAGAGGATTGGAAACTCATGTAAGTAGAAGAAATGTTCAAGGACTTTTATGTTCTTGAGCTGTGGTTGAAGAAGTTCTCCCTGGGGCCCCTGCCACTGAGATATTTACCTACACTTTCTTTTATTAATCCCATTGTTTCAGCTTTTGGATTTTGGTCTTTAATTGAGCTACAGTTCACTTTGCATGCAGTGTTAGGTGGTGATTCCGTTTTATTTTATCCATGTAGTAGCAAGATTTCCCAAGACCATCTTCAGAGAAACCCCTTTCCCCCCAAATTGTTGTGGGGGATGGTTGGGGGCAGCCTGGCTGTCTGTCACCCGGGGAAGGGGAGCATCAAATACCAGGATACACACTCAGGGTACCAGGCAGCTCTGAGAAGCCTTGAAGTCCTCATAGCCACAGGATTCTTAAGACCATAGGGAAAAGGTACAGGCAACACTTATGTAATGGAAGATCATGTGCATTCACCAGCACACCCTCTTTACCAAACACCGGGAAACCGAGAGTCATCTTAAACACAGGACAGTGGGTGCGGCGATATGGTAGTGAGGAAAGTGAATAGGAGAATACAGAAATAACTAAATAAAGCAAGGGAACAGACAGGTGGAGATTAACACTAGGCATACACCTCAAACGGAGGAATAAAATTAACTCTCTTCATATAGGTTAATATTTGTTAAAACAGTAATGAGCATCTTGAGAAACTAGATCTGGTTCATGTTGTGACCTGGGGTTCCCTGATCATGCCTGCCTTCCAAGTGAAAGTTTACTAATTTGTCATGTCACAGCAAGACAGCTTCCTCCTAGGTGGAGTGGCGGGCCACTTGATGAATGAAAAAGGGCCAGAGGTTTTTTTGTGAGGCAAGGGTAGGTGTTAGGAAGCAAGAGTGTGAGGAAGGATTGGAGAAGTGCTGCAGGAGGACCATCCTGGCAGGGCTGTGAGGCCAGAGAGAGAGAGAGAGTGAACATTGACATCAATGACAATGCTGATTGCTTTTCGTACACTAGACCATAATCTAAGTATTTTATATCCTCATGGCAACCTGCCTGGGGCAGGTTTTTTGTTTTTCGTTTTAGAGAAGGAAGGGGGAATGGGGTGGAAGGAGAGAGAGAGAGGGAGGGCACCTCCAGCAGACTCCCCACTGACCACAGAGCCCGATGCGGGGCTTGATCTCACAATTCTGAGATCACGACCTGAGCTGAAATCACGAGTCACAGGTTTAACCCACTGAGCCACCCAGGCACCCCTGGGGTAGGTACTTCAATTATTCTGATTTCTCAGAGGAGGAGACTAGGGCGCAGAGAGGTGAAGTAATTGGTCACACAGCTAGTAAGTACTGGAACTGGAATTTGAACCCCCACGTCTGATTCTAGAATCTGTCAGTGAATCCTCTCCCTGCCCTGAGGGTTTCACTCTATCACCTGTAACTCTTACACTGTTGGTATTGGCGGATTAATTATGAAAGGCTTAACTTGTTGAAAATATGGAGGCAGTCAGTATTACAAGGGACAATACGCAGATTTTTTTACTTTAACTCTTTCTTCAAAAAGACTTGCTCTGGGGGCCCCTGGGTGGCGCAGTTGGTTGAGCGACTGCCTTCGGCTCAGGTCATGATCCCGGAGTCCCGGGATCGAGTCCCACATCGGGCTCCCGGCTCCATGGGGAGTCTGCTTCTCACTCTGACCTTCTCTCTCTCACTCTCTCTCTTTCCTCATAAATAAATAAATAAAATCTTTAAAAAAAAAAAAAAAGACTTGCTCTGTGGTTTTATTTTTCAATAAATTAATATACCAAATAAAAAAAAAATAGAGAGGGCCATGTTCTTTGCTGGTGCCACAAATACACGGTGAAGTGTCCCTTCCTGGGCCTGGATGTTGAGAATGATGATGGTGAAAAGAGTCCCTTTTGATGCAGTTACAAATTTGACAAGTTAACAAGTTAGCTGGAGCTTTTAATCTTGAATTATATCATTTATAACTTAGTCCCTGGAAAAGATCTGGCATGTCTTCATTAGTCTTGAAAATAAATGATTGCATTTTACACAACCAAAGAGATAAAAATACTGTCAGTGAGCAGAATAAAATGCAGAGGAAAGAAAACGATTAGGATAATGCCAGGGAGCTGTATAAAAGGGAAAGTTAAAGATTCTTGTATTCAGGGCTCTCCAGCGTTAAATTGATCTTTCAGGCCAATGTTTTGGAGTGTGTTCAAACCAAGGAAAAAGAACGACATTCTTCATTAGCTGGAGATAACAAGAGGCATTTTCAGTGGGATTTAGTGCTGGGTAGAGACTGCAGCAAGCATGGAAATAATTGGGAGTCTGAACTCATTGAACTGATTTGTGCTGTTTACTGATGTTCAAAAATAAAAAGACCCCATTGATTCAAGTTCTCTGCCCCTGAATCCTTTCATCAAGTGTGCAAGGAATTGGCATGACGCTTAAGGCCAAAAAGAGTGACACCATGAGAAAGAGACGCGTAAAGGAAGTGGACTTTTCTGGCAGGAACACCTCCGAGCCTGTGAAAGGGAACAGTGAGCGTCTGTGGGGCCAGGCCAGGGGCCACAGCTGTCAGATGGGGCCTGAGTGGAACACGTGGTTTCTGCCGAAGGAATGGGATTTCTGAGAAAGAATGAAGGCCCCGGCCGAGGTGGCGGAGGAGAGTTCAGAATGGTGAAAAAGACAGCTGGGGTTGGCACCAGGAGAGGACCCCAGCCTCCTGAAAGGCAGCCCTACTTCGAATAAGGGCCATTGTTCCAGGACACTTCAGCCCCAGGGCCTCCAGCAGACCTGCTGCGGGAGGTGCCCATCCCTCCGGGTCAGCTCCCACCAGACTCTGAGATACACAGGGCCGCAGTTTAAAGTTTAATCGCACTTTTAAGAGGAGAGAATTATGAAAATATTATTTATTTATTGGAGAGAGGGAAAGAAAGCACAAGTGAGAGACAGAGGGAGAGGGAGAAGGAGAATCCCCACTGAGCAGGGAGCCCGATGAGGGGCTTGATCCCAGGACCCCGGGATCATGACCTGAGCCGAAGGCAGACCCTTAACCGACGGAGCCACTCAGGCACTCCTGAAAACATTATTTAATAGGTACATCTTTCAAAAAGTCAGCAGTCCAAAGGAGGACACCCTTGTAAGTGAGACAAATTAAAGGGACAATTAAGAAACAACATGAAGAAGGAGGAGGTGAAGAGGGAGGGGAAGGGAGATTTAAGACTGAACTCTTTCTCTCTAAGCACACATATCTATATGCATATATACTTACATTCTATTATGAGAAATTTCAGACCCCAGGGTCTTCTTCCAAGCTCCTGTGGTCATTAGCAGAATTCAGTCCCTTGCAGTTATGGGACTGAGGTTCCCGGGCGTGCCGGCCAGCTGCTCTCCTGGTTCTCTCTTGCTCTTGGTAGCACAGCTCCTGAAAAGCATGTCCAAATTCAATGCATCCACCACCTCTCTTCCCATTCCCTTCTGGAACCATTTTACTCAGGGCTTTTATCCCACCAGTGTGTTGGAACGGCTCTTATCAAGGTCACCATGACCTCCATATTGTCAAATCCAATGGTCCATTCTGAGTTTTCATCTTATTTTACCCAACAGCATCATCAAACACAACTGATCCCCTTCCTCCTCTATATACTATCTTCTCTTGAATTCCAGGACCCCACCCTCTCCCATCCTCTCCCTCGTTCTCAGTCTTTTTTGCTGGCTCCTTCCCAACTCCTTGACCCCTAACTGTCACAGTGCTCCAGTCCTCTACTTGCGTGCACTCCTCAGCCAAGCCCATCTACTCCCATGGCTTTTTTTTTTTTTTTTTTTTTAAGATTTTTACTTATTTATTTGACAGAGAGAAAGAGAGCACAAGCAGGGGGAGCAGCAGGAGAAGGAGAAGCAGGCTCCCCACTGAGCAGGGAGCCCAATGCGGGACTTGATCCCAGGATCCTGAGATCATGACTTGAGCCTAAGGCAGCCACTTAACCGACTGAGACACCCAGGCGCCCCTACTGCTTTAAAGGCCTGCTGCATGTTGATGACTCCAAACGATCTCTAGCCTGGTCCTTTGCGCTAAACTTCAGACACATAAATAACAATAGTAATAGTAATAATAAACTAATAAAATAGTTTATTATTAAACTATAAATAAAATAGTTTATTATAAACAAAAAACTAATAAAATAAACACAGTGTGTTGTGTATTTGCATTTGCTGTATTATTAATTAAAACAATAATTATGAATTAAAATAATTATTATATAGCAAAAGTGAACACATACACAATGCTTATTTTGTGATAGGTACTGTTTTAAACATTTAATAAACATTAACTCATTTACTGTACCCTCATCAGTTTCTCCAGTTTTTCACAAGAATATTCATCGTGCCCAGGGCTGACTTCATAGGCTGACTTCAGGCAGTCCCACAGGGCTCCACCCCTACAAGGGCCCTGTGGTTGCTTCATTGCTCTGCTGTCGCCATCTCGAAAGTCTTAATTTTTGAACAACGGGTCTTGTGTTTTCATTTTGCACTTGGCCCACAGGTGATATAGCCAGTCCTGATCCTGCCTCCAGCCAGAGAGTGCATAGCTTGGTGGTCTAGAAGAGCCACATCCTAGGCTGGTTCAGGGAGGGCTTCATTGAACTCGTGGATGCTGAAGGGTTTGCAGAACTGGCTCGGAGATCATGGCTACAGAGGTGCTATCTGACCACCCCACCAGCCCTCCAAAACCGACCCAGGGGAGATGTGTTCCCAAAGAGCATAGTCTTGGTTCCCTGTAGCATTGATTTCCAATGCTCACTTTGGTCTGAGGCCCCCTCCTCTGATTATGGATGTGGTACAAAACAGCCCTGGGAGGCCACTATGGGGCATCCCAGAGAAATTCTTCAGGACCCTGCGGGCCACATCACACATGCACGAGAAACTATTTTTTGGTCTCAGCACATGGGGTGGTTAGCCTTCCCCTGAGCAGTGGTTTGCGTTCTACTTTTAGAAAAAATGATAGGGTCACCGTGGACCACACTCGTCACTGCTGCCTCCACTGTCCTACTGTGAGGAAGCTAAGCCAGCAGCTGGCCCCGCTCTACATTTTCATGACAGTCCTCATCTACTTTACCATTCCTGTTCCCGCATTCCTTTGGGCCCATTTTTCTCATCTGTGGAGGTTTTATCCTACTGTATGTATTTTTTTTTTAAGATTTTATTTATTTATTTGACAGAGGGAGAGATCACAGGCAGGCTAGAGGCAGGTGGAGAGAGAGGGGGAAGCAGGCTCCCCGCTGAGCAGAGAGCCCGATGCGGGGCTTGATCCCAGGACCCTGAGATCATGACCTGAGCCGAAGGCAGAGGCTTTAACCTACTGAACCACCCAGGCGCCCCTTATTGTATGTATTTTTATAAGTCATTTCATACCGTTTCTAGAAAAAAGTTATAACTCAATAAATTAAATGACAATAGTTGAAATAAGTCAAACCCTATAAGATTAAGTGCCCTTTCTTCATAACATTTCTTGAAGCTAAAAAGACTTTTCTGGACCTACTCACTTAAGCAGTATCATTCACAAGAACCTTCTGGCACAACAGTGACCCGGGCAGTCCCATGGAGTCATGGGATTTGCTCTGCGCGGGCCTGAGCCTGGTGCTGAAAGGCTGCCCAGCCAACAAGCCCGTGACTCTGAGTCAGCTGTTCAGGGCTCCTGAGGAGAAGATCACGACCACCCTCTTCCTCTTTCTCAAAAGTAAAACAAATCCAAATCAGCTCGCTGGCCACTGACCGGATAAATGCCTAGCGGCCTTCTCTGAGCCCCAGGCATATTTAGTGCTGCAGGTGGGCTCAGCCTTGCCGCACCGGCCATGGGGAGGGGGGGAGGCGGGGGTGCACAGAAAGCCAGCCACCAGGCTAACTAACTTGGCCTGTGGCAGCTTATTCACCCTATCACTGGAGGAAGTACTGGTGAGGGCCAGGCATCACAGTCTTGAGCTCTGGCGAAGCACCTCGATGTTTTAGGCAGCATGAGGCAGAGCAGGGTCCTCAGCTTCATTCCTGTACCACTTTCGTGGGTTTTCTCATATGTATGTGCTTTTTTTTTTTTTTTTAAGATTTTATGTACTTATTTGAGAGAGAACACGCACAAGCAGGGGGAGCGGCAGAGGGAGAAGCAGGGTCCCCGCTGAGAAGAGAGCCCAACACTGGGCTCCATTCCAGGACCCTGGGATCATGACCTGAGCTGCAGGCAGACGTTTAACCGACTGAGCCACGCAGGCGCCCTATATCTGTGTATTTTTTGTTAAAGTTTTTATTTAATATTTATCTTTGAATCTACATCAATGCTTTAATCTCCTCCTAAGCAATAGTACTCTAAATGTAGGAATTGATATTCTAGTTACATTTTTTCTATCTATAGAAAAATAATCTGCTGTCATCTATTGTAAGATAAATATTGAAAACTTGTTGAAATAAAACGAATGTGTTCATGTACCTTCTAAAGTCATCTCATGTACCCCCAGTGGTAGGCATGCCACACCGGGGGACACTCTGAAGGAGAAACTAAATCTGGGGTCTCATAGGGCTGCTCAGAGCAGCATTGGCTATGGTGGGATTTGGGGGGAGCAGAGAACCTGTCCTTTAAGTGCCATATGTGCCTGCATATATTATTATAGACTGAAAAAGTTAGGCTTTGAGAAATCAAAATGATCACAAGTTAGGATCCATAACTTATACAACTTCCCTGCCTCTGTTTCGAGGCTTCTTTGGGTAAAATTATCTTTAAAACAAATACGTTTACTAATGCCAACAGTGCAGTATTTGCAGAGCCCTTCAGAAACAATGCTGGCAGTTGTAGTAAGTTCTCTCTATATTTTAGGAGTAATACTTGTTCATTCAGTTTACCAAGCACCAGTAAAAGAAAGTTTTGTTATAAAATATTAGCAAATGTGGCCAGCAGGAAGACTGTATTCCAGAGTGGGCTGGGGCTTCCTTTGGGAGCCCCCATGGAGCTGAGCATGGTAGAAGAGGGGTGAGGATCCCATCAAAGAGAGGCTGGGGAGAGAATATTTTGGGGCTGTGTTTTCACTCCATGGCGGGCATGGGGGAGAAGGAGGAGTAAGAGGATCTCTGTTGTAAGGGTCGGCAAATAGGATTGGTGGTAGTTTGTCGTGGCACAGGTGAGGATGTGAAAGCAAAAGAGAAAAAAGTTGGAAAAATGAGTTTTCTGCAAGGTCAAGTAAGAGAAAGTTTATCAGCAACAAAACAAGAATAGGAAATGTAATTGGGTATTAGCTGGAGACCCGGCCAATGGTAGAGTTGGTGCTAGAACTTCAAAACTGAGGCTAACCCAGAGAGCTTTGTGATCATTATATTTTTTAAATTGGATCTCAGAAGCAGAAAAGACACACAACATACTTCCAAGAGATGCTGCATTCATTTAGCCAGAAGTATTTATTCATGGCTTCAGGTGGTGGGTTGGCAGGTTGAGGGCATTGTGAGACAGACAGGTCCTTCCCCACAAAGCCAGGGGACCAAGACAGAGGCTGAGAGGTCAGGCACTGGTCTGGGGGCAAGGTCACCTCTTTGGGGATAGAGGTTGGAGGGTCGTGGTAGTGGCCTTTTCTGTGGCTTGGGTCATAATAGCAAAAGAAGAGAAATTAGAAATTTCAAGATTTTTGCCAATTCTTCTGAACTGTTGTGGTGGGAGTAGAGGCAGAACAGATTAGGAGAAAGTTTCCCCCATCACCGCTACCAACTTGACTCAGAGAGATTAGAAGGCAAGTGGGGCTTCCACAGAAATTTGAAGCATTTTTTCCTTCTAATTTTAGGGGAACCTTCAAAGAGTCCCTCTACTGACAGCTGAATTACATTTGGAAATCTGAAGACAATGAAGAAAATGTCTAGATATTGCAGCCTCCAGGGTCCCCTCTCCCTTCCTCTTCCTTAAAGTAGTCACAGGACCACATACTGTGACATGATGGTGGTGTGATGAAAAGTTCCTTAAAAGCACAAAAAGCATAAATCAGCAGTCATGTGCTTGATCTGAGTGTATATGTTGATGGGAAAGGTCCTAGAATATGCATCTTGTGCAACATTATTTGTGTTAGGAAATAGCTAGAAAAACCCAAATGTCCTTTGGAAGAGGAGAGGTTAAATAAACTATGACACATTTGTGCAATGGACTATTATGCAGCTGTTAAAAAGGAGTGGGTAGGGGCACCTGGGTAGCTCAGATGGTTGGGTGTCTGCCTTTGGCTCAGGTCATGATCTCCAGGTGCTGGGATCGAGTCCCATGTCGGGCTCCTGGCTCAGCGGGGAGTCTGCTTCTCCCTCTCCCTCTGTCTTTCCCCCTGCTTGCGCTCTATCTCTGTATCTCTCTCAAATGAATAAATTAAAAAAAAAAAAGGAGCGGGTAGATCTTTGTTTTAGAGTTTGGTCAGGTCATCAGAGAAGACTCTGTGTATTCGGTGACTGAGCCAGGATAGACACATGGCCTTAATCAGAGCCAGGGAGAGGCCGTGAATATTTTGTTGGGAATCCTGGGAAAGAGTCCCTTTTTCTTCATTAACTCTCTAAGAGATGTAGGGTGTGGAGCTGCTGCAGGAATGTTGTCAGTGGGAAAAGGGAGCCTGGACAGATACTGAGAACTTAGCAAGGATAGTTTTAGTGGAGTAAGGGGTGAGACAAATTGAAAATGGTTGAAGAGTGAGGTGAGAATGGGTTGGGGAGGAGAGCAGTCAAGTGAAACAAGATTTAGAGACGTGTGGCTTTTACAGGAAACAGAGAGCTCAGGTGGTGGTTTTTGAAGACAAGGTCAAGAGCATTTTGCAATTGTTTTTCCCCAGCAGAGAGGTGCTACAATATGTGTAATGTATATGGGGGACTCAGCAAAGGGGAAGAACAGGTGACTCATGAGTAGAGCGGACAACTGGTGATATCCCGTAGCATGTGTGAAGGGTAGGCTTTGGAGTACAGAAGAGAATCACCACTGTCCTGTCTGAGGCTTCTAATTTCTCAGGGATGAGGGGGTCATCTTTTCAGAGAGAAGACACATTAAATGGTATAGAAAAGGTATAGAAAAGCCATAGGGGACCTGGCTGGCTCAGTCAGTGGACCATGAGACTCTTGATTTCAGGGTGGTGAGGTGGAGCCTTTTGTTGAGTGTAGAGATGGAGGAAGGAAGGAAGGAAGGAAGGAAGGAAGGAAGGAAGGAAAGAAGGAAGGAAGGAAGGAAAGGGAGGAAAGGGGAGGGAGGGAAGGTGGAACGGAGGAAGGAAGGGAAGGAAAAGAAAGGAGAGGAGAGGAGAGGAGAGGGAAGGAAAGGAGAAAGAAAAGAAAAGGAAGGAAGGGAGGGAGGGAGAAAGGAGAGAGAGAGAGGGAGGGAGGGAAGGAAGGAAGGAAGGAAGGAAGGAAGGAAGGAAGGAAGGAAGGAAGAAGGGGGAGACAAAGAAAGGGAGAAAAGGAGAAAAGCTCAGGTGGGAGCAGTGGCTGAGCCCCCTGGAGTAACTATGTGGGTTTCTGGGCAGCGTTACTGAGATGTTTAAGGTCATGACTTTATAGCATAGCTTTCCGTAGCAGTCCCACGGCTCTGCGGGTGTGCTGGTCACGGAAGACACCCTCCCAAGGTCTCAGGTTGGCAGGAAAGTGCCGGAGGAAGGGATGTGGAGGAGTTGCAGTTACATACCTTCAAGAGTGATTGGACTTTGGGGCTTCTGCGTGGCTCAGTGGGTTAAAGCCTCTGTCTTCAGCTCAGGTCATGATCTCACGGTCCTGGGATGGAGCCCCGCACCGGGCTCTCTGCTCAGCAGGGAGCCTGCTTCCCCCTCTCTCTCTGCTTGCCTCTGCCTGCTTGTGATCTCTCTCTGTCAAATAAATAAATAAAATCTTAAAAAAAAAAAAAGAGTGATTGGACTGATGTGCAGTGGAGTCAAAGCTAGAAGAAGAAACAGGTGAGGCCAGGAGGTGCCACGGTCACTTAGGGATAGACACCCCCATCCTCCATAAAGTTTCATTTTCCTTTCCCTTTTGCCCCTTTCCTTCTCACGTTTGGCTTGTTAGAAGTTGCCTTGCCAGTGAGAAAGCTGGAGCCATTTCTTAAACTCACCTCTCTCTACTTCTGCCTCCATGGGTGAGCTGCCATAGGTAGTAATTTCCATTAATAATTTTTTGTGTGTGTTTTGATGAGATTCATCTCTCTGGTCAATGACAGACTTCTACATTCAGCCATCAAATATTATGGAAGTCTATCTATAGGACAGATGGCATCTTCAAAGAACTTGGAAATCCAGTCTCTCTGGGTCTTTCTAACTTTGATGGAAAAAAACCAACAAGATCTGAAGTGTTGTCCATGCAGTAGCGGTCCAGGGGGCTCCCTGGAAGGGACTGATGGGAACATTGCTGATCTAGACCCCAGTCCTAACTGCTTTTATTGCTGTACATATCCAATGACAATAAATTCACTACCTTTGAAAGGTAAGTAGGCTATGTCTTCTGTTTTCAGAACATACATGGTGGGGAGGATGGGAGGAGAGGAGGGGATAAATCAGTAAGACATTTCAAAGATCAATCTAATGAAGTCTATTAAAATAAGAACTATTTAAAAATAAATAAAACTCTTCATATTTTCAACTCTGCATTTCCTCTTTTACAAAACAGTTGTGCAATGGTGAAAAGGTATATGTTTTAGTATATTCTATCAAAGCATTGTTGGCCATGACTAGAGGCATAGTTAAATAAATTAAGCAATGGACATACATTGGAATCCCACCTTTAAAAACAGTGAAGTAGGGGCACCTGGGTGGCTCAGTCGGTTGGGCGGCTGCCTTCAGCTCGGGTCATGATTCTGGGGTCCTGGGATCGAGCCCCGCATCGGGGTCCCTGCTCGGCAGAGAGCCTGCTTCTCTCTCTCCCTCTGCCTGCCTCTCTGGCTGCTTGTTTTCTCTATCTCTCTGTCAAATAAATAAATACAATCTTAAAAAAAAAAACAACAGTGAAGTAAACCTACACGTGCTTATTTGGAAGGTTCTTCAAAATATTTTGTTAGGTGACAAGATGAAACACAGTATGATAGCACTGATAATAACTATTAGAATGTATATAAAGCATGAAAATGAGAGAAACGGGCACAGTAATGTTAAAGATAATGCCACTGGGAGGGTGGAGAATAATTTTCATTTTATGAGTTTCTATGTGGTTTGAATTCTCTATTGTGATCAAGCATTATTTTTGCTCACTAATGGAATTATCAAGCATAATTTCCCTGCTAAGGATGTTACATTCATTACTGATCCACACAGTCTCTGGGTGGTGGATATTGCCTATTCTGCAGATAAAAGGATTGGAAGAGTTAACCTACCCAACTTCACCCATTAGTAAAGATTCTTTATCTAAAGAGACAAAGAAGCTTTTCAAACTCTAAATAAAGTTAATGTAATCTTCCTGGACTCAGCTGATTTCTATTTAGAAGCTCACTTCTGACTGCCTTGACTATTTCTTCTTCCCATTATGATTTCACTTCTGTCTCAAACTATTAAAATTCTTCTCCTCTGGGAAATTACCACAGGCTGATGATGGCTCTTCATGATTCCCTTAACTGTACTCCAGCATTGTGATGTCCTCATTGCAGTGCCTTTTTATACATGTTACCATCTGAATTTGCATAGATGACTTGATTCTTGTTTATCTTCATCTTGATGATGAGCTCCTTGAGAGACTTGACACTTTGTTTGGCACTTTCCATAATTCTTCAGGGTCCTTTCCAAACCTGCTCAGTAGGTCTTAGGACTGAATTCTTAACAGTGCAACATTTGCATTTGGTGGGTCCTTAATACCAGAAAGCAACAATTTCAATAAATCAGGCAATTCTTTTCTTATACAAGACTGTGTTTTCTCTACTGAACTATGTAAATGTCCCTGAGTTGGGTAGCTTCTGGGTTAATAAATAATTCCAGTAATGTCTTCTCTTGACTTTCTTTTCTGGTGGAAAGGAGATGTGAGTCATGCAGTCACTAGAAGTTTTCCAAGTGTAGGGACCTCTGGGTGGCTCAGCTGGTTGAGCATCTGCTTCGGCTCAGGTCGTGATCTTGGGGTCCTGGGATTGAGTTCCGCATTGGACTCCCTGCTCAGTGGGAGAGTCTGCTTTTCCCTCTCCCTGCTGCTCCCCCTGCTTGTGCTCTCTCTCTCTGATAATAAATAAATAAATAAATAAATAAATAAATAAATAAATAACATCTTAAAAAAAAGTTTTCCAAGTGAAAAGATCTTGACAACTGCTATGTCAATGGAAACACTAATGGCAGAGAATCTGCTATTCTTCTGCTTCACTGCGGACAGGATTGAATACTGTTTACATTATAAATGACAAGGAAACAAGACAAGACTTCCAGCTGGTTGATGACATGAGGTTGAGAAAAGAGCTTCAAGGTAACTGGTTAACATATAGAGTCTAGATTATCTGGTTTAAGTAGAGAGACAAACTAGTGAGTCAGGTATAATTTTCATTTTCCTCCACAAATATTTGACTGTATATCCTTAACATTTCATCAGTATGGCAGTAAAAATTACATTGTCTGTATCCACAGTCATTTCCCCGGTTTTCTTCTCTGTGCTTCAGTATTTGAAGGCAAGCTTCACCAGAGTGGCGTATTTAATCCTAAGGACTTGGACGCAATTTGACAAACCAGTTGATTCATAGTATCACTTCAGAAATCTAAAAGCTACTTGATAATACACAATTTAGGGTGGGAAAGAAGGCATTTCTTTTTTGTTGTTGTTGTTCTAAATTAAATCTTAACAAATGTCTAAACTTATTTCAAGTATATGGAAAAGTGTAGAAAATAACATAATGGATAACCATGTACTCATCATCCACTCTATTAAATGTTACCATTGTCATATTAAGTTTAGATTAAATGTCATAAAGATAAAGTGCTCTGCATATGCCTCCGAAATCTCATTCCTTTTATTCCCTCCCTAAGCAAACTCTATGCTGAATTTGGTGTTTATCCTTCTCATACAGTCATTCCCTTACTATGTTTATATATTCACAAATAATATATAATATTATTTTGCATCTTGTACTCTAAATGGTATACCATACATATCATTTTTCACCTGTACTTTTTTGGTTGTTTATACATGTAACTCAAATTGTGCAGATATATCCTCTTTTACCAAATATCTGTTATCCTGTGGATGGATTTCCCGTTGTTTCCAATGCCTTCCTACTACAAACAATACTATGTATTGATTTGCACAAGTCTTTTCCCACATACAATTGTTTCTCATATATTCATGTGCATTCAATCATCTGGCAAATCTTGTTAACAGGCAAGCTCTGATTCAGTAGGCTTGGGATTGGGCCTGAGATTCTGCATTTGTATTAAGTTCCGAGGTGGTATTGATGCTGCTGGTCCTAGGACCACACTTTGAGGAGCAATGGTCTTATGGGGGAGTGGAACTACTAGGTTGTAAGGGATGTGCACTTCAACATTTCTAGATATTGCCAAATTGCTCTCTTAGGTGCTTGCACTAATCCACACTCATATTAACAGCTCACAGCGTCTCCACGATATTACATCTTCAACACCTGTTTTCATCACTAATTTCTGCCAATTTGGTGGGCATGAAGTGTTATTTTGTTGTATAGTCTTCTATGAATATTTTTGAGGTTGGACCACTTGAGTTTCTTTTTCTGTAATAGTTCTCAACATAAACTCCTTTGGGGACAAAGAAAATGTCTTCATTCATCTATTTCATACTTTAAAGCATCCTTCTTATAAGAGTCCTTCACATTTTTAAAGCTTTCAATTTTTCTTTTTTTAAAGTACTGGAAACAAAAGTGGAAAGGCAGAACTGAAAGAATGGGGCTGGAAGGGAGTAAGGAGAGGCACCTACCATCACTCCAGCTGGAAGAAGGTCTTAGACTTTTTCCTATATTCTTCCCTGGCTGAGGATAAGAGAAACAGAAATGGAAGCTGATGGGAAGAAGGGGAAAGAAGTCTATACCTTCTGAGGTCTTCATTAATCTTGAATTTTAGGGGAATGAATTTAACTGAAGTAACTAATCCTGTTAAAATTAAGCCTTTGTCATAAAAAAATGCTAAGCTCCACCCTACAAATTACATGCCTTGGGAGATACATGTATTGCAAAGATAATGCATGTGTATTGTAGAAAAAAGCAAGAAGGAAAAAAAAACCCTCCATATCTAGTATAGCATGGTAGTTAAAGGCATGCACTTCTAAGTCCTGCATTTGAATTCCAATATAACAATTTGCTAGTTGGGTGACCTTGGATAGGTCATTTTCTCACTTAGAAAAAAGAGGATCATGATAATAGCACCTAGATCATAGGGTTGTGAGGATTAAATTGATGTATTTAAGACATTGTCTGAAACATAGTAAAAGGTCATAAAAACTAGAGCTAGCAGAAGTGACATTAGCAAGATGGTAGAATAGGAAGCCCTCGACCCTCCTTCCCCCTTGGAGACACAGATTTAACCACAATGCATGGACCAAGTGTCTGAAAAATCTAGAACCCAGTCAAGAAGTTCCTGCACTCTAGGTGAGTGCAAAGCCAACAACATGAAAGCCTGGTAGGAAAGTTCATGGTGCTTTCTCTTGCCAGAGCCCCTCCCTCTGACCCAGTGAGTGCTATTGGGAAGAAACACTGAACTCCCATCTTCTCCCTGGGGATGAAATGTATGCCCAACATTCTTTTAGGTAGACTGTTGAAGAGACTGATTTACATCTTGTCTGACAACCAGGAGCCTAAGTGACTTATGGGACACCATAAAGCAGAACAATACATGCATTATGGAAGTCTCAGAAGAAGAAGAAAGAGAGAAAGGAGCGCAGAGCCTAACTGAAGAATAATTAATGGCCTCAAATTCCCTAAATCTGAGACTAGAAATGGACATACAAATCCATGAAATTACAAAAACTCCAACTAAGATAAATCTAAAGCGAATTACACCAAGGCATATCATAATCAAACTGTCAAAATTCACCAAGAGAATCTTTAGAGCAGAAAGAGAAAAGTGGCTTGTAATGTACAAGGGAGCTCCTATTAGATCATCAAAAGATTTATAAACAGAAACATTGTGGGCTAGAAGGGAATTCGATGGTATATTATAAATACTTAAAGAAACAAGTGCCAACCAAGAATCCCATATCCAGCATAACTATACTTCAAAAAACAAAGGAGAAATTTAGATTTTTTCAGATAAACAAAAGCTAAGAGAGTTTCTCATCACTAGACCTGCCCTATAAGAAACGCTGATGGGTTCTTTCCCTTGGAGCAGGTGGCGGACGTGGAGGCTTATGCAGCCTTGACCAATATTAAGTCTCAAGATCCTAAGGGTAAGGAGGAGGAACTATTGAAATAGCTGGACAACTGGAAGGTGAAGTTATCACAGCTGCATGTCTCCAGTGTGGCAGGCAGAATGGCATCCAAGCTGTCCAAGATCCAAGTTGTTCACAAATCTGTGACCTTGTGCTCTCACTACATTACCTAGACTCAGAAAGAGAATCTCGAAAATTCTACAAGGGCAAGTAGTACAAGCCCCTGGAGCTGTGGCCCAAGAAAATGTGTGCCATGTGCTGCTGGCTCAACAAACATGAGGAGAACCTGAAGACTAAGAAGCAGCAGTGGAAGAAACTGTTGTGCCCACTGCGGATGTATGTGGTCAGAGCCTGAGCACTGCAGTGTCCATAAACTGGCTGGGAATAAAAAGAAATGCTGAAGGGAGTCTTTCAAGTTGAAGTGAAAGGATGATAAACAGCAACCAAAACCATACAAAAACCTCCTATGGTAAAAAATATATAAATTAAAAATATAAAATGTAGGGGCCACTGGGTGGCTCAGTCATTAGGCATCTGCCTTCAGCTCAGGTCGTGATCCCAGAGTCCTGGGACTGAGCGCCACATAGGGCTCCCTGCTCAGAAGGAAGCCTGCTTCTCCCTCTCCTACTCTCCCTGTTTGTGTTCCCTCTCTTGCTGTGTCTCTGTCAAATAATAAATAAAATCTTTAAATATATATTTATATATAATTATATATGTGTGTATATATAAAATGTATAACTCCTATTGTAAAGGTAAATATATAAATGTATAATTATGTAGTATTGTAATGTAGGGCATATATCACTTTCTAGTATAGAATTTTAAAAACAAAAGCACAAAAAGTAATTATATATAAATATATGCTAAGTGATGTGATATAAAAAGAGGTAATTTGCATCTCAATAACAAAGTGAGGGATACAGAGTTTATGTAAAGGGGCAGAGTTTTTATATGCGATTGAAGTTAAGCTGTTAACAGTTTAAAATATTGTTACAACTGTAAGATGTTTTATGTAATTGCAATGATAACCACAAAGAAACTATGAATATACACACGCAAAGGGAAAATGAGAAGGGAATAAAAATACGTCACTACAAAAAAATTTTAAAATGAATGAAACATAAGGTAGTATGAAGAAAAGAGGGACAAAAAAGCAATAAGATATACAGAAAACAATGAACAAAATGGCAATAGTAAGTCCTTCCTTGTCAGCAATTACTTTATAGGTAAATGGATTTTAAATGTACCAAGTGAAAGACACAGATTGATTGAACAGATAAAAAACATGATCCAATTAATATACTGTCTACAAGAAATTCATTTTAGATCTAAAGAAACATATAGTCTAAAAGTGAAACCATGGAAAAAGATATTTTATACAAACAGGAACCTGAAAAGAGGAGGGGAGGCCATATTTGGACAAAATAGACTTTAAGACAAAAACTGTCACATGAGACAAAGAAGGACATTATATAATTGTAACAGGATCGATTCACCAGGAAGATATAACAATTATAATACACATGCACCTAATATTAGGGCTCCCAACTAGAGGAAGCAAACATTGACAGAACTGAAGGGAGAAAATAGACAGCAATACAGTAATTGTAGGAGACTTCAATACTCTGCTTTCATTTATGGCTAGAATAACCAGAAAGAAGAAAATAGAAGAATTGAACAATACTACATACAGACCAATTAAACTTGACAGATATGTATAGAACACTTAACAGCATAATACATATTCTTCTGAAGTGCACATGGACATTCTCTAAGGCAGATCATAGGTTAGATCATAAAATAAGTCTTAACAAATTTAAGACGATTGAAATTATATCAAGTATCTTCTCTGACCACAATGGAATAAAACTAGAAATCAGTAAAAGAAGGAAAATCCACAAATATGTGGTAATTAAACAACATGCTCTTAACCAATGGGTTAAAAAAGAAATCACAAAGGAACTTAGAAAATATCTAGAGACAAAAGAAAACAAACACAATATACCAAAGCTTATGGGACACACAAAAAAAGCAATACTAAGAGGAAATTTTACAGTGGTAAGTGCTTACATTAAAAAAGATCTCAAATCCATAATCTGACTTTACACCTTGAGGAGACAAAAAAAGAACTAACTAAACCCAAATTTTGAAGGAAAGAAATAATGAAGATTAGAGCAGAGGTAAATGAAATAGAGAATAGAAAAACAATTTTAAAAATCAACAAAATCAAGAGTTGGTGTGTTATGGACTGAATGTTTGTGTCTCCCCACAAATTCAGATATTAAAGTTCTTATCTGCAATGTATTTGGTGGTGGGGGCCTTTGAGGGATAATTAGGTTTAGATGAAATCTTGAGGGTCAGAATCTCATGTTGGAGATTAATGCCCATATTACAACAGGAAGAGAGAGAAAAAAAATCTCTGTCTTCATGCACATGCACCAAGAAAAGGCCGTGTGAGCACACAGCAAGAAGGCAGCTATCTGCAAGCCAGGAAGAGGGTTCTCACCAGCACCTAAACATGCTGGCACCCTGATCTTTGACTTTCAGCCTCCAGAACTGTGAGAAATAAATATCTGTTTTTTAAGCCACCCAGTCTATGACATTTTAGGGTAGCTTGAGCAGATTAACACGTTGTTTTTTTAAAAGAATGACAAAATTGACAATGACCTAATTAGACTAACAAAAAGAGGCAGAAGACTCAAATAACTAAAACTAGAATTGAAACAGTGCATATTACAACTAATACCACAGAAATTAAAAGGATTAAGAGACTACTATGAAAATTTTATCATAACAAACTGGATAACCTAGAAGAATTAGATAAATTCCCAGAAATGTACAACCTACCAAGACTGAATCATAAATAAAAAATCTGAACAGACCTATAACTGCTAAGGAGATTGACACAGTAATCAAACGTCTCTCAACCAGGACCAGATGACTCACTGAAAGATTCTACCAAACACTTTAAGAATTAACACTAATCCTCCTCACAATCTTCCAAAGAATTGAAGAGGAAACACTGCCAAACTCATTCTGTGAAGCCAGCATTATTCTGATACCAAAACTAGATGAAGACACAAGAAAATAAAACTGTAGAAAAATATTCCTAATGAGTAACAATGTAAAAATCCCTAACAAAGTACTAGTAAACTGAACTAAACAGCACACTAAAAGGATTATGATCAAATGGGATTTACTTAGAATGCAAGGATGGTTCAACAATAAAAAAAAATCTGTCAATATAACACACCACATTAACAAATGTAGGACAAAATCCGCATGATTATCTCAGTTGATGCATAAAAGCACTTGACAAAATATAACGCTCTTTCATGATAAAAGTACTCAACAAACTAGGAATAGAAGCAAACTACCTTAATATTAAATACATATATATATGAAAACCCCACAGCTAACATTATACTCAACCATGAAAGACTGAAAGTTTTTCCTCTAAGATCAGAACTAAGGCAAAGATGCCTCCTTTCACCACAACTATTCAACAGAGTACTAGAATTCCTAGCTATAGCAATTAGACAAGAGAAAGAAATTAAAAAGCACCTAAATTGGAAAGGAAAAAAAGCAAAATTATCTCTGTTCACAGATTATATGATTTTTTAAAAAAGATTTTATTTATTTATTTGACAGAGAGAGATCACAAGCAGGCAGAGGCAGGCAGAGACAGAGGGGGAAGCAGGCTCCCCACTGAGCAGAGAGTCTGATGCGGGGCTCGATCCCAGGACTCTGAGATCATGACCTGAGCCAAAGGCAAAGGCTTTAACCCAGTGAGCCACCCAGGTGCCCCAAATATATGATCTTATATGTACAAAACCTTAAAGACTCAACACACACACACACACACACACACACACACAAACTGTTACAATTAATAATTTTAGCAAGGTAGAAAGATACAAAGTCAACACACAAAAATCAGTTGCCTTTATATGCACTACCAGTAATTAATCCAAAAAGGAAATTAAGAAAATAATCCCATTTACTATAGCATCAAAATGGGTAAAATATTTAGGAATAAACATAACCAAGGAGGTGAAAGACTTGTACACTGAAAACTGTAAAGCATTGCTAAAAGAAAAAAGAGGATACAAATGAATGGAGATATCCTGTACTTATGGATTGGGAGACTTAATATTGTTATAATATGCATACTATCCAAAATGATGTAAAGATTCAGTGGAATCCATATTAAACACCAATGGCTTTTTTTTTTTTTTTTTTGGCAGAAGTAGAAAAAAAGTCCTAAACTTTATATGGAATCTTAAACTATCCCAAGTATCTAAAACAATCTTGAAAAAGAAGAACAAAATTGGCAGCCTCACAATCCTGATTTCAAAACATAATACAATGAAACACTAATTAAGACAGTGTGGTACTGGTATAAAGGCAGATGTATAGACCAACAAAACAGAATAGAGCCCAGAAAAAACCCCATGCATGTACACCCTGATAATTTTTGACAAAGGTGCCAAGACTAGAAAATGGATAAAGGACAGTCTCTTTAACAAATAGTATTGGGATACCTGGATATCCACATGCAAAAAATGAAGTTGGATTCTTACCTCACACCATATACATAAATTAAAATGGATTAAAGACCTAAATCTAAGACCTAAAGCTATACAATTCCTAGAAGAAAACAGGAAAAAAGTAAGACATTGCAGTTGGTAATAATTTCTTGAATATGATACCAAAAGTACAGTCAACAGAAACAAAAATAGACAAAAAGGACTATATCAAACCTAATAACTTTTTTTCAAACCTAGTAACTTCTATACGTCAAAGGAAACAATCAGAGTGAAGAGGTAGTCTATGAAATAAGAGAAAATATTTGCAAATCCTATATCTGATAAAGAGTTAATATCCAGACTATACAGATAATTTCTACAACTCTACAAGAAAACAAATAACTGGATTAAAAAGTAGGCAAAGGGGGAGCCTGGGTGGCTCAGTTGGTTAAGCAGTAGACTCTTTTTTTTTTTTTTTTTAAAGATTTTATTTATTTATTTGACAGAGAGAGAGATCACAAGTAGGCAGAGAGGCAGGCAGAGAGAGAGAAGCAGGCTCCCTGCTGAGCAGAGAGCCCGATGTGGAGCTCGATCCCAGGACCCTGAGATCATAACCTGAGCCAAAGGCAGAGCTTTAACCCACTGTCAACTCTTGGTTTGGCTCAGGTCATGATCTCAGGGTCCTGGAATAGAGCCCTGCTCTCACAGAGTGTGTCAGGCTCCATGCTCAGCAAGGAGTCTGCTTGTGGATTCTCCTTTCTTCTCCCCCAGCTCATGCTTTCTCTCTCAAATAAATAAAAAATATTTTATCTTTTTAAATAAGATTTTTATTTATTTTTATTTGAGAGAGACTGAGGAAGAGAGAGAGAGCACAAGCCAGGGGAGAGGCAGAGGGAGAGGGACAAGCAGAGCCTCCGCTGGGCAGGGAGCCTGATGTGGGGCTCATCCCAGGGCCCGGGATCATGACCTGAGCCAAAGGCAGATGCTTAACTGACTGAGCCATCCAGGTGCCCCTAAACAAATCTTTTTAAAAAATTAAAAATAGGCAAAGACTTTAATAGACTGTCGCTAAGACAAATATACAAATGGCCAACAAGCAATTGAAAAGATGTTTAACATCACTAACTGTAAGAGAAATGCAAATCAAATCAATGAGATATTGCCTCACACTCATTAGGATGGCTACTATCAAAGCAAGAAAATGAGTGTTGGGGAGGACACGGAGAAATTGGAACCCCATTGATAGGAAGGTAAAATGATGCAGCTGCTACGCAAAGTGGCATATAGGTTCAACACACTAAACATTAAAGAGTTGCCATTGACTCAGCAAACGCACTTTTAGGTATATGTCCAAAATAATTCAAAGTAGGATCTCAATGAGATATTTGCACACCATGTTCACTACAGCATTATTTACAGTAGACGAGAGGTGCAGGCAACCCAATTCCACCAAGAGATGAATGGATAAAGAAAATGTGGTTCATACAAACAATGGGATAGTTTCAGTGTACCAAGATAAGTAGTTCTAGAGAACTGTTACACAACAATGTGACTGTTGTACACACTACTTAACACTACTAAGCTATACACTTAAAAAAATAATTAAGATGGTAAATTTAATATTATGTGGGGTTTTTTTTACGGTAAAAAATTTGATCTATTTTTAACTTTTAGGCTTTTCTTTCCCTATGAATATACACTTTCCTCTCAAATTGGACCACATTGTACATATGATTTTATAACAAGCTTTTGCCCATTGACTACAGAATAAAAGTCTTTCCAAGTTATTCCCTATTCTTTTAGGTCATTTAGAAAGGTTCTCTAGTATTCCAATATATGAATCTACTACAATTAATGGATTTCCTGGGGCCAGACACTAGATTGAATTATTTTATCCCTATGAATAATACTGTGTAGCTAACTCGTGTTATGCCTTTTAAACAGTGTTAATATCAGCTGTTTTCTCTCTCCTCTTCTAATTGGTCTCAGCTGTTACACTCCTCCTCTTCTAATCTGTGATGAGATAACTACATAAGCTAAATCAGTTTACCTGGAATAAACCCTTGTTTGCAATTCTGTCATTTCCTCCCATTCTAGGTTAACAGCTGTTGCAGCGGCTGCTAAGGGAGGTGGTTTTTGCTTATTTGGGGATATACTTTCCAGTTAGACCAGCTCTCCCAGAATTGGTTCTGGCCTCCCCGAATAAATGCAGATGGTGGCACATACTCTTGTGGTTGCTTTTTTTGTCTTCTACTTCCTCTCAGGGTCTTGAAACTCAGTCTACCTGGCCACCACCTCATTGGTACCTGTTTCTGATTATCTGAAGCCCTACTGCCCCTTAGCTAGATCTAGGAATTCAGGCCTTCTTGAACTCCTGATACCGGTATGCTTGCACACTGCTGGTTTCTATTTCGTGAACTTCGCTTTAGTTTCTCACACTTTTAGGTAACCCATAACACTTACTTGTGCTTTTTGACAACTGCACTATTTGATCACCTTGGATCTGTTTACCACACTTTGTGTGTGTCTGTGTGCACACACACAAGCACATAAAATAGACCTCAACAATTACAACAAAACTCCCAAGTCACATATTACTAAGTAGCCTAAATGCAGCTAGACTCCTTCCTGTTTCCCAAACTTGCTTATAGAATCTCATGAAACACTTGGTAAAAAACACATCCCCAGGCCTAGCCGAGTAGAATATATTATTCTGGATATGTAATTTAGCAAATACCTCATATAATGCTTATAATTAGGCAAATTTAGAAACACTACGTCCTTAACTTGCATCCTCAGAGCCTCCGGGACACTGGGAAGTTCAACTGGAACCCACAGGAGACTAGTAAGCCTGGTAGCATAGGGTTTATTCCATCACGTAGAAAAATCCTAGGAGTGAATAAACATTGGAAAAGTCTTTAGAGCTTGAGACCAAAGCAGGAACTTAGAATCTTTTTACTCTTTTCACACCAAGGATGGTTTCAAACATATACCTCTTGGCTATAGATTCTGTCCCAAATTTTGGGCTTTCAGAAATGTTAGCTGGGAATCATACAGTTCTTCAAAAGAAGTAAGATAGAATCTGGATCTTCTGAGGACTGAATTCTTTGCAAAAACACTAAAATCATTTGGGGTGTATATCTTTTATTAGGTAAGGTTCTATTTTCACATTAAAAAATCAGCTCAATCCCAGATCTCTATGTCATGTAACTGTTCTGCAGTGTGAGCTATGTCATTATAGAGGCTTGAGAGAGGAGAACAGAACTCTGACACATAAGCCTCAACTCACGACAAATCTTTGGCTTCTTGGATCAATTATGTGTAAGATATGCAAGATATTACTCTTTCAGTCTGAGGGCACAGGGAGATCAAAACATGTCTGAGAATTCTAACAGAAGCTCACCAGAGCTGGTGAATCCTGACCCCACCACATACACTATTTACTCACATGAGACCACAATTTCCATTCCTCTTACAACCTGCCAATTTGATGGAATAGTATGAGGAATAATAATAAACAGAATTATACAAAAGTTAGGCCCTGATGAAAATCAGTCTAAAATTGTTGAAGAAAACTCAAATGGTGGTCCATGAGAGAGTTAAAATTGGAGGGGGAACAAAAGTATGAGGAGAAAATCCCCTGTAGGTGTAAATAATAAAAAGAAGTTTAAAAACTATTATTTCTTTTCTTTAACATGAAGGATAGTCATGCTACTGATGTTTGTTTGATAAGCAAGCTAAATATTTAAGCATTTTCCCCCCTAATGGCTATAGAAATGATCTCCTTCCTAAAAAAAAAAAAATGTTTAAAGGTAAACCTTTAGAGGGTGAGACCGTAAAGTGATAGAGAATGAGAAAAGCACTTTATTCAGTGCACACTGACAGTTTTTTCGATTCCATTCATAATTGAATTAAAAAAAAACCTCTTTGGAGTATTTTTTATGCTTTACTTAGAAAAAATATTGAATTTCAAGACCCCTAAAGTTATTAATGAAAGCTTATATTCCTTATAAGTATATATGTACATATACACGTATATACGTATATATTTGAGCCACTCAAAGCAATTTTATACAAACCACTCAAAACAATTTTAAGAGCTGTTCTTTTCTGTATTTAAAATTGTCCTTTCAAATATTTAGAAGTTCCGTAGGTGGTGGCTTTAAAGGGATTTTTCCCAGAGTAAATTTCTTAGATTGAAACTGCTCCAGTTCTTCTGCTGTGAGTTGATCTTTGGGTGTGAATAATTTGTTATCTGTTGCAGTGCTGCCATTTGAGACTGGGAGAGAGGTGGATATGCTACTGTTTCCAAAGGTGTCACTAGATGACTTGGAAAAAGCAGTGTGGGAATGTGAGCCTAGAGTACCAAAACCAGCCACAGAAGTACCACTTCCAAAGGCTGGGGTCCCTGGAGTGCCAAAAGAGCCTGCTGCCATGGAAGCTGGAAATCCTGAAAATCCAGGTGATCCAAAACCAGTAGCTACAGGACTTTTAAAAGAAAATGAAGCAGCAGATGTGACTGCAGGTTTCCCAAATCCAAACGCTGGAACAGAAGTGATGGCAGAACTGGCAGAGGACGCAGCTCCAAATGCTGGAGTATTCCCGAACACAGGAGGACTTCCAGAAGGGGCAGAGGAAAATCCAGAGCTTGGTTTAAAACTAAAATTCTGAGCATTAGCACTGCTGCTGTTATTCAGTGGAAAACCTACAAAAACCAGAAAAGGGAAAAAATAACCTATTATAGTAAAAAATGTAGCCATATTAACCACCCCTCCTTTTTTTTTTCTTATTTCTGCCATGTTTGAATGTTGAGAAGCTTATTGGATGGAAGGAGAAGTGAAAAGAAGAAGCTACAACCTACTAAACCCTGTTGTCCTATCTTTCTGCTGTACTGATCTCATCTGATCATCCTCACTCATGGAGATAGCTTTGAGAAACCTCTGGGATTAGGAGGTGGACTTTCACTTTCTGCCTCAACCCCAAATAAATCAGTCACATCCATTATCAAAGAAGTAACTCTTTCCTTAGCTATATTCTTTTAAGCAAATGTAGAGTGGTCACTTCATCTCAGTTTCCTCCTGTATAAATCAAGCCCCTTCCAGTTCTCAACTAAGATGAATCTGATGAAATTGTATTCTAATAACTGACATCTCTAGTTTTTGACTACAATTTTTCCTGAGTTGCCGTTTTTACTTTTATACTTTTTATGACAGTTCAAACTCCTCAGTCCTAATTTGCCTTTGTGTCTCTAAGAACCACTGCTTACCTGTGTCCTAACTTAAAAACAATTTTTCTTTTAAACTAACAAAAAAAAGGTCATACAGTATTGTCACTTGAGACAATACTATACTGTTATACACTCTGAAAAGAAGGTCCTCAATGTGCAGCTACCATAGCTACTATGTACTCCTATAAAACTTTTGGAAAACCATTCCTAAAATATACTTTGAAAGCCTGAGCTACGGGGTCTTTCAAAAAATGTGCCCAGTCTGACCCCTATTTCACAAATTATTAATGAGCCAAATTCTTTGAAGCTCCATTATAGAAGGTAGTAGAATCTGCAAGGATGATTAAAAAAATCACTGAAAGAGAGGGAAGAAGATGGTGGAGGAGTAGGAGACCCTGGTTTTCTCTGGTCCCTGGAATTCAACCAGATAGCTATAAAATCATTCTGAACATCTATGAACTCAACTGGAGATCTAAGAAAAAAATTGCTGCAATTCTACAAACAGAAAAGTTACCACTTTCTGCAAGGTAGGAGATGCAGAGAGGTGAATCTGAGGAGATGTATCAGAAGATAAACCGCTGTGAGGAGGGAGCCTTTGCAAGCCAGCTACCAGAAAGTGATACAGCAGAGGAGCGCAAAATGGGAACTTTTAGAAGTCTGTCCAGGTGAGGGACATCTCTGCCTGAAAGGCACTCAGGTGGTGAAGCAGGGTGGAATCCTAGGTGGGAGAGCGTGATCTCAAGATCCCAGGGCACAAAGGAAGACCAGGGTGCCTGAGTGTGGCAGAGTTCCCAAGCATCAGAGTGGCGAAGCCAGCTACAAATGGCAAGCTCAGGAATGGGGCTTCTGTTCCATGTTGCCATAAACCACAAACTATGGCATGGTCGGGCAACTGTTCTCTGAGCAGAGGCCCAGTGAGTGGCAGAACTGTGGTGAGACACCCCCCTTTGCCTCCGGGGAGGAGGGGTGAGGGTGCAAGCTGCAGGAGTCTGCAGGGTTTGGAGACTTGAAACAGAGTTGCACACCTGAGATACAAACATTTGCTCATAGGCTGGGTGAGCACAGAGTGCTGACAGAGACCAGGGAGATAGCTTTTCCCTGAGGGCGCACTGAAGAGTGAGGGGTATGAGCTTTTCCAGGGTTAGAGATTGGGAGACTGCAATTTCATTTTTATCCTCTAAGGCAGCACAGAAAGCCTTCAGGGAACAAATGCCACATAGAGTGATCTGGAGCACTTACACTGGCAAAGGGAGTGCAATTCTCCCTGGGACAAAGACACCTGAGAATCAGTGCAACAGGCCCCTTTCCGAGAAGATCACCAAGAACATCCAGCTAAGACCAAGTTTATGGATCACAGAGACCCAAAAACTTCAGTGCTAGGGAAAAATAGTATATAGAATTTGTGGTATTTTCTCATGATTCTTCAGTCTTTCAATTTTTTTAAAAAGACTTTATTTGATAGAGAGAGATAGAGATAGAGAGAGAGGGCACAAGCAGGGGGAGGGGCAGGCAGAGGGTGAGAGAGAAGCAGGCTCCCTGCTCAGCAGGGATGCGGGGCTTGATCCCAGGACCCTGGGATCAGACCAAAGCCAAAGACAGATGCTTAACTGAGCCACCCAGGCATCTTACAGTCTTTCAATTTGAACTTTTTTTCTTTTTCCTTTTCAACCAATTTCTTATTTTATCAACAATTTTAAGTCTTTTTTAATTTTTATTTTTACAGTTACATTGTCTTCTCATTGTATTTTATTTTTGCACATACGTAAGTTTTTCTTTCTTTACAATTTTGGGATCTAGTTTTCTAACAAACAGACCAAAACACACCCAGGATCTCTTGCATTGCTCTGCTCTGTTCATCTGTCTGATTATATTCTCTCTCTCTCTTTAATTTTCTTTTTGTTTTGGGGCTCTTCTGATTTGTTTACAGCATATTTCTCTGGGGTCATTGCTATTTTAGTATTTTGTTCTCTCATTCATCTATTCTTCTATGGGAAGAATGATAAGAGAGAAAAAGTCACCTCAAAAAAGAGAACAAGAGGCATTACTGACTGCCAGGGACCTCATCAGTATGGATATAAGTAAGATATCAGAACTAGAATTCAGAATAAGGATTATAAAGATACGAGCTGGGCTTGAAAAAAGTACAGCTGACACCAGAGTCCCTTTCTAGAGAAATAAAAGAACTAAAATCTAATTAAGTTGAAATCAAAAAGGTCATTAATGAGATGCAATAAAAAAATGGAGGCTCTAATAGGATAAATGAGGCAGAACATAAAATTAGTGATACAGATGACAAAATGATGGAGAACAAAAAAGCTGAGAAAAAGAGAGACAACCACTGGATCCCAAGGTGAGAATTCAAGATATAAGTGATACCAAAATTTAAACAATATTAGAATAATTGGGATCCCAGAAGAAGAATAAAGAGAGAGAGAGGGGAAGAAGGTATATTTGAGCAAATTATAGCTGAGAAATTCCCTAATCTGGAGAAGGAAACAGGCATTCAAGTCCAGGCGGCACAGAGAAGCCCTTTCAATATCAATAAAAAGGGTGCCTGAGTGGCTCAGTTGGTTGAACAACTGCCTTCGGCTCAGGTCATGATCCGTGAGTTCCAGGATCGAGTCCCACATCCGGCTCCCAGCTCCACGGGGAGTCTGCTTCTTCTTCTAACCTTTTCTCCTCTCATGCTCTCTCTCACTTTCTCTGTCTCATAAATAAATGAATAAATGAATAAATGAATGAATGAATGAATGAATGAATGAATAAATAAATAAATATCTTAAAAAAATATATCAATAAAAATAAGTCAACACTTTGACTTATAATAGTGAAGCTTGCAAATTTCAGAGACAAATAGAAAATCCTGAAAGCAACTCAGGACAAGAGGTCCTTAACCTACGAGGATAGAAACAATTTGAGTGGCAGCAGACCTATCCACAGAGACCTGGCAGGCCAGAAAGGATTGGCATGATATATTCAGGGTGTTAGCAAAAATATTAGAGAAAAATATGCAGCCAAGAATACTTTATCCAGTAAGGCTGTCATTCAGAAGAGTAGAGATAAAGAGCTTCCAGGACAAACAGAAACTAGAATTTGTGATCACTTAACCAGCCCTGCAAGAAATATTAAAGGGGATACTTTAAATGAAGAGAGAGCCCAAAAGTAACAAAGACCAGAGAGGAACAGAGACAATAAGCAGAAACTGACTTTATAGGTAATACAATGGCACTAAATTCATCTTTCAATAGTTACTCTGAATGTAAATGAGCTAAATGCCTCAATCAAAGGACAAAGGTATCAGATTGGTTAAAAAAGCAAGACACATCCATACACTGTCTGCAAGAGATTAATTTAAGCCCAAGGACACCTTCGGATTGAAAGGGAGTGGGTGGAAAACCATTTACCATGCCAATGGACTTCAAAAGAAAGCTGGGGTGGCAATCCTTATACCAGACAAATTAGATTTTAAACCAAAGACTGATATAAGAGATAAGGAAAGACATTATAACATAATTAAAGGGTCTATCCAACAAGAAGACTATTTATGCCCCTAACATGGGAGCAGCCATTTATATATAAACTGATTAACAACAAAATTAAAAAGACACATTGATAACAATACAATAATAGTAGGTGACTTTAAGACTCCACTCACTGCAATGGACAGATAATCTAAGCAAAAAATTAACAAGGAAATAAGGGCTTTGACACGCCAGACCAGATGGACTTTACAGATATACTCAGAACATTCCATCCCAAAGCAACAGAATACACATTCTTCTCTAGTGCACATGGAACATTCTCCAGAATAGATCACATCCCGGGACATAAATCAGGTCTCAAATGGTACCAGAAGACTGGGATCATTCCCTTCATGTTTTTAGACCACAAAGCTTTGAAACTGGAACTCAACCAAAAGAGGAAAGCTGGAAAGAACTCAAATTCATGGAGGCTAAAGAGAATCCTAATAAAGAATGAATGGGGGCGCCTGGGTGACTCAGTTGTTGAGCGGCTGCCTTCGGCTCGGGCCATGATCCTGGAGTCCCTGGATCGAGTCCCGCATCGGGCTCCCTCCTCGGTGGGGAGTCTGCTTCTCCATCTGACCTCTTCCTCTCTCTCATTCTCTCTGTCTCTCTCAAATAAATAAATAAAATCTTTAAAAAAAAAAAAAGAATGAATGGGTCTGAATGGACTCTGAGCAACAAACTGAGGGTTTTGGAGGGGCGGGGATGGGGGATTGGGTGAGCCTGGTGGTGGGTATTGAGGAGGGCACATACTACATGGAGCACTGGGTGTGGTACATGAACAATGAATCTTGTAACACTGAAAAATAAAATAAAAGTATATTTGGGAAAAATAAATAAATTAATTAAAAAATAATAATAAAAAAAGAATGGTCAACTAGGAAACCAAAGAAGAATTTAAAAAATTCATGGAAACAAATGAAAAGGAAAACACAACTGTTCAAAACCTTTGGGATGTAGCAAAGGCAGTCCTAACAGGAAAGTATACAGCAATACAGGGTTTTCTCAAGAAACAAGAAAGGTCCCAAATAGAGAACCTAACCTTACATTTAAACTAGCTGGAGAAAAAACAGCAAGTAAAGCCTAAGTCCAGCAGGAGAAGAGCATTAATAAAGATTAGAGCAGAAATCAATGAAATAGAAACCAAAAGAATAGTACACCAGATCGATGAAACTATGAGGTAGTTCTTTGAAAGAATTAATACTGATAAAGCCCTGCCCAGATTTACCAAAAAAAAAAAAAAGAGAGAGAGAGAAAGGACCTAAATAAATAAAATCATGAATGAAAGAGGAGAGATAACAACCAATACCAAAGAAATACACTTATAAGAACATATTTGAACAACTATAGGCCAACAAATTAGGTAATCTGGAAGAAATGGATGCATTCTAAGAGACACATAAACTACCAAAACTGAACCAGGAAGATATAGAAAACCTAAAGAAACCCATAACCAGCAAGGAAATTGAAGCAGTCACCAAAAATTTCCCAACAAACAAGAGTCCAGGGCCAGATGGCTTCCCAGAGGAATTCTACCAAACTGTTAAAGAAGAATTCTTCTGAAGCTATTTCAAAAAACAGAAATGGAAGGAAAACTTTTAAACTCTTTCTATGAGGCCAGCATTACCTTGACCCCACCAAAAAGGAAAAGTACAGACCAGTATCGCTAATGAACATAGATGCAAAAATTCTTACCAAGATACTAACCAAAAGGATCCAACAGTACATTAAAAGGATTATCCACTATGACCAAGTGGGATTTATTCCTGGGCTGCCAGGGTGGTTCAACATCCACAAATCAATCAATGTGATACACTACATTAATAAAAGAAAGAACAAGAACCATATGATCCTCTCAATATATGCCGAAAAAGCATTTGACAAAGTACAGCACCCTTTCTTGATTAAAGCTCTTCACAGTGTAGGGATAGATGGAACATACCTCAATATCATAAAAGACATAAATGAAAAGCCCACAGTGAACATCATTCTCAATGCGGAAAAACTGAGAGCTTTTCCCCTAAGGTTAGGAACACAACAGGGCTGTCCACTCTCACCAGTGCTGTTCAACATAGTACTAGAAGTCCTAGACCCAGCAATCAGACAACAAAAAGAAATAAAAGGCATCCAGATTGGCACAGAAGAAGTCAAACTCTCATGCTTTGCAGATGACATGATACTCTATGTGGAAAACCCAAAAGATTCCACCCCAAAATTGCTAGAACTCATATAGGAATTTAGCAAAGAGGCAGGATATAAAACCATGCACAGAAATCAGTTGCATTTCTATACACTAACAATGAGACACAAGAAAGAGAAATTAAGGAATTGATCCCATTTACAATTGCACCAAATACCATTAAATACCTAGGAATAAACCTAACCAAAGAGGCACAGAATCTGTACTCAGAAAACTATAAAGTATTCATGAAAGAAATCGAGGAAGACACAAAGAAATGGAAAAATGTTCCATGCTCATGGATTGGAAGAAAAAAATATTGTGAAAATGTCTATGCTACCTAGAGCAATCTATATATTTAATGCAATCCCTATCAAAATACCACCAACTTTTTTCACAGACCTGGAACAACAAATAACCCTACTATTTGTATGGAACTAGAAAAGACCCCGAATAGCCAAAGGAATTTTGAAAAAGAAAAACAAAGCTGGTGGCATCATAATTCAGGACTTCAAGCTGTATTAAAAAGCTGTAGTCATCAAGACAGTATGGTACTGGCACAAAAACAGATGCACAGATCAATGGAACAGAACAGAAAACCCAGAAATGGACCTTCAACTCTATGGTCAACTAATCTTTGACAAAGCAGGAAAGAATATCCACTGGAAAAAAGACAGTCTCCAGCAAATGATGTTGGAAAATTGGAGAGTCACATGCAGAAGAATGAAACTGGACCATTTCCTTATATAATACACAAAAATAGACTCAAAATGGACAAAAGACATAAATGTGACACAGGAATTCACCAAAATCCTAAAATCCATCAAAATTCTAGAGGAAAACACAGGCAGCAACCTCTGTGACCTTGGCCACAGAAGCTTCTTGCTAGACATGTCTCCAAAGGGCAAGGGAATCAAAGGCAAAAATGAACTCCATCAAGATGAAAAGCTTTTGCACAGCAAAGGAAACAATCCACAAAACCAAAAGACAACTGACAGCATGGGAGAAGATATTTGCAAATGTTTCATCCGATTAAGGGCTAGTATCCAAAATCTATAAAGAACTTATCAAACTCAACACCCAAAGAATAATCCAATCCAGAAATGGGCAGAAAACATGAACAGACATTTCTCCAAAGAAGATCCAAATGGCCAAAAACGCATGAAAAAATGCTTCACATCACTTGGCATCAGGGAAGTAAAATCAAAACCATAATGAGGTACCACCTCACACTAGTCAGAATGGCTAAAATTAACAACTCAGGAAATGACAGATATTGGTGAGGATGTGGAGAAAGGGGAACCCTTTACACTACTGGTGGGAGTGCAAACTGGTGCAGCTACTTTGGACAGCAGTATGAAAGTTCTTAAAAGTTAAAAATAGGGGCGCCTGGGTGGTTCAGTGAGTTAAAGCCTCTGCCTTCAGCTCAGGTCATGATCTCAGGGTCCTGGGATTGAGCCCCACATCAGGCTCTCTGCTGAACAGGGAGCCTGCTTCCCCCTCTCTCTCTGCCTGCCTCTCTGCCTACTTGTGATCTCTCTCTCTCTGTCAAATAAATAAATAAAAACATTAAAAATTTTTTTAAAAAATAGAGCTATCGTATCACCCAGCAACTGCACTTACTAGGTATTTATCCAAAGGATACAAACACAGGGATTCAAAGGGGCACAGGCACCCCAATGTTTATAGCAGCCATGTCCACAACAGCCAAACTATGAAAGAGCCCAGATGTCCATCGTGTCCAGATGTCCATACCACAAAGAAGATGTGGTATATATATACAATGGAATATTACTCAGCCATCAAAAAAAGAAACCCATTTGCAACAACATGGATGGAACTAGAGGGTATTATGCTAAGCAAAATAAGTCAATCAAAAAAATGCCAATCAGAGAAAGGCAATTATCATATGATTTCACTTATATTGGAATTTAAGAAACAAAATGGAGAAGCATAGGGGAAGGGAGGGAAAAATAAAATAATGAAATCAGAGGGAGAGAAACCATAAGAGAATCTTAAAGATAGGAAACAAAATGAGGGTTGCTGGAGGGGAGGGAGGTTGGGGGTTGAGGTAACTGGGTGATGGACATTAATGAGGGCACGTGATGCAATGGGCATTGGATGTTATATAAGACTGATAAGGGGCACCTGGGTGGCTCAGTGGGTTAAGCCTCTGCCTTCGGCTCAGGTCATGATCCCAGCATCCTGGGATCGAGCCCGCATCGGGCTTTCTGCTCAGCAGGGAGCCTACTACTCCCTCTCTCTCTCTCTCTGCCTGCCTCTCTGCCTACTTGTGATCTCTGTCTGTCAAATAAATAAATAAAATCTTTAAAAAAAAAAAAAAGATTGATGAATCACTGAACTCTAACTCTGAAACTAATACACTATATGTTAATTAAATGAATCTAAATTTTAAAAAATAAAAATATTTTTAAAATTAAAAAAAATAAAATGCCATTTAACACACCTTCAGACTTTATGATCTAAAACCTCTAAAATCCTGTTTCTATAACTAACAAAGTCTTGCATTACTTTATCATTTACCTGGTGATCCAAATGTTACTGCATGTGTACTGCCAAATCCAAACGCAGGTGCTGCTTGATTTACTCCATCCTTTACTTCTGAGAGCTTAAAAAAAAGTAGGCAAATAATAAAGTAATTGATGAGTAATTCTCAATTACCTTTTCTATACACTTTATAGGCAAATTCAATTTTAAAAATGTACACTTAAAAATATGTTTAACATTGGGGTGCCTGGGTGGCTCAGTGGGTTAAAGCCTCTGCCTCCGGCTTGGGTCATGATCTCGGGGTCCTGGGATCGAGCCCCGCATTGGGCTCTCTGCTCAGCAGGGAGCCTGCTTCCCCCCTCTCTCTCTGCCTGCTTGTGATCTCTCTCTCTGTCGGATGAATAAATAAAATCTTTAAAAAAAAATATGTTTAACATAGAAAAATGCCCACAATATGATATGCACAGAAAAGGATGGATCAATCTCAATGAGGTAAGAGCAACTGGCTGATGAATTATGGGTGATTTTAATTTTATTTATGCTTCTAAAATATTTTCTAAATTTCTTCAATGAATATGTATGAAAATAAAAAAATTTTAATAACACATTTCAGTGTCTATAGATTGATTATCAAGAAACCTAGATTTCATGTAAAGGGCCTTTGGAGGCTACCCAATCTGCTTACTCTAATACTTGAACTGAAATTGATTCACAATTACATTAAAAGCTTACTAGGGGTGCCTGGGTGGCTCAGTGGGTGAAGCGTCTGCCTTCTGCTCAGGTCATGATCCCACGGTCCTGGGATGGAGCCCCACATCGGGCTCTCTGCTTAGCAGGGAGCCTGCTTCCCCCCTCTCTCTGCCTGCCTCTCTGTCTACTTGTGATCTCTCTCTCTGTGTGTCAAATAAATAAATAAATAAAATCTTTTTTTTTTAAAAAAAAGCTTACTATTAAACCCTAGTAAATATTTTCTATTTCCTGAGAATACTTTCTGTTGTTGGTATTTTCTATTCTAGAAATGCCTTTCATCTCTGCATAGTGAAATCTTAATCTCCCTTTTTAAAAAAAAGATTTTATTTATTTATTTATTTGAGAGGGAAAGCAGGGGGTAAGGGTTAGAAGGAGAGGGGGATGAAGACTCCCCACTGAGCAGGGAGCCCGATGTGGGGCGTGATCCCAGAACTCTGAGATGATGACCTGAGCTGAAGGAGATGCCCAACTGACTGAGCTACCCAGGTGCCCCTTTAATTTCCCTTTTGAGGAACTTTCCCTTACTCCTTATTACTAAGAATCTTTTCCTTTTTTTTTCTTAAAGATTTTATCTATTTATTTGACAGAGAGAGAGAGCACAAGCAGGCAGAGTAGCAGGCAGAGGGAGAGGGAAAAGCAGGCTCCCCGTTGAGCAGGGAGCCCGATGAGGGACCCGATCCCAGAACCCAGGGACCATGACCCGAGCCAAAGGCAGTTGCCCAACCAACTGAGCCACCCAGGCGCCTGAGAATCTTTTCCTAATCAACTCAAATAGATACGATTTCTCTCATTTGGAAGCCTCAATAGCATTTTTCAAAAATCAATTCCATTGAGGTATAGTTTATAAGCAATAAAATGCATCTGTCATACATACATATATTTCAGTGATCTTGACAAACTTATAGCCACCACCACAATCAAGATTTAAAATATTTCCATCACCCTTAAAAGATCCCTTGTGTTCCTTCTCAGTCAAGCCACTCCCAAACCCTAGGTACCATGAACCACTCATCTCCTTCCTATCCCTAAAAATGAGGTTTGTTTTCTCTTTTTTAGAGATTCTAAAAAATTTATTTATTTGAGAGAGTGAGCGAGCAGTTGGGAGAGGGAGATCTCTCTCCCTCTCAGACTCTGCACTGAGTGTGGAGCCCAACAGGGGGCTCGATATCACCACCCTGAGATCATGACCTAAGCTGAAATCAAGTCACACGCTTAAGTCACCCAGGCACCCTGATGAATATTTTCTTTAGTTTTTCATATAAATGAAATCACATAATATGTACTTTTCTTTCTTTCCTTCCTTCTCTTCCTTCTCTTCCTTCTCTTCCTTCCTTCCTTCCTTCCTTCTTTCCTTCTTTCTTTTTTGGTCTAGCTTCTCTCCCTCAGTATAATACTCATCAACAGGTAAATAGATAAACATATATATACCCTGGATTAAAAGAATGAAGAATGAACTACTTGGCATAAAGAATGAACTACTGACACATTCTAAGCCCCTTGTGGGTGGACTGTTCAAGAAAATCACCTCTGGAGGAGCCCCTAGAGAACTGACAAAGAGCAAGGAAGTTCTAACGCCAAGGGAAACTCTGTAGTTCTTTGGACTCAGTTATCTCTTCTGCTTTAGCAGTGGTGAGGTAGGCCACCTGTCACACAGGGATAGAATACTCCCAAGAAGTCCTACTAAATTTAAATGGCATCATAACAACTAAACAGTGAAGAAATGAGCTTACCCAAGAGTCTAACTGTTTAGGAAGTACATATTTAAGAAAGGGGTGGGTGCTGGAATGGTCACATAGTCATTTACTAAGTTAGGCAATCACAGTTCTCATATCCTTTTCAGAAAGTAGAAGCATAAATCACCTGGGAAACTGTAAATAACTTATTTCAAAATAAGCTTCCTAAAAAGGTTTTATGGGAATAAAACATTATAACTTTATTGACAGACATAATGAATATGCTACAGTCAGGATCATGCATCTTTGGAGACAAGTGGGTATATATCTACTAAAGGCATTTCTATATAAGTCAGGGAACATATGGTGAGTGTTTTTCAGTCACAAAAGTATACATTAGTCTAAATGTATATTCAGATCATTTTTCAGAGAAATTTCTTTGTAAATGCTGATAATGTTACACACTTGAATTTATATATTTTTAAAACCAGACTGCCGAAGTAAAAAACTTTACCCTAAAAATAGTTTTAAGAAAGCAAAATTATCCGTGCTTTTCTGATTAAGGAACAGAGAAAGCAATTACAGGACTGTGACTTTAAATGATGATACAGTCTTAAGAATGTGTGTGTATCATAATTCCTGAGAGAATTTTAGCTTTGCTTTCCAAATTCAAAGTGAAATTCTCTGCAAAAAAGCAACAGATAAGATACTTCCAGTAGAAAACTCTCCAATACTCACCAGGGCTATATTAGTTGATGTATTTAGACTCTTCAGTTCATTTATTCTGTTTCTCCATTGATTTATTAATTGTTGGAGGGAATTTAGCTGAAGAGAGAAGACAGAAAAATAATGAGTCAATTTTGAATGTTTTAAGTTTATTTCTCCAACCACTTCATGTCTTTATTTGCCAAAATCACAAAAAAATTATAAAACATTTTTATGGCCCATAACTTGTACAATTTGCCCAAGATGTTCCAGCTGTAGTTCCCTCCCCCTGTTCTCCAACTCCTGGTGTCACCTGGTTCAGAATCTCAAGTATGTGGCAGCACAGAAAGAGTTATATCTGGATGGGAGGCAAACATGTATACTAGTTGAAATGCTTGACAACACTGTAGACAACACAAAATACGGTTTATGTCATTTCCTTTAAGCACCAAACTTACTCAAGCCCAGCTTTTTTATTTTTTGACATCTGATACATGAGAATATTAATAGGTATAAACAGATTGTGTCTTTTTTCACTTTGTTTTTCTAGGATTCACCATGGTGTCTGCACCTAAGAGATGCTCCATACATGTCAAATGATGAAAGGGGATGACTTCTAGGACTGACTGCTGATAATTTGTAATAAAAATAGTGATATTCCTAGTTATATAGTCAAAATATACTATTACCATTTTAGATAACCAACCAATTTCAAAGAAAGTAATTTAGAAAATAAAAATAGCCTTGTCTTGAGAAAAATTCTAGACCTCATCCACTTTGCCAACATACAAGCAAGCCACTACAAACAGAGAAGACAGTAATTAACAGCTAATCTGGTATCAAGGTAGATGAATAGGAAACAAACTTACATAACTCTGTAAGTTATTGCTGGTTAAGAAGTTATGGTATTCAAGCCTCAACTCCTCTGGTGAAATGTCTGTAAAACCTGAAGTGAGGAATCAATTGGAATCTTTAAAATAAATACCAATACTTTTAATAGTATAGTAAAGCTAGAAGTGCTAGACAAGAAAATATGCTGATGTTGATAAGAAAATTTTCATAATCATAAGGAAAAATTTCAAAGCCTATACTCTAATGTTGAACAAAGTATAAAATTAAAATAAAATATAATTGGATATCCGATTTTCAAAGGCGGAAATTTTCTAAAGATAAATGGAATGGAAGGAATAGCAAAGAAAAGAAAAGGTTGACTACATATACATTCAAACTTATGTCTAAAAAATATTCTGAAAGAAAAAAAATTCTGTATGCCAGAAACTATAATAAGCACAGTTAAAAGGCAAATGGTAAACTGAGAAAACCGTGACTGTATATATGACAGGAGAAGAGCTAATATCAATGTATAAATAGTACTTACAAATCAATAAGAAAAATAAGTTAATATGGGCAAAGATAATAAACACTCAACTCATAAAAAAATTCAAATAGCCAGTAAATAAGGAAAATAAAAGAGCTGAATTTAAATATACAACTAAAAATAGAGACAAAATGGCAAAAATTAATAATGGATGGTATTTACTGTTATAAAGGGTGTGGTAAAATGGATATTCTCTTAAATTGCCTTTAAGGGAATTAAAAAGGTGTTTTTCTGGGAGGAAAATTGTAAATAAGCATCAAATGCCTTAAATATGTTCACACCTTCTGTCCTTAATAGAATTTCTAGGATTTAACCTCAGGAAATAATTAGACATATAAACAAAGAGTTTTATGTATGAAGATGTTCATTCTAGTATTTTTAGTAGTAGAGATAAACTGAAAACAACAAAGTAGAATACAAAACTAGATTATGATCCTAATTTTATATATTTATATGTATCAGGAAATATGGTTGTGTGTGCATATTTTGAAAGAAATACTCTAAAATGTTATAGTTGTTATCTCTATGAGATCAGGTTATCTATTTTATTTACATATTTCTGTATTTTTCAAGTCTTCTACAGCAACAGCCATAAATTTATAATTAGGAAAACTTTTTAAGAAAGCTTAGGATGTTCAGGATATTTTCTACAAAGAATTACTCATAACCCATACATCATTAACTCCATGGACCCCTATACCCCAGAATAAAGAAAAGAATAAACATTCAAATTAGAACCTGGGATTCTTCTAACAACTTATCTTTATACCATCTTTATTAACTGTTCAGGCTGAAAAACCTAGGAATCCCCTTGCATTTCTCTTTCTTCACATCTAATTAATCGGCATCCTGCCATTTCTAACTCCAAAATGGAACATGAATTTGACCAATTCTGTCTCCACTGCTAGTAACTATAACCCAGGTGGAGCATTTGTCTCCTAACTCATCTCCTTGCCTCTATTTTGCTTCCCACCCCCCACCACTCCCTACACACCATTTCTTTTCATACAACAGTCGGAGTGAGTTTTTTCTAATCAGATTATGTCCTTGTCCCGCTTAAAGCTCCACATGGCCACCTAGTACAATCAGGCCCAACATGACCTGGCTCCTGGCTGACTCCATGGCCTTATGTCCTAGGACTCTTTCCCTCATTCACTCTCCTCCAGTGGTTCAGGCCTCACTAGTCCTCAAACTTGCCAGCCTTGTTCCTACAATGGCCTATGCACTAGTTATTCCCATTGCCAGAAATGTTTTCCCCAAATAATTCCCATAAGTGACACCTTCTTTTCACTTAGGACTCAGCTTCAATACTGTCTTCTAAGAATGGGTAACAACTCTAGCTAAAGGAATACTGTCCCTCGAGTCACTTTCTCCTCCTTCTAGCTGTTCCTCCTCTAAACCACAGGACACGGAAAATTATGTGAGTGACTATTTTCTCAATTCTCTCAAGGGTGGTACAAAAGTAGTATCATTTTAGATGCATAGGAAAAGTTAATTCATTATAATTGATGTCTAAGGACGGGGCACCTGGGTGGCTCAGTGGGTTAAGCCTCTGCCTTCGGCTCAGGTCCTGATCTCAGGGTCCTGGGATCGAGCCCCGCATTGGGCTCTCTGCTGAGCAGGGAGCCTGCTTCCCCCTCTCTCTCTGCCTGCCTCTCTGTCTACTTGTGATCTCTCTCTGTCAAATAAATAAAAAATAAATTAAAAAAAAATCGTTTAAGGACAGCAGTTGGGTGCCTGGGTGGCTCAGTAGGTAGGTTAAATGTCTGCCTTCGGCTCAGGTCATGATCCTAGGATCTTGGGATCGAGTCTTTCATTGGGCTCCCTGCTCATGGGTCTTCCTCTACTCCTCCCCCTGATTGTGATCTCTCTCCCTCCCTCACTCTCAAATAAATAAAATCTTTAAAAAAAAAAAAATAAGGACAGCAGTTCTCTATGTTTTTAGTCTCAAGACCCAAATATGTTCTTAAAAATCATTAAACAATCCCCAAAAGCTTTTGCTTACATAGGTTATATATATATATATATCAATATTTACCATATTTAAAATGAAAGTAAGAAATATAGAACATACTTATTAAATCACATAAAAATAAGAAACCAGTGGTGCCTTGGTGGTACAGTCGGTTGTGTGTCCAACTCTTCTTCATTTTGGCTCAGGTCGTGATCTCAGGGTCATGGGATTGAGCCCCATTTTGGGCTCCATATTCACCTTGGAGTCTACTTGAGATTCTCTCTCTCTCTTCCTCTGCCCCTCCCCCTGCACACACTCTGTTTCTCTCTCTCTCTCAAATAAATACATCTTAAAAAAAAAAAGGAACCAATTACCTATCAATATAAAAGACTTTTTCAAAGCAAAAAATAAAAATTTAGTGAGATGAGCAGCATTGTGTTATGTTTGCCAATTTTTTTTATATACCTTAATTTAAAAACATTTTATTGCTAAAAAATGGTAACCCTCTTCTGAACTTCCAGTGAGTCATCAGCTTTTTGCTGATGGAGGGTTTGTTTGTAAATTTTTTTTAACATCCTACTTTAATAGAAGACTGCTAGATTATTATATCTGCTTGTACATTCAATCTACATTCAATATATTGCCTAGTTGAATTATATGAAGAAAGTTTGTTTTAACACAGATTAAGTAGTTGGAAATGGAGGACTTAAATAGCCTTTTCAGATAATTGTCGACATTCTTCTTTGACACTACATCAAAACTTGATAGGTTGTAGTTTCTTAAAGGTTAGCTATAATGCAAACTCAAACCATATTCATTAACTTTTGGTACTATTATATTAAATCCAGTGGTTTATCTTGCACTTAGAATGGATTTTTCAGCCATGCATAATTTTCATTTCAAAGTTTGAATTTTGTCACTTGCAATAAAGTCATTTTTTTCTTTGAAGTGACAGGCTCACATCATTAGTTTTTTTAGAAAATGTTGCCAAATACCAAAGTCTAGATAATCACAGTTATCAGCCATCCTTTCAAGTAAAAATTGTCTGTGAAAAAAGTGGCTAGTTGAGCTCACAACTCAAATTATAACCTCAGTGCCTTCCCTCAAGACAACCAGCATATGTGAGTATATGGCAGAAGCACTTTGTGTGTTTCCCATTTTGTCACACAGGTTAAAAAGGTGTGCACTCAAGGGTCAAGATCAATAAAATCGACATTTTTTTTCCTCTTTATCAAAAATTTTAAGTGAATAACGGAATTAAAATTTTTTATTATTGTGGTGCCTGGCTGGCTTGGTCAGAGGAGCATGTGACTCTTGATTCAGGATTATGAATTTGAGTCCCACACTGGTTGTAGAGATTACTTAAGTAAACAAAACTTAAAAAAAAAAAAGGTTTTGTATTGACTACTACAGTCTGCTAGTACAGTAGGTTGCCGCTGCCTTGATTCACGGTAAGATACAAGAAGTTTTACTCATCAATATTTTTGCACCAACAATGCAAATGTCAACAGAGTGAAAAATGGCAATTTATGTCTTAGTACTATTATGAAAATTGAATTTTGAGCCTTTAGAATGCTCTCGAGAATAGGGTTGCCAGATTTAGCAAATAATAATACAGGATGCCCAGTTAAATTTGAATTTCAGATATATAACAAATACTTTTTTAGTGTAAGTATGTGCCAAATATTACATGGAATATTCAGATACTAAAAATATTATTTTTTGGGGGAGACTGGGTGGTTCAGTTGGTTAAGCGTCCAACTCTTAGTTTCAGTTCGGGTCTTGATCTCACGGGTTATGGGATCAAGCCCTGTGTTGGGTTCCCCACTCAGTAGGGAGTCTGCTCCTCTCTCTCTCTCTCTCTCTCTCCCTTTGCCCCTCCCCCAACTTGTGCACTCTCTCTCTCTCTCTCTCTCTGGAATAGATAAGTAAATCTTAAAAAAAAAAAAAAGAAAAAGAAAACACTAGTGAAATTATCTTATTTAGTTGTATTACTTATTGTCTCCCTCCCTCAAGACCATAAGCTCTGTAAAGGAGAGACCTTATCTGTCTTGGTCATCACTATATCCTTAGAGCTTAAAATAGGGCCTGGCACAAAAGAAAGTCTTTAAGTATTTTCTTGAATGACTGAGTGAATAAATAACTAAGGATTGTGTTATACCAATGCTCACAGGGAAGTGAGCAGGTAGAGGTGAGACAGAGCAGGGATCCCAGAGTTCTGAGGGATTGCAAAGGCTCTCGTATGCTAGGTACTTGCTATTTACTCAGAAGGGTAGAGGCCCAGGACCATCCAAGTGGGATTAGAAAAGTGTGGTGCTCTAGGTTTCAGCTCAGAAAGGGCTTAAGGGCTATGGACCAAAGAAAACAGGGGGAAAATGGCGTTCTAAAGAAATGCTATCGGGATGCCTGAGTGGCTCAGTGGGTTAAACCTCTGCCTTCGGCTCAGGTCGTGATCTCAGGGTCCTGGGATCGAGCCCTGCATTGGGTTCTCTGCTGAGCGAGGAGCCTGCTTCCCCCACTCTCTCTGCTTGCCTCTCTGCCTACTTGTGAGCTCTCTTTCTCTGTCAAATAAATAAAATCTTAAAAAAGAAAAGAAAAGAAATGCTATCCCTGTAGCCCAGCTAAAGTTCTTTACCTTCACACATTAACTCCAGGATAGGTCTCAACATGCTTTATGAAAAATAACTATCTTTAGAAGAAAATATAGGGAAGAAAAGGAGAACAGAATCAGGCAGCCAAGGACTTAATGGCAAGTAGGATGTGAATCTTCTAGTCACTGCAGGCAGCTAAGAGGTTTTGAAGTTGAACCCATAGGCAACCAAGAAAGCAGAGACTCTTTAGGGGTTTACAGAATTAGAATTGTGGTGGGTACTGATTTCAGTATTTTCTCATGAGAACTATGTATCTTAAAAAAAACTATCTTCTAATCTTTATTTTGAATTATGAAGTTCTGCCAGAATACTGGGATACTTGAAACAATGTCCAAACTTTCCTAACTGTAGCTAAGTTTGTGGTTAATTTACTTGGCCTGATTGGTTTTAGAAAATAAGAGTTAAAAAACATATTTTAAAAACATACAATTTATCAATTACCTGAAATATTAGGTTTCTTTTTCATTGGCGAATAAACAGAAAACATCCACTGCCCTGATGATTCCCAAATTTCCATATCTTTTATAATTCCTTCCCTGGGGAAAAAAAAAAGCAAAGGATCTTTTTCATCTGCTTGTTAAAATTTATAATTTTCAATGATTGAAATTTTAAATTATAGTAAACATAAAATTTCAGATTAAAAAAAGATTTTATTTATTTTAGAGAGAGAGCAAGAGAGAGGGCATGTGCAAAGGGGGCTGCAGAGAGGGAGAAGCAGACTCCCTGATGAGGGTGGAGCCAGACAAGGGGCTCAATCTCAGGACCCTGAGATCACAACCTAGGCTAAAATCAAGAGTCAGATGCTTAAGTGACTGAGCCACCCAGGCGCCCCTAGATTTTTCCATTGCATTTTCTGAAGACTATTCTTTAGAGCAGAATTTATGAACTAAGAACTATATTTAATGATTTTAAATGTTATAATATCAAGTAAGTTCATAGTTTTGGTATTCCAGTAAACTGAACCATTAACCAATAGATTCAGTAAATGAGAACTATCAAACTATACATATTTTAAAGAACTAAAATAAAATATGCAATATTAACTCTAACCTTTCTTTGTTCATTATCATAAACATCAATAACATTTAACTGGAAAAAGAAAGCACCACATAATATAGAACCTTAAAATTTTTAAAGTGGGTAGGACTTTAGAGATCATTTTGTATAATTCTCATATTTTGCAAAAGGGGACAAGAGACCCACACCCATATAGTTAATTTATTGGCAAAGTGGTGGATAGATTCAACTCTAAAATGTTTCTCTCCCCCATCCAGAATGCTACAATTAATAAAATGATAGATACCACAGAGATACTGTATTAAATTCAGGATTTTTACATCAAAAATAGGAAGGAGGGCTTTGTTTGCTTTTACTTTTTTTAAAAAAATCAACTGTATATGATACATGGCTCAAAATGTTTACCACTCATTCTAATTTATTATAAGAAATAAAAGACTAATGAATATATGTAAGCTCTGTCCTGGGAGCTGAGGCAACAGATACAGACAGCCATGGACTATTTTGGCACCAGTCACCCATTATATGATCAGGAAATAATAGGGAATCTCCCCCACAGTAATGAAGGAAATCAAATGAAATCAGTTTCAATGGGGGTAGCAGAAGTAAAAGTTTTAGGAAGAAATATACCAGACGCTGTAAGTGACCACCAAGAGTACAAACTGCTTTAAATTACCTCATACTTTGTAAAACTAATAATATACAACAAACTTAAGCAGAACTACCTTAGAAAGATATTCACAATACGATGTTATCAATAGAAAAATGGAAAAAGCATAATTAGCCCTGAGAAGTCATTGTGCTGGTATGGGAAGGTGACATATTTTTAAGGGTAATAAAGTATACTATGACATGTGCAAAATAGTGGTTATCTCCGAACAATAGGATCAAGGGTGCTTTTTCTTCTTTTTGCTGATTCTGATCTTTTAATGATGTATTACTTCTTTTTTAAAGAAAATATTGTAGGCACTTTTAAAAAAAATAACCAAATGTGTAGTAATTTCTCTGAAGGCTTCTTCCACTTACAGAACTTTCTTTTCATCTTTCTGCCCATCAGGGCTGGGTGAAGTAAATGGGTTCTGGGACACTCCAAACCCTCTATTCCTGCTAGTTGAAGCTCCAGAATCGAAGGAACTGAAAGATGGCTTTTCTTGATCTCTGCTGCCCCCCCATGGTGTTGATTTGGAGAAGCTGGATGGCTGGATAACGCTGGAATATCTTTGGCTGGTGGTATTCCATCCACGTCTGTTACTACCTGAAAATAAAGAATAAAACAATTTTATTGCCAATTCCTCTTTTAAATTTCTAAAAAATTCATTATATTATCTTACTATGCGCAGACATTATACGAAGATTTAACAAGCACCACATTTCCACTCATTTTAAAATCACAAAACTCTTCATTTTTGACTTACATATAGTTACTTGTAACCAACAAATCATTTAATGGTCTAATGGAATTTTTTGTTTAACAAGATTGAGAGAAATGCAAATCCAGAGAAAAATAACAATATATTGGTAAGCTCAACTGATATAAGCTTATTAAGTAAACAAGTGCTTGATAGATTTAGGATATATCATAAATCATAAACTCCTTCAGGATAAAAAGCTGTCTTTATCATTCTTTGCTCTCCTACAGGGCCCTATATAGCAGTAACATCTGAAAATGGACAATGTATTAAAGAGTTTATTGAATATAAAAAATTAGATTCTACCCTCTGTCCTTGAATAGATGCTTAAATCTACTTGACTCAGTCTTCCCTCTAGGAAAACAACACCTACCCACCTATCTTTCACAGGAGGATTATAATTTACATGTGAATAAATTCATCCAGTTCTATTATCAGCAGATCTAATATTTCATAATTATCACAATGAGCCAACAGGACTCTCTTCCTGTCGCTGTATTTTAAAAAATCGTGGGGCACCTGAGTGGCTCAGTGGGTTAAGCATCTGCCTTTGGCTCAGGTCATGATCCCAGGGTCCTGGGATCGAGCCCCGCCAGGCTTCTTCTGCCTGCCACTCCCCCTGCTTGTCTCTCTGTCAAATAAATAAATAAAATCTTAAACTACCTCATTTACTCATCACTTCCTAGTTGGGGCCAAGATAATTTGCCTTGTTTCTGACTGAATTAAGAGATATGCCATGAAATATATTAAAAACTGGAATGATGGGAGATAAATTCCTTCATGAAAATTCATCTCCCAACTCTAAAACTACTTAATAAAACCAAAGAGAAAAAAGAACAGATTGCTGAACCAGATTCCTCATTTAAGGATTAATGGTATTTTATTTTTCTGAAGTTTCAAATCCTTTTGGGGATGACACAACTGAAGAAGTTTATTTTTTCTTTTGTATATAGCTTTTGGCTTTCACTTATTAATTATAGAAGCATTCATTTCTGGGAGATAAATACTGTTTGCTTGATGAGTTTTATTTATACTTTCTTCATCCATCAATCCATTAAATATTTATTTTCTAATTAGTACATCTATAGTGAGTCTCCACAGAATGTCAAATATTAAGTAACGTTTTTCCAGGAAATACACTCACAATTATCAGACCCCGAGTCCTAATTTTTGGTCTGGGATATTTCACAAGACCAATTGTGGGTGATGCAAAAGGTCTGTATTCAAGAAGAGCGATCAAACATGAAACCACTATGCAACATAGATTAAGGATCAGAGGAACAGTCCTAAAAGAGGGAAGGGAAGGAAAGGAACGAGAGCGGGTCAGCATCTTGTGATACTTTTAAGGACTAAGTTTCAATCCTAAGAAAATAAAAACCTACCTATTCATCTGACCTTTAAAACCTTGGGTCGCGTGGTTTCATTTCTGATCCCTCCTCTCCTTGAACGCAGTCCTTTCGCCTCATCCTTTCGCCTCATCCACAATTGGCTTAAATATTCCAAAAACTTTGATAATCACTTAGACCCAGGAAGTAGGTCAGCGCGGTCCTCTACACTCCTTCCTTCATACCTCAGAGTTCTTAACTGGGCAACTCACCCTTCCAGTTTTACCTCCAATGTTATATGAGCATGTACATTCGCCTAAGGTAGAGCTTTGCAGCTATTATTAGATTTTTCAAAGGAGTTTGCGACTTCCCCAACGTTAAGCATCCAGATGATGTCCCCAGCTGCTAGTCTCTCGAAAAAAAAAAAAATAGTAAAAATAATATTTAGGGTGTCAAGGGGAAAAAACCAGTACCCAGAAGGGTAGGAAAGCAAGGTGGCGTCTGGGTCGACCTACACCAATTCTTCGGACCATCACCACCCACAGACAAGATCGGACACGTACTTCCGACCTAAAAACTCATTGTTTCGCATTCGTACCAAAGGCCAAGTCCCTGTCTTCATCCCCTCAACTACAATCATCCGAATCCCACACAGCGGATAGGAGCATCAGAGAGAACCTGTGCCGGGTCGGTGGGCGGGGCCGAAGAGGGGCGACGCGGGCACGTCAGCGTCACCTGACTGGTGCGCCGCCGCGCTGCGCCAAGCGGCGGGCCCCACGCCGGACGCCCGTTCTCAGCCCGACGGCCCTGGCGTCAGGCCTTCCCCCGCTCCACCAGCGGCGGAGGGTGGAAAGGAACGTCACCTGAGGGCTGTTGCTGCCGTCCTCCGCCCGTACCCCCGGCGCCGGGGTGTTCGTTCCAGCACCGGTCTCCAAAGCGGCACCGGCCTTGAAGGAAGAACTGACAAATGGTCATTGCGACGGCGAAGCCCACGGAACGGTCTTCAGTCAGCACCCTCAGCGGACGGAGAGCCCAAAGCAACCGAAGGTCCCTCCCTGCTACCGTGACGTCATCTTCTCGCGCCCCCCTCTCTCTCTTGTCCTGCCCTGGGATGAGAGGCGTAGGTTTTACCCAATAGGATTTGAGAAGAGCGGGGCGGCCCCGGCTCCCTGAGTAGGGCTTGGGAAGGCGGAATGCTTGAATGGTTAATGTGGGGGAAGAGGCGCGTTTGCGCGTGGTGCAGAGCCTCGGACTGCAAGGAAAGCTTGAGGGTCCGAAATAAGGGGAGAGCAGGTTAAAGAAATTTAGATTTTCAGCACAGCCCCGGAGGGGAGTAATAGTTGTGTTTTGAGAGACCGAGTTGTACTTTCCATTTGTACTGTTGAGAAAGTAAAAATCCGAGCAGCCATTCATCAGGCGGATAACCGATAAAGCTACTTTTAAGGTAAACAGGAAACAGTGTTTCCTTCAAGGACAGACTGCAACTGAAAAGTATCATAACCCCATGTTTGGATAAACACTACATTCTTACACTCTGAGAAAGCTAGTTCTTTATAGTCCGCGTGCGCGCCGCTGTTTGAAATTGTATCAATAAGAATGAAACATCCCACCCTTGCCTGGGGGAGCTAAGACACTGACACAGAGAAGCAGCATGGATTTCTATCCAGGTGCAGAGCTTCCGATAAGGCGTTTCTGAAAAGAAAATTTTCATATTTTTCTTAATTTTGTAGTTTCCGGGAGGCCTGGGTGACTCAGTCGGTTGCCGGCAGCCTTCGGCTCAGGTCATGATCCCAGGCTGGTGGGATCGAGTCCCGGGTTGGGCTCCTTGCTCGGTGGGGAGCCTGCTTCTCCCTCTGCCTGCTCTGCGTGCTGCTCCCCCTGCTTGTGCATGCTCGCTCTGACAAATAAATCTTTTTTTTTAAAAAAAGTGTAGTTTCCAAGGAAACATGATCCTACATCCACTTCTCAGTCCAGATCCGACGTTGATGTCTTTACAGACAGCTCTGCTTTGCTTTGAGCTTGTAAACTTACCTAAAATCCACCTAGCCCACAAATCTTACAGTTGTCTTTTCCTTCGTATGGTGAGACACCCCTACCATTCCTCTGGTTCGCGGTCTCCTTGGTTGCCAGGAGGCAATAAATCTACAAGAGCCCTGGGAATAACTGCTACAACGTAGTTTAAAGTTTTTATTTTAAGTAATCTCTATGCCCAAGTTTATTTAAACCTAGTTTATTAAAAAAAAAAAAAAAAAAAATCAAGTGGGGCCCCTGGCTGGCTCAGGCAGTAGACCATGCAACTCTTGATCTCAGGGTAGTGAGTTCAACCCCACCTTGGGTGTAGAGCTTACTTTAAAAAAAAAAAAAATCGATTTACTTATTTTGAAAGGTATTGAAAATTTACAAATACAGCATAAGAGACTGTATTGCAGACTTGATACCCACTCACCCAAATACTTTATTTCCTATAAATAAAGATAGTCTCCTACATAACCATAGTACAATCACCAAAATCAGGATGTTAACATTGATGTATTACTACTATCTAATCCTTAGATTCTGTCCATGTTTTGCCTAATGTCCCAATGTCTTTAAAAGAGTAAGATCCCAGGATGCCTGGGTGGCTCAGTTGGTTAAGCTTCTGCCATCGGCTCAGGTGGTGATCCCAGGGTCCAGGGATTGAGCCCCATGTCCAGCTTTCTGCTCAGCGGGAAACCTGCTTCTCCCTTTCTCACTTCCCCTGCTTGTGTTCCCTCTCTTGATGTCAAATAAATAAATAAAATCTTAAGAAAAAGATCCAGTTTAGAATTATTGTTGCCTTTTTCATATTTCTTTCTTTTTCTTTATTTATTTAGCCTTACTTGTATTTGTTTAGTCTTCTTCCTTCTGGAACATTTCCTCAGTCTTTCCTTGACTTTAAAGACCTTAAAACTATTAAAGATTAGAGCTATTTTGTAGACGTTCCTCAGTGCAGATTTATCTGATATTTTCTTGTGATTGGATTCAGATTAAGCATTTTTGGCTGGATTATTGCAGAAATGATGCCGTGGTCTTCACTCTGCACCTCTCAGGTTGTGCACAATTTCAGTTTGTCCCATTACCTGAGGTGTTCACTTTGATCACTTGGTTAAGATGGTGTCTGCCGAGCTACTACAATGACTCTTTTCGTCTTTGTTATTAATAAGGATTTTGTAAGGAGATGCTTTGAAAGTATAAATGTGCCATTCCCCCCCAAGCTTTTTGGTTCTTTCATTTATTCATTCCTATCAGTATGGCATCTAATTTTCCAATTTTATTCAGTGGGTTAAAATCTATTACTGTTGTTATTTTGAAGTTCAAATCATCCTCAATTTGGCTAGTGAGAGACCTGTAATCTTTGTTTTTTGACACATCCCATTAATTCTTTGACTACTTCTTTACTTCTGGGCCCAAAAGATGCTCCAGGCTCAATCTTACTTTCCCTGATCTAGTCCTAGAATCAGCCATTTCTCCCAGGAGTCCTGGGTCTTTCAATGGTACTTAGAGGCCAAGATCTGAGCTTCAAATTTTCTCATTGCTGTTGTGAGATCTTTGCTCCCAAGCCCTTTTGTGGGCATTGCCAGGAAATATATATTATAGATAGACATACATTCACATCAATACATATTTCTGTATATGTATTATAAACTATGAGTTTACACCAATAACCTCCAGTTTATCCCAAGATCACAGAATTTATTTTATCTTCCTCTTGTATTTCTAACTTCCTCCTTTGATAGTGAGAAACTTGGTTCCCACTATTCATACTTACTTTGAGCAATTCCCTTGTATTAGCCAGTTTAGGGATCAAACACCTAAAATAATGCCAGTAGTGGCTGAAGCTTAAATGAGAGTGGGCATGGTGCCGTGTGAAGATGGGAAGGTAGGCAAGGCCAGATCCCAGTTGAGATCATCTGGGTGGAGTGCTGATGAGACAGTGGGAGACAATGGGAGCCTAGGGCTAAGTAATGCAGAATTCAGTAATGATCAGATAGGGTAGGGGTAGGTGGAAATCAGGAGTGGGGTCACAGGAAGGAAACTTCTAATTACAAGATGGCAAAGTAAGGGGCGCCTGGGTGGCTTAGTTGGTTGAGCGACTGCCTTCAGCTCAGGTCATGATCCTTGAGTTCTAGGATCGAGTCCCACATCGAGTCCCACATCGGGCTCCCAGCTCCGCAGGGAGTCTGCTTCTTCCTCTAACCTTCTCTCCTCTCATGCTCTCTCTCACTTTCTCTGTCTCTCAAATAAATAAAATCTTAAAAAAAAAAGATGGCAAAGTAAAAACAGTTCTGCCTCCCTTTCCTCTTGAAAATCATCTCAAAGTAAGGGGAAACAAGCAAAAAAATCATCTTCGATTATACGAGGAGATTAACAGTAATCTCAAACCATAATTTGTGAGGACTGAATGCACATGGTGGAATAGTAAATTATTTAGAAGAGACAAGGAAGGTCACATTCTGGTAAGGTGCACACTGATGTCCCTAGAGATGCTAAAAATCCTCAGAAATTAAGAGCCACCAGGTACCATAGAAGGGTAGAATGAAAATCTCTATGTGGTACAGTTAGAATCCAGCTCCATAAATCTACCCAGTGGGGCAGCTATTCCTGATGGGAAATAGTTTTTTTTCCTTGGAAAAAAGGGGGTGAGGTAGGGACGAGAGAGGCTTCGAGTCCAGGACATCAAGTACAGAGAAGTTATGGTACTGACAATGCGAGCTATGTTTATTGGATGGTGAAGTACAGTCCTCTTTGCCTGAGCTCCAGAAATCCTGCAGCCAGTCTTACAGTCCCTTTTTCCCCAACTTGCCCTCTGCACCCAAGGTAGGGGTTTGGAAGATTATTTTTTTGAGAATCAAACATCCCAGAAAAATATCTATACATCTGGTGGATCCCCAACAAAAATAGGTGGCCTTTTCATCATACCATGAAGATCACTGATAATTAGGCCCACCTTTGCACACAAAAATTATCAACTTACTCAATGTCTCATTTTAAATATAAATGTGCAGCCAGGGACTAGAAAAGAGCAAAGCAAACAAAAAATAAACAGAAACACACCAAGTGTATAGATAATATTAAAGAAACTAAAGTATCTTCAGAGAGGATAACATGAAACAATAACAGAATGTTATATGAAATAATAATTTTTTAAAAAGTATTCTTAGGGGGCACCTGGATGGCTTAGTGGGTTAAAGCCTCTGCCTTCGGCTCAGGTTCATGATCTCAGGGTCCTGAGATCGAGTCCCACATTGGGCTCTCTGCTCAGCAGGGAGCCTGCTTCCCCCTCTCTCTCTGCCTGCCTCTCTGCCTACTTGTGATCTGTCAAATAAATAAATAAAAATCTTTTTTTAAAAAAGTATTCTTAGAAATTAAACTCAGGTAGTGGAAACAAATTCAACAGATGGAAGATAAAATCAGAGAAGTCCCCTACAAGAACTGAACAAATCAGATCCAGAACCCATATTATAGCTGTTATGAGAGGAGGCTTAAAGCTCTGGAAAGTAAAATCTTTCAATTTTCCAGCACAAGTTTTTAAATTTTTATTTCTCCCAAAGTAGTTTGAATAGCCTTGTGAAAGAGAAGTTAGGAAGATGAAAGTTATTTCAAGCTTTTATAAGTCTTTTGAGGCAAATATAAGAGGAATATTTAAAGGATTTAGCACATGTTGAAGGATGCAACCTGAAAATGTCTCTTCATATTATCAGATTTTTGGGACTTAGTTTGGTGCCATGTTGGAGTGGACTGAATTTTCTGACATTGTTGGTATATGTTGTGTCACCCTTAGAAAGCGAAATTTCTGGGGCACTTGGGTGGCTCAGTTGGTGAAGTATCCAACTCTTGATTTTGGCTCAGGCCATCATCTCAGGGTTGTGGGATGGAGCCCCAGGCTGGGCTCTGAGCTAGTCATGGAGCTAGCTTAAGACTTTCTCCCTCTCTCTTTGCCCCTCCCCCACTTCTTCCCCTCTCCCTAAAAAAAAAAAAAAAAAAAAAAAGGCAACATTTCCTTCAAATACTCCTTTATCCTGACCTAGGCAGCATATCTCAATTTTTTTGCTGTTAATAGACTACAAAGCAAAAGGAATATAGATTGCTTAGTTAATAATTGTTTACTAAATGGCTCGTTTTTGTGACTCAAAATTTCCTGTAAGATTGTGTATCAGGTTTATGAAAGCTAGGTCATAATTGTAATTAAGTATTGTTTTTTATAGCAACTTTTTTTTTTTTAAGATTTTATTTATTAGATAGATAGAGAACACAGCAGGGGGAGTGGCAGGCAGAGGGAGAGGGAGAAGCAGGCTTTCCACTGAGTGGGAAGCCCGATGTGGGGCTCAATCATAGGACCCTGGAATCATGACTGAGCTGAAGACAGATGCTTAACCAACTTAGCCACCCAGGCGCCCCACAATATTTTTTTTAAGACATTAAACTTTCATGTTCAAGTTGTGATTTTTGAAAATATAATCTGCTGTCATCAAAATAGTGTCACTGCAAAGGATGGAACATTAACGTATCACATTTACTAAAAAGAAAGCAGAGCCCTTTATATAAAGGACAGGAATTTTGTGGGGGAAAAAATAGAAAAAAGGGGGCGCCTGGGTGGCTCAGTGGGTTAAAGCCTCTGCCTTTGGCTCAGGTCATGATCTTAGGGTCCTGGGACCCTGCAACGGGCTCTCTGCTCAGCAGGGAGCCCCCCCCCCCCGCCTGCCTACTTGTGATCTCTCTGTCAAATAAACAAATAAATAAATATTAAAAAAAAAAAAAAAGAAAGAAAAAAAAATGCTGTGGCGTCCACTTTTGGGTTTTGGCTTGGGTTGGGATCTTGGAGTCTGGAGATAGAGCCCTGCCTCTGGCTCCACACTTGGCAGAGTCTGCTTGAGGAGTCTCTCCTGCCCGCCCCGTCTCCTCTCTCAAGTAAATAAGTAAATCTTTAAAAAAAAAATACTTGCCAATATACTGTGCCATTATCCTGGCATTGACAATTTTGTAGAATATTTCCAAGGCAGAAAATATGTACTAAGTAGTAATTACTGAGATTACTAACACCACCTCCCCTAAAATCCCCACAAAACCCCCAAACACAGGTTAAATCTCTATCAAACCTGTCTACATACTTATCCTAGTGCATTCTAGTGAGTTGATATAACCTAAAGAAAAGTCTAGTCCATTTAAAATATTTCAAACAGTGCTGCACATTCCATATGGGAGAATATTGTATTAAATAATATAAATAAATTGTAATATGATAAATGGACGTTCTTCTCTCCAAAAAAACTGGACCTTTTTTCCCCCCAGTGGAGTACAAAATTCAAAACCCAACATAAAAATGTTCAAGATAGGCAAATCTAGAGACAAAGATTTAATGGTTGTCTACGTCTAAGATATCTGGGGGATGTAACTGGGTTGGATAATGTCCCCCCAAAATTCATGTCCACTTGGAACTTCAGAATGTCACTTATCTGGAAACAGATTGTTTGCAGATGTCCTTAGATAAGGTCATGCTAGATTGGGAGGAGGGTTAGCTAAATCCAATGACTCCTGTCCTTATCACACCGTATGAAGACACAAGGGACACATAGGAAAGAAGGACATGTGAAGCCAGAGGCAGTGAGTGAAGTGGCACAGTTGTAAGTCAATGAATGCTGAGGACTGCCAGCAACCACCAGAAGCGAGGGGGCAGGTGGGCAGTTTTTGCCTCAGAACTCCAGATGGAGGCAACCCTGCTGACACCCTGATTTAGGACTTCTGGCTTCCTGAGCTGTGAAAGAATAAGTTTCTGTTGTTTTAAGTCACCAACTTTGTGGTAATTCATTACAGGAGCCACAGGAAACTAATACAGGGGAAAACAGGGAGTGACTGCTTATGAGTATGGACTTTACTTCTGTGGTGATGGGAATGTTCCAAAATTGTGATGATGACTGCACAACTTTGTGAATGGATCACTGAATGATACACTTTAAATGGGTGAATTGTATAATGTGACTTTACATTTCAATAAAACTGTTACATGCATAAAAAACCCTAAATATACCATTGTACTTTTTAAAAAGATTTATTTTCTAGAGAGTGCATGTGTGTGAGCACAGGGGAAAGGGACAAAAGGAAAAGAGTCTTAAGCAGCAGAGGAGCCCCACGCAGGGCTGATTTCACAACCCTGAGATCACCACCTGAGCTGAAACCAATAGTCGGATGCTTAACTGATTGTGCAATGCAGGCACCCCTATCATTAAACTTTTTATAATCTCTTTTGCATTTAAACATTTTTAGGATTTAAGATTACAACCCCCATATAAAGCAATGAAAATTAAAATAGAAATACAGCTTTACAAATTTTAAAAACAACCACTGCCTAACACATTTGAAATGAAGGATGAATAAAACTTAGCAGTCTATTTTAAGTTAAAAAATATTTAATATTATTGGATAAAAACACTGATGGTGACAGCTTTACATGGCTCATTCCATACATTCCGTAACGTAAAAGGGCAAAACATTACTAGGAAAGAAATGAGTAGTTGGGTTTGTGAAAGATTTATTGACCAGATAAAAGCAATTAATATGAGATGACAAACATTTAACTCAAATTATTACAAAACTTTTAGGAGATAACTGGGTCGTATCTCTCTGATGTGTCCTGCTAAGGAAAAGAAATCATGTATCTTTTTAACTCATAGAAGTTCAAAGTCAACAGTGATATTGTATAACTATCAGTACTATTCTAGTAACCTAGAAATTTGCTATAAATAGCTTTATCTTTTGCTAATCATTCTTACTATGATTTTATTTTATTTAACAGTGAGGACTGAAGAGGCATAATCATTTTTTAACCACTGGGTAAACAGTACTATAAATTAATGAGGGTGCTAAGCTTGACATTTTGTGTTTGAAAGATGGGAGTATATTTAATTGGATTGAATATATTTCATGAGGACTTGGGTACATTTAAGCCCAAAATATGTTTATGAAGTTCTGTGAGAGAATACGTGTATGCCTTCACTCACTCTGGCTTGCTTTTAAAACAAAATAAATTTGGCACTATATGGAACAAATGAAGACAAGCAAAATTAGGTGAGACTAAGATGCTTCATCAGAGTTGCCTGTCTTGACTTTCAATTCATACTATTTCTTAGTTCTTGACTGAACAGAAACAAACAGACCTAACTACATAGTAACTCTATGATGTATGAAAATAGAATCTAGAGCTAAGATGAGACTGCTTCACTGATGAGCCAATCCCCCACTCTGCCATAATCATAGTTTCAAATGTGAAATTCATTCAAGAATTCATATTTTCACCAAATGCTTATGATTTTTCAAGTTTTCTTGCTAGATATGTCTTGGTTAAGTGGCCAACTAAAACATGGTCTTTGAATTAAGGAAATTCATATAAAAGAAACACCTATTTCATAGCGATCTTACTTTACTTGAAATTTCCTTTAAAAAAAACAAAACACCAAACTAAAACTTTGTAACCAAACGCTTGGAACAAAGCACTGGTGGCCATTATTTTTGAGTCTCTGATAAATCTTGAAGTCCATTCACTTTTCATGTTTCAAGTGTTTCTTCATTTGCTCCACAAGTATCAACAACACAAATTAAACAACTTGTTACTGGAAAAGCTCGGACTTTGGAGTTGGCAACCCATTTGTCTGTCTCAGTATTATATTCAAGGATGTGTCCTAATCGACCCACACCTTGAAAACCAGCCAAGACATAAACTATAGAGCCAACTGCTGCACACTTCACTGTTACACCCTTCCATGGCATTGGTGAGACCATCTTCCATTCGTTTAATTTAATATCATAATATTCCACGTTGTCCAGACCACCTTTAAAAGAATAAAATAACATGAACAACTATATATTAACAATTCTAAGATCTCTTAAGGTAGTAATTCTTTGGATCTTCCCAACATTTTATTATGAACATTTTCTAATATGCAACAGTTATAAATCTTACAATGAATGCCCATATAGCTACATCTATTCTTACTTTTACTTTAACACAGTAAAAATTTAACTTAATTTTTACTTGAATCCTAAATATATGTATGTTTATTTTACAGAATTATAAATGTCCTATCTGTCCTGGGAAGGTAAACAAATCAGTGGATTTTCCTTCTGATTAACTTTGACTATAATTATTCAAGTCTTTTATCCTTCTGCCATTTATCTTTTAGCAGTTTACGGAAAACAGCAATGGCAAGAGACAGGAGAAGGGAAGAAAGTATTTCTTTATTATACTTAAGTAATGCTTAAAGATACTGACTAAAATGAGGTTTGTGGACTGATTATAGATTCAATCCAGATTCTCCATTATTTAAAGAAATAATTTCAGATTTTTTACTACAAATTATTTAAGAGAATAAAAAGTCAAATTTACTCTTTTAAAAAAACAGTAATATTGCTATTTTCATGCAATGTTTAAAAGTGGTAAGGAAACTTTGTCATTCAGGGCCTGTATATAGGTCTTAAAAGTTGTATTTAAAAGTTTGTAAAAACTCAAATGTTTCTGTCACTTAATAGTTCTTTAGCTAGTGTGACATTATTACCCAGGGGTTTTGGAAATGTTTGAAGCTGAGACTGTCACAATGACTGATGGTCATTACAGGGATGTTAAATGTACTGCAATGTTTCAAAAAATATATTAGTTCTCAGAAACTATAAAAATAAGTATAATAATATATGAGATAAATGCTTGTATTTAGATTTTAAGAAATGTTTCAAAAATTTATGAGGAGGTAACAACAAACTCATTGGGGAAAGTTGAACAGTGAATTAAGGTCACATACCCAAGCCATTCTGACCACCTACAGCAAATATCTTGTCTTTTACAAATACCAGTCCATGATTCTTCCTGGCCTCAATCATTGGACACAGCTCTGTCCATCTGAAAAATAAGAGAAAGCTTTTAGAGTACTTGTTCACAGGAAGTACTCATACTACTTTTTAAGAAAGGTCTGTTATCCCAGTTAAGTGCTCATTTAGTACTCACATGTGTTCACACCCACACTCACACACAAACACACATCTGAAAGGCTAGAAGACAAAAGTTTAATGTGGTTTGAATAACTGATTTACAGGTGGGGTAAATGGCGATTTTATTCCTTCCAACAGAATATGAGAAATAGAGAATATTTGGGGCCTAACATATCTTTGGAAGAAATCCATTTCCTAGTTCATAGTAACTTGTTAAATGGTAACAAAAAAGAAAGGGAGGATACTTAAGAAAATGTAACATACTAATATTGTCACATATAATTTTTAAAAAAGATTTTATTTATTTGAGAGAGAGAGACTAGAAGAGAGAGAAAGAGAGAGCATGAGGGGGAGGGTCAGAGGGAGAAGCAGACACCCTGCTTAGCAGGAAGGCGATGCAGACCTCGATCCTAGCACTCTGGGACCATGACCTGAGCCAAAGGCAGTTACTTAACTGAGTTAAGTCACACATATGGTTTTAATTAATATTTATATATGAGTCAAACACAAATTTAACACTGGGCTCTAGCAATCAGCAAATTACTAGTATCTGTTACTATTCATACGTAACAAAAGTACTGAAATTCTGTCAAATTTAGTAACTTATTAGCATATTGTTTTGTTCATGGCCACCACTATAAATAATGAGATTGAGGGGTGCCTGAGTGGCTCAGTCGGTAAAGCGTCTGCCTTCAGCTCAGGTCATGATCCCGGTGTCCTAGGATTCAGTCCCACATAGTGCTCCCTGCTCAGCCTACTTCTCCCTCTCCCACTCCCCCTGCTTGTGCTCCCTCTCTCTATCAAAAAAAAAAAAAAAAAAAAACAAAACAAAACACGGGGGCGCCTGGGTGGCTCAGTTGGTTAAGCGACTGCCTTCGGCTCAGGTCATGATCCCGGAGTCCCGGGATCGAGTCCCATGTCGGACTCCCGGCTCTGCGGGAAGTCTGCTTCTCCCTCTGACCTTCTCACCTCTCATTCTCAGTCTCTCTCTCTCTCTAATAAATAAATAAATAAATAATCTTTAAAAAAAAAAAAAAAAAAAACCCAAAAAACAAGATTGAGAACATAAATGTGGACACTAGTGTTGAAGAATATGAATTCATAGGTAGCAGCCTCATATACATAGACAACTGTTATTTTTCTACTGTGAGACTCAATCTCTTCTTTTGCATACCCCCCACCCCCCCCCCATGAGTGATGTTTGTGACTGTGAAGGTGGTACTGGCACACAGGCTTGCGTCTCAATAGCTAACATAAACCAAAAGTATCCAAGCAACAACAAAAGGGTAATCTGACATAAGTCTAACTCTTTAATATGGTTATTTATATCTCTTCTTTTAAATAATTTACTAAATTTAACTTTTCAAAATATAATTAGGACGTAATGATTAACTCTGAAATATTAACATGTTTTGTTGCCTTATATTCATAAAATTGTTTTGTTTTAAAAGTGGTTTGAGGGCCCCTGGGTGGCGCAGTTGGTTGAGCAACTGCCTTTGGCTCAGGTCATGATCCCGGAGTCCCGGGATCGAGTCCCACATTGGGCTCCCGGCTCCATGGGGAGTCTGCTTCTCACTCTGACCTGCTCTCTCTCACTCTCTCTCTTTCCTAATAAATAAATAAATAAATAAATAAAATATGTAAAAAAAAAAAAAAGTGGTTTGACAGTTGCCATATTCATTTTCAAAGCACTCCTAAGGTGAGATGGGCAACATTGTTCCTTTTTTCCCCTCCAGGGTAAACACCCACGCCCTTCCAGGTGAAAAGACCATATACAGCTCAGAGGTGGGAGCCAGTACTGGCCTGGCCCTCCACCGCCTCTCCATGCAATGAGCTGCAGACGGTGAGCTGTCAAAAGTGTATTAAACATAGTATCTGACTTGGAAAAATTCAAAATATATACCCCTTTCTTCTCCACACATGTCTATGATATAAAATAAAAGCATAGGGCGCCTGGGTGGCTCAGTTGGTTGAGCGACTGCCTTCGGCTCAGGTCATGATCCCGGAGTCCCGGGATCGAGTCCCATATCGGACTCCCAGCTCTGCGGGAGGTCTGCTTCTCCCTCTGATCTTCTCCCCTCTCATTCTCAGTCTCTCTCTCTCTAATAAATAAATAAAATCTTTAAAAATTAAAATAAAATAAAATAAAATAAAATAAAATAAAAGCATAGTTTTATGTAGGGTGGTCCTTCATTTACAATGGTTCAACTTGGGATTTTCTGACTTCATGATAATGCAAAAGTGAAATATATACAATAGAAACTGTACTTCACATTTTGAATTTTGATCTTTTCCTGGGCCAGCTATACGATAGTCTCTCATGATGCCGGACAGCAGCAGTGAGCTGCAGCTTCCAGTCAGCCATGGATCAGGAGGGTGAAGAACTGATACACTTTACAACCATTCTGTACCCATACAGCCATTCTGTTTTCTACTTTCACTACAGTAGTCAGTATATTATATGAGATATTCAATACTTTATTATAAAACAGTTTTTGTGTTAGATGATTTTGCCCAACTGTAGGCTAATGTAAATGTTCTGAGCATGTTTAAGGTAGGTTAGGGTAAGCTATGATATTTAGTAGGTTAGCTGTATTAAATGCCATTTTCAAGGTAACAGTATTTTCAAATGACAATGGGTTTCTCAGGATGTAAGCGCATTGTAAGTGGAGGAAGATCTGTGTAGCTAAGTCTCCTGAAGGTTTAGAGTTGGAAGTTTCACAAAATACACTTTCTTCTTCCTGTAACTTCACATGCAGAGTATGTCCCAGGTGCTAGCTCCCTCCAACCTGAACTTTAGTGTTTAGAAGCTTTTCTTAAAATTCTGACTGCAGAAACTGTCATGTTATTTCCATAAGGCTTCAATTCTTAGCTTCCAATTAACCACTATAGTTATAAAACACTTAAGAAAACTGTAAGTAACGGAAAGAGTTTTTTTCCTAATATTTTATTTATTTTATTTGACAGAGAGAGAGAGATCACAAGTAGGCAAAGAGGCAGGCAGAGAGAGGGGGAAGCAGGCGCCCCGAAGAGCGGAGAGCCCGATGCGGGGCTCAATCCCAGGACCCTGAGATCATGACCTGAGCGGAAGGCAGAGGCTTTAACCCACTGAGCCACCGAGGCGCCCCTGTTGGAAAGAATTCTTATAAAAATAACTTAGATGGATAGATCACATATTAAAAAAAGGGTAATCATTGTAGCACATAACTTCATTTAAGATCTGGATAATTACAATCACACTAGCTTTTCACTTAGGAAAATTTAAGGGCACTGAAGAGAATATAGAATATTCAAGTTTCACACATAAGCTGAATATTTACAAAAGAAATGCTAACTTGGGGCGCCTGGGTGGCTCAGTTGGTTGAGCGACTGCCTTCGGCTCAGGTCATGATCCCGGAGTCCCGGGATCGAGTCCCATATCGGGCTCCCGGCTCTGCGGGAAGTCTGCTTCTCCCTCTTACCTTCTCCCCTCTCATTCTCAATCTCTCTCTATAATAAATAAATAAATAAATCTTAAAAAAAAAAAAAAAAAAAGAAATGCTAACTTGTCTGAGTTTTAAGATATTCCCTAAACTGAATTTATCCATCTAGTTTTAAAAAATATTGAGGTTGCAGAATTCCTTTATATTTTTTCTCTGCTACTATAAATAAGAATATATTGATTTGCACTCATAGTGCCTGAATGAAGATCTCAAAATTTAGAATCCTGGAGTTTATCTGGTATGGGTTCTACTTTAAGAGATTTTTTAGAAATGAAAAAATAATTAGGAAGCAGGATAATGAGACTACAGTTTTCCAATTAGTATGTTGTAATACTTTTTGAGCATAGGTGTCTGGGAGGTAAAGTAGAGACTGATATAGGAGGGAAGAGAGTTGGCATATACCCGCTGCTTATAGTTTGGGACAAGATGGGGCAGACAGCTCAAATGATGGATGACAGAATGAGATAAAGGGGTATTCCCAGAGTGCCCTGACAAATACAAAGATACATTCTGAGAAACACTGAGAAGTAGTAAATTTGATCAACTCAAAGAGATTTTCTAGTCCCAACATCTTTTTTTAAAAGATTTATTTATTTATTTTAGAGGAGGAGAGAGGGAATGGGGGGGGCGGGGGGAGGGAGGGACAGAAGGAAGATCTCTAGCAGACCACTTGCTGAGCCTGGGGCCCAGTGTGAAGCTGGATCTCATAACCCTGAGATCATGACCTGAGCTGAAATCCAGAGTTGGAGGCTTACCCCACTCAGCCACCCAGGCGCCTCTAGTCTCAACACTTAAGCAAAAGGTAAGGTTTTTTTTTTTTTTTAAAGATTTTATTTATTTATTTGACAGAGAGAGATCACAAGTAGGCAGAGAGGCAGGCAGAGAGAGAGTAGGAAGCAGGTTCCCCGCTGAGCAGAGAGCCCGATGTGGGGCTCGATCCCAGGACCCTGAGATCATGACCTGAGCCAAAGGCAGAGGCTTTAACCCACTGAGCCACCCAGGCGCCCCAAAAGGTAAGTTTCAAGATAAGTTGTTTTCAATTCTATTTCTAACACTGGTAACCAGCTGAACAAAGAAATGAGAAAGAACAATTGTAACTACAGTTTTGTTTGGGAGAGGAGTTATTTATTTTAAATCCTTTAAAAATAGGTGGGAAGCATAAATAAATAATTGTACATGGTTAATCATATTTTATTATTAAATTCTTACTTTTCATTAAAAAATAGCTCGAGTGGAAGACTTCTATGTTTTGTAATCTGGCAATATTTCCTAAATATAAAACTTGAGCATAAGACTTTTGGTGCAGTTCTTTGGCATAACATTTAAGTTGAACATATTTACCCAATAATTTGTTCTGGTAAAGGAAGAACAATCAAATCAATAAATAAATTTTCTTATCAAATCTCTTTGGATTTTCTGAGTATCAACAAAAGGTCTGACTGGGATATAACCTGTGGTCATTTCCTTATTAGTTTTAATGTCACTGTACTCATCACCCCCCACCCCTTCAGTAACTGGCACATTGCCTTTGGCTACATTGAATAGGTTCCATCATTAATTACAAGGTCAGAAAAGCTGGCTAGCCATTTATTTCTTTAGCATTTTGCCTTTTAAAAAGCAGTTATTTACTTCCCAGATTTAAGAATAATCAAAATGAATATGTATCTAAACATACTTTAGTAAGCATGAACTCAGAATTAAGACATTATACCTAGGGGTATGATTTAATGACACAAATCAATATATGTTTCCAATTAAAGGCAAATATACATGGCACCTGGGTGGCTTAGTTAAGTGACTATCCCAGGGTCCTGGGATCGAGCCTGGCATCTGGCTCCCTGCTCAGTGGGAAGCCTGCTTCTCTCTCTCTCCTTCTGCCTCTCCCCTGGCTTATGCTCACTCACTCTCTCTCTCAAATAAATAAAATCTTAAAAAAAAAAAAAAAGGCAAATTTACTACTGACCATATGTTTTTCCCCCATCTCCTCTACATTTCCTGACCTCAAACAAAAATATTTTATGAATTTGATGAATTAGTTAGACTTGTCTCATTCATAGGCATTTACTGCATAAACAGGAACAGAAAGAGAGGGGCTCCTACAGGGTATATTAAGGTCAAGCCATTTCTGGTCCAGGACATAAACATGTCCTGAACCTAGCTCATTCAAAAGTGTGTACACATTCTTTTTTTTTTTTTTTTAAAGATTTATTTTATTTATTTGAGACAGACAGAGAGTGAAGAGACAGCATGAGAGGAGAGAGGTCAGAGGGAGAAGCAGGCTCCCCTCAGAGCAGGGAGCCCGATGTGGGACTCGACCCTGGGACTCCAGGATCATGATCTGGGGCGAAGACAGTTGCTTAACCAATTGAGCCACCCAGGCACCCCAAAAGTGTGTACACATTCTTAATACAAGAACTAAATTCTTCTGTTGGGGCCCTTGTGCTTTTTGCCATCTTTTTCCTCTGAGCTTACAGAATACAATTAACTGTGAAATAACACTTTTTTTGTTTTTTGGTTTATACACAGTGTAGTTTCACTAAGTTATGCAAAAGGTTATTCCTACACACTTTTACACATAAGTTTACAAATACTTGTATCTAAAGAAAGAAAGTTACTTGAAAGACAAATTATACACAGCATAATTTCACTGAGTTAAGAACAGATCTAGTCCCATATGATTTTAAAATAAGACTTTTAAATGGATACATACGTTTCTGTGGCAGGATCATAAACCTCACAGGAATTCAGCACTCGCCCAGAAACATTGTTCCCTAAACTTCCGCCACAAACATAGATCAGGCCATTGGCTTCCACCATACCGTGGCTGCAGCGCTGAGTCAGCATGCTGGGCTTTGTGTGCCAGCTTTCGGTTCTTGTGTCATAGCACTCAAATAAATACAGAGCTGAGTTTCCTGTAAAAGAAAAAGGCTCCATCAGGCTTCACTTGGTGTTATGTGTGGGTTTGGAGGGAGCTGACGGTAGAGCTGGGTCATTACTTACTGGAGGGAAGAATTTAAAGCTGTTGTTTTTCCTAAACTTAATTAACAATAACAGCAAAATGAAGGAATAGCTTAAGAAAAAGCTAACCCTGTTTGTACGGACATTAGAAAAATATTTTTAGGGGCGCCTGGGTGGCTCAGTGGGTTAAAGCCTCTGCCTTCGGCTCGGGTCATGATCTCAGGGTCCTGGGATCGAGCCCCGCATCAGGATCTCTGCTCAGCGGGAAGCCTGCTTCCTCCTCTCTCTGCCAGCCTCTCTGCCTACTTGTGATTTCTCTCTCTGTCAAATAAATGAAGAAAATCTTTAAAAAAAAATTCTTTAAAAAAAAATTTTTTTTTAAAAAGGATCTGCTGGAAAGATTTATTGGTAACTAAATTTAGGAAAAGAAATTGGTTTGATTTCAGAAGAATAATTAAGTAATGTTATGTATGTCTTCACACCCAGTTAGGCATGATGGGAATTAGTCAAACTTTAAATGCTTATAGAGAAGAAAAGCATAGCTATTTATAGATGGTAAATAGATACCTTAAACTCTGAAAACTACTATCTGATAATACCCTAAGGTTTATCATTTAACATTCTATAATAGTCACTGCACCATTAACAAAACTATTCTTCCTGACTACTCTCAGTGGCTGTGTAAACCCTAAAGTCATGCTGGCCTAGTCCTGACGATACTCTCAAGGTATCACTGTATGCTTCTGGTGTGCTTTGATTACACATTTGAACAGCAAAACATATACACCCTGTCTTATAACTTCTGTACATTATAGGGGCTCAATAAGGAGTTTTAGAAATGATACTAATAAAGCAACAAGTGCTTTTTTCTTTCTCAAGAAAAAAGAAGTTAAAATTTAACCAAATTGTGTCTCATCTCCTACTCCCTCTGGGCTTCTTGATAATACTTAAAAACAACACCCTTAAAATTCTCCAACACAGCCAAGGTCTACAGAGAGCTAAGTTCAGGGAGTAACAAACCGAAGAAGCAATGGTCCCAATTAACAGTAACTTTTTTTTCAACTCTTAAAACATTTTCAATTTGGTAGATACAGTTGCTTAATACTAAGGAGAAATACACACTGTATGGCAGACATAAGAAACTATTACTTAAGTAAAAAATTGACTTAGTAACTGCTGAGGATATAAAGTTATCTACTTTAATATCTACAAAAAGTGTTTCTATAGTACAGTTACTTTCTATTATCTTTAGGACTTATCGTATTTGAAATACGCTGGATTAGACATTCTCCAAAAAATGCTTTTAAAGGGGGAAAAGGTCATTTCTTTTTTTTTAAGATTTTATTTATTTATTTGACAGAGAGAGATCACAAGTAGGCAGAGAGGCAGGCAGAGAGAAAGGGAAAGCAGGCTCCCTGCTGAGCAGAGAGCCCAAGGCAGGGCTCGATCCCAGAACGCTGATATCATGACCTGAGCCGGAAGGCAGAGGCTTTAACCCACTGAGCTACCCAGGGGCCCCGAAAAGGTCATTTCTTAAGTCACATTTTAAAAAATCTTTAATTTTTCTAATATTTCTTTGACATCTTACGGAGGAGTAAAAACTTAAAACAGATAAATATGCTGACCAAAAGTAAAACATTCTTTGGCCTAATATAAAAATCATCAACGAAAACAAAGACTTAATTGATATTTGAATTCCACACCTCAAGTTTACTTGGTCTTCCTAGTTTTCTTTATAAGCCCATTATTTAGCTAAAGAAATTATTTGAAAAGGTGAAAGCTATTATGTATCTAGTCTGCACCTAGAATATCCATTTAGAAAAATTATTCATTTAGAAAAGGCACCACCGGACATTAACAAATTACCCATCAACCATAAAGATTTTTTACACCCAAATCCATAGCTTCTTCTGATCAATAAGCATAAAACAGCACTACCAGGCTTTATATTAAATAAAGAATAAAAGCAAATGAGAAAGATGATTCTTACTTTTCTCTGATACAAATAAAAAACAGGCAATAAGGTATAACAGATTTTAAAAACGTGAATGTGGGGCGCCTGGGTGGCTCAGTGGGTTAAAGCCTCTGCCTTCGGCTCAGGTCATGGTCTCAGGGTCCTGGGATCAAGCCCCACATCAAGGGCTCTCTGCTCAGTGGGGAGCCTGCTTCCCCCTCTCTCTGCCTGTCTCTCTGCCTACTTGTGATCTCTGTCAAATAAATAAATAAATAAAAATCTTTAAAAAACAACAACAAGGAAAACCAGTCTAGGGACATCTATGTGGCTCAGTCAGTCAAGTGTCTGCCTTTGGCTCAGGTCATGATCTCAGGGTCCTGGGATTGAGCCCCACACCAGGCTCCCTGCTCAGTGGGGAGTCTGCTTCTCTTTCTCTCTCTGCCCCTCCCCTCCCTTCTCTCCTGCTCATTCTCTCGCTCACAAATAAAAATAAAATCTTTTTAAAAAAATAAAACCAAATCTAGATAGAACTAAAATCCAGATAGTGTGAGAAAAAAATGGGAAAATTAACATAATCTAGGAACTCGAAGATTATTATTTCTTATAAAATGATTTACTAAAAAAAAGTAAGGTAAACCTTCAGGGAATGGGCTCTAAAATGTGACAGATATGTATTTAAATTATGTCAAAAAGACACCAATTGTTTATATAAATATGAAAGCCAAGAAACACGCTTGGTAAAACACCTTCCCCAAACAAAAATACTGAGTAAGTCCTTACCGACTTCGGAACCTCCAGATGTGTAAATTTTGCCTTCTGCAGCACAGGCAGCAAGGCTGTCTCGGGGTGTCGGAGGGCCCAGTTTGGAATACCAGCTATCCTTCACAACATTATAGCAATCCATTCGTTTTATGGGGAAAAGCTGAGAGCCACCCAAAATGTATACTACATTGTCCCAAAACACGCATGCTGCATCTCTTCGTTTTTCAAAGGGGCAGCGGATGTCTGTCCAGCTATAATCCTGTAATAGGAAAGCACAGGAAGTGGTCAGTAAGGCAAAAATAAAATTGACACAGATGAGGCAAAGATATAGTTGAGAAAATACAAATTATATGAGTATGTTAATTTGCTAGATTACATATAGTTTGGCTTGAGACATGATCGAATTTAATCTTGTGTGATCTCTTCAGAATGTTGGTGACTGCTTTGGGTGTTTTCTGGCTCCAGATTAAACTCTAATACATTTGGATGTATCACTACCACCAGTCTTCTTTTCCTTCTGTTATTAAGGATGATAATACAAGAAAATTCTAAAATAAGTAGTTTTGTTATTTAGAAAAAAAACTTCTTTCAAGTGTAAATAGGGGCACCTGGGTGCTTAGCTGAATGCCTGACTCTTGATTTCAACTCAGGTCATGACCTTGGGGTTGTGAGACAGAACCACATGTGGGGCTTTGTGCTCAGTGGAGAGTCTGCTTGAGATTTTCTCTCTGCCCCTCCCCCTGCTCACACGCTCTCTCAAATAAATAAATCTTTAAAAACAAGAACAGGGGTGCCTGGGTGGCTCAGTTGGTTGAGTGTCTACACCTTCAGCTCAGGTCATGGTCTCAGGGTCCTGGGACTGAGCCCCACATTGGGCTCCCTGCTCAGCGGGGAGCCTGCTTCTCCCTCTGCTTCTGCCCCTTCCCCTTGCTCGTGCTCTCTCTTGCTCTCAAATAAATTAAAAAAAAAAAAATTAAAAAACAACAATAAAAACCCAAATGTAAACATACCCATCCCTTTCCTGCCAGAAACACAGAGTAATATAAAGAATCATTGGCAGTGCGCCTGGGTGGCTTAGTCGGTTAGGCACGGACTCTTGATTTCAGCTCAGGTCATGATCTTGGGTTGTGGGATCAGGCTGTGAGTCGAGCTCCACGGGTGAGATTGCTTGAGATTCTTTCTCTCCCTCTGCCCCTCCCCCAGCTCACACATGTGCACTCCCAATCAATAAATAAAATCTTAAAAAAAATTGGATAATATGAAGCTTAAACTGCTGTTAGTTTACTGATGTCTAAAGCTGTAAAATATTCTGTAGATTTCTATGATACTAAATTTTTAAAAAATATTCAGCTGAGCCCGTTTATTTAGCTAGACTCTTAAAGCTATGATATTTACTATGAAATATTTGAGTAATGTGTTTTAATCAGTCTGGAAACCCACTTTTTTCTTCCTGATGATTAGAAGTGAACATGTATCAGTACTTTGCAACAAGGGCAGTTCATGGGATAATTTCATTTCCTTACTATGTTTGGTACAACCAAGGACCTTCTTCTATGTAAATGTATGGGTGGATTTCTCCCAAAGCTACAGTATCTTCGATCATCCCCTTTTTTTGAACAAGGAAGCTACAGTGTTCCTGCTGCTTTCTGAAAATATCTGAAAATAATTAGAGTCAGACAGAAATCCAAACAATTCCTGATCTCACTGAGCAAAGCAGTGTGTGTGATTATTAATGCTGAGTTCCCCCTGGGAAAATCTGATGGAGAGCTATCACACTAGTGTCCAGTGTTTCAGGCATTCATCAGATGAGATCAAAGGATCACAGAACATAAGGAATGGTCTCAGGAAAAAGAAGAGTCCCTCATGTGGAACACCTCAAGGTGTCAACTCCTAGCGATGATAAACATTCTGCTTTTTGGGTGGCCAGAAAAATAAGAGTGTTGATTCTTGTTTTATTCTTAAATTAAGATCTATGTGTCCCCCGGGTTACTCAGTGGTATACCTACTGGCAGGCACACAAAACTATAGGATAAATATAACATTTTCCCCAAAGTTTGTTTTACTCAATGGATACTGAAAAACTTGGGAAAATTATTATTTTAAGATTTTACTTAATTTGAAAAAGAGAGGGAGAATAAGAGGGAGAGAGTGCACAAGTGAGCATGAGTCAAGGGGAGGGGCAGAGGGAGAAGCAGACTCACCGCTGAGCAGAGAGCCTGACGCTGGGGTCCATCCCAGGACCCTGAGATCAGGACCTGAGCTGAAGGCAGACACTTAACTGACTGAGCCACTCAGGTGCCTCCTGGGGAAAATTATTTTTAAAATTTGTTTTCTTAAAGTTGCGTACCACAGGAATGAAAAAAAAAGAGAGAAAATAATTACCATACTCTACAGGGAGTGATCCCTCAAAAGTAAACTAATAATTCTCTTATATATTCTAAAATATGCTCATATTCTTACCTGACAAAGTTCATTAGCAGAGAAATAGTTTCATTAATAAGATACACTGTTAACTCAGTGAATTTCAACTCTTACCCCTCTTATACCCAATTTACTTGATATTATTAGAAAGCAATATGGGAACTTATCTATGATTTCTAAAGATATCCACAAGAACATTATCTTTCCTTGCTCTTCCTTATTTTCAGGATGAGAAAGTGGGTGACAGATTCTTTTGAATCTCTAAGCTCTTGAAGCTCTAAGACATGCTCTAAGACGTGCTACTCTTCAAATTAAAAATAACTTCCCATGTAGGAGCTGGGATTAAAAACACAAAATACATTTTCTTTTAGCTAAATGAACTTGTACATTTAGACACTAAGATATGAAGTTCCAAAAAAGGGGAAAATAATTCCCAAGAGTTTGGTAACAGAATAGTTCTAATTTTCTAGTACTCCTCAAGGGTTTGAGTAAGAAATAAATGAGCGCTCATATGTACCTGTCGTAAGGGCTTAGGCTTCAGATTTAAGAATTAAACTGCTCTCTTGGAACTATAAGCTCAAAGAAAAAATGATTAGCCAGTGTATGTGTCGGGGGGATGACAAAAAAGGCACATGCTTCTATCTACTTGTAATTTGGGCTCTGATTTCCCTAGATATCCTCAAGTTTTTAAGTCTTTTTCAATTCTCCCAATACTGTCATCGGTCAAAATACATGTTAGACACTAAGTTTGATCAATACTGACTACATTTAATATTCTCCCTGATAGTTTATCTTCTAGGCAGATGAAAAGACCTTTGCAAACATTTTACCTAGAATGCAAGTATGATTTCATAAAATTTAATGTTTTAACATTTGAGCTCATTAAATATACCTATCAGGTGTCAAATGCACCTATATTTGAAAACACCTGGCTTTGGCTGTATACATGTATGGAGGGGAGCTTTTTTCCCATGTGTGTGTGTATGGGTGGATCTCACTGGAAAGTCGAATTTTCCCAATCTATTCCTCATCTAAAGAGAATGCTAAGGTGATTTGATGTTTGCCCTTTACTAACTTGTTATACTGCCTAGGAGGTAACGTGTTGAGGAAGTTGAGGAAGCAAGCAGAGAAGGTAAAAATATAGATGAGAAGTCAGATTTACAGATTTCATAGATATGAATGCCAGGTCTTATTTTAGTGATGGGACTACTCCCAACCTGGGGCCTACAGGTAGAGGAAGGGTTGCTTAAGGCTTCCTAAGCTCCTAGGCTACAGGTCAAGCTAGAGGGACACGCAGCTTTTTTGTCAGCATTAAGATAGATACATAGCAGTAGAGTTACAGTGTATGTATGTGGGCAGAGAACCGTTACTCTAAAAACATAATCTAATTCAGTTAAGTTTTTTTTTTTTTTAAGATTTTATTTATTTTTTTGACAGAGAGAGATTACAAGTAGGCAGAGAGACAGGAAGAGAGAGAAGAGGAAGCAGGCTCCCTGCTGAGCAGAGAGCCCGACGTGGGGCTCGATCCCAGGACCCTGAGATCATGACCTGAGCTGAAGGCAGAGGCTTTAACCCACTGAGCCACCCAGGTGCCCCAAATTCAGTTAAGTTTTACTGAGTATCTATTTCATGCAAAGTTCTGTGCTTGGCTGAGAAGATAGGAAAATGGGAAAACTGGAAAGCCTAAGAAAAGACAAAGGTAGAGGAAGTTTTGACATACCACCCATCTGTGCATCCACACACATATACATTCATGTAAAAAGTCCTGTCTTCACTCATTCTAGTTAGCCTTTCTTGTCTGTGATACACACATTCTAGACATTTTTCAAGCTCAAGGTCAAGGCTCCTTTCTTTTTTTCCCTGACTGCCTTGCTCTGAATCCCTACCACACTAAAGTCTGGGCTTGATGACTGAACACTCCATTACATCTTGTCCTGGGTGATTTTCCAGCAGTAGTTTGATGCCACAAGACAGTGAAATGCTTCTTGAGGGGAGGGGCTGTAATAGCTTCTCTAAATCCCTCAAGGCAAAAACATCAGCCTGCTATTTTCCTTGAAAGTAAGGACTGATTTTATACTAATCTGCATTCTGAAAACACATGAATCTTCAAAACAGTGATACCACAGATAATAGATTTCAATAATCAAGATAACCAAAATCCAAACTAAAAGCCTCATCTGGGGCTTGATGCCAGGACCCTGGGATGATGACCTGAGCCGAAGGCAGACTCTTAACTGACTGGGCCATCCAGGTACCCCTAATTTTAGTTTCTAAGAGCTGATTAAAAATAATCATAGAACTATGGCAATAATCCATAAGAAAGCAGGTTTATGCCAGACACAAGAACATCCCTAGAAGTAGTTTCATGAAAAATGAATAAAAACACTTATGGCTTCATTCATTTTACAAAGTCACAAAGAATGCAGTTCTAGGGAGCTGGGAAACATGGGCATTGAGCTAGGCCATGAAGAAGCTGTGGGTCACACGGAGTCACTTCACCTTTCAGGGATGTTAGTTCCCTAATCCCGTGAAACAAAAAGACTGAACTAAACGATCATAGGGTTCCTCCCTTTCAGCCCTAAAACTCAATGATCTTAGGGTCCAAATGATTTAGAAAGCATCCCTGAACAAAGAGCTAATAGTTAATTCATTATCAAGCACTGCCCTTTCCAGGAACTACCCTGAAATAGCTTAAAAGATTATTGAATTTCCTCAATAATCCTATGAGGTAAGAACCTTATCTAATAGATAACAAAATCTTAGAGAATTAAGTACCATGTCAAAGTTTACAGTTAGAAAGTGGTGAACCCAAGATTTAAGTCCAAATTTGTCAGACTCCAAAATTATACTCTTAACTCGTATGCTGCCCTGCTTCTCTAAAAATCTTACAGGGCCTCCTAAAAGAACACTGGATTGGGAATGGAATAATCTGGGTTCTTCCTGTTCCTGTTGCATTTCTAGCTAAGTTACTCTGGGCATCTCACTTGACATCAAAGGACCTGAACCAGACTCATCTACAAATCATACAAATCAGAATGTCAGTGGGATGGCCACTGAGGTCCTCCTGCACAGCCTCCCTATCACATCACTTAGAAAAACAATGCTTAAGCACTAAAACCACAGCTTCTCTGAAAACGGGGATTTCCCCCCTGTCTTTGTATGGTATTTGGCCCAGAGCTTAGCATACTGAAGGGAATATATATCCATTGGGTGTCAGGCCACATTTGTGTAAATGTCTCATCCAGCTGAGCCATCTCCATTTTATACTTTCTAAAGGTCAAAGACTGTAGATCTTGCACATGGCTCCTAATCCGAACCAGTTCCTCACTACAGTGCTGCCTTTAAATTACACTGACTCCAGGATGCATCTTGTCACTCTGGCCCCTGGTCATTTGGTGGCACTACCAAGGAACAGGAAACCCATAACCAACAAACAAATAGCACCTGATGTTAGAAACCAGGCTTTACTTTTTTGGTAAATCAAAATAGTTTCCATCTTTATCCTTTGCTAGAATGATTCTTCTCCCAGGAATTTACCCTACAGAAAAAAATTGGGACAGTACATGAAGTTGGCATATACAAGATGTTTCACTGCAGGGGTATTTTAACAGGGAAAAATAGGAACTAGGCCAGATGTGCATGAAGAAGATAAGAATTAAACAAATTATGATATATCCTTAGATTTAGATAAATTACGCTATATCCTTATGGTGGAATACTCTGTAGCCCTTCAAAAGGATGATATTCTCACTGATGTGAAAATACCTCCACAATACAAATGCTAAGAGTAAAAATAGTTTCTGTAAGACAGCACATATAGTATGATCTCATATATGTAAAATGGAGAAGACTGGAATGGTGTTTACTAGCTACTGATGATGTCTTTTGATACTGGGAGTGCCCTGGCTTTCTCTTTTATATCTTGCTATATTTGAATTTTCTACGGTGAGCCTGTGGTTTTTTTTTTTAAGACTTTACTTATTAGAGAGAGAGAGAGAGAGCACGCGTGAGCGAGGACCAGCCCCAGGGGAGGGGTAGAGGGAGAGGGAGAAGGAGAAGGAGACTCCCTGCTGAGCAGGGAGCCTGATGCAGAGTTGGATCCTAAGACCCTGGGGTCATGACCTGAGTTGAAGGCAGATGCCTAACAAACTGAGCCACTCAGATGCCCATTTTTTTTTTTAAAGATTTTATTTATTTATTTATTAGGAAAGAGAGAGAGTGAGAGAGAGCATGAGAAGGGAGAAGGTCAGAGTGAGAAGCGGACTCCCCATGGAGCCGGGAGCCCGATGTGGGACTCGATCCCGGGACTCCGGGATCATGACCTGAGCCGAAGGCAGCCGCTTAACCAACTGCGCCACCCAGGCGCCCCCATTTTTTTTTTTTTAAACAGAAAAAGTAAATATAACAACCAAGCAAATAGTACCAAAAACATGGTATAAAGAAAACAACTTCTCAGAGCAAATGCTTATAACAGTGCTAAATGTTTTAACAAAAAGTGAAAGTAAAACTAATTTAAGGAGGGGCACCTGGGTGATTGAGCCTTTGGCTTAGGTCATGATCCCAAGGTCCTGGGATCCAGCCCTGGATTGTGCTCCCTGCTCAGCGGAGAGTCTGCTTCTCCCTCTCCCTCTGCCTGCTGCTCTGCCTACTTGTGCTCTCTATCTCTCTGTCAAATAAAGAAAATCTTTAAAAAAAGACAAAATGATATTAAAAAAAAACTAATTTCAGGTTTTAAGAACTGAAAAACCTACCAGCTACTATATTGTGAGGTTGCATTTCAACAGGACAGATCAAAAACAGTCTTTGCCTTCCTTCCAAATGGCACACTCACTAGGGCACTCTGGTTTTCAGAAGTAAACACTTGATTATGCCAAGTAATTTCACAGGTTGTGAATTGTGAATTGAAATATACTCATTTTCAACAGGATCACACAAATATTTCTGGAAACATATTAACATCTTAAAGTCTAGAAAGGGGTTTAACAATCAGCCATTAGGAGAAACCACTCCTATAATCTAAGTTCTTCAAGAAATACAGCATTGTAGTTAGAAAAAATGGCTTCCACAGTGGGGGCTGGGTAGGGTGGGAGGGGCTTGACTGTGCTGTTGTAAACTGCTAGATAAAATTAGGAACAGCAAACCTATAAGTGGTCATTTCTTAGCTCTTAAGGACTGTTAACATTAGCAAGGAGTCTGAACTAAGGCCAGAGACCAGCTTAAAGGGGATTACTGATTCAGATAAACTGCTCCTTTATAAAGTCACAAAACGTTCTTCCTTTCTATTCTCAGATGAAAACCATACCACCAAAACCCAAAAACTCAACCCTACTTAGAAATTTAAATACGAAATGAAACTCAATCCAAAAGTGAATCCCAAGAAGAATATTATGCTCAGTAATATTGCTTGTCCTTTGTGTAGAAAACAAATAAAATAGGAGCAAACTATCCCTGTGCTAGCACTCTGCCAGTTATCTCAACACGAGATTTGCCTTCAGATGAACGCTGATATGTTATTTTAAATCTTGGCACAGGAAGGCATAGTACCCTTTCAACGATTATTTCAAATCTTAAAATGCAGTAACATACTCATTTAATAAATGGTCCACACCAAGGAACAAACACCTGCTCTGTCTCAGATGTGCAGAGCGCAGGAGCTAATGCCAAGGGACTCCAGTTAAGGAAGGTGAAGAGATAAACAAAATGAAGAAATGAAGATGGTAAGCCTTTTTACATTTAAATATGGAAAGTGAGGAATCCTAAAGATGGCAGGGAGAAACTGAGTGCATGAAGATCAAAGAAAAGATGGAGCCAAATGAACATAACTGAAATTCACACAAATCTTGAGATTTCAGTTTTTTAACAGACCAGAAAACTGAAGTTTAGAAAGACTAGCCAATTTGCCTAAGCTCATTTCAAGCCTAAACTTGAAATGCTCTTTCTGTAAAAGAGCTGCTTTCCTTCACAAAAACAAAAACAAACACAGGCACACACCAAAAAAAAAAAAAAAAGCCTCACGAAGGAAAAAAGACCAATGGCCTAGTCCTTCAGTTCTTCCACCTAATTTCTTTTTTTAAAGTACAAAGTTGTTAAGATTTCATTCAGTTAAGTAATGCTTTGGAAGCCATACTTATCAAGCCAAAAAGATGCATTCATACTTAGGATTCAATATATTCTTGTCTTTTCTCTTTCTTCCTATCCAAACTCTACCAATAGGTTTCCCTCAAGAAAATCTCCATGAAGCTTCCATGGACAAATCCAATTCAGGGGGAGCTCTTCAAATCAGCAAGGCCTGTTAATTCCTATCCCATATTGGGACTTTCTTTTTTCTTTTTTTAAGTAGACTCCTCCCTAGGTATGGAGCCCAACACGGGGCTTGAACTTACAACCCTGAGATCAAGACCTGAGCTGAGATCAAGAGCTAGATGCTTAACCACCTGAGCCACCCAGGTGCCCCCCATATTGGGACTTTTAATTGGCTATGTTCAGTGGCCACCTCACTGACCTCAGCTTCTAACTGCTTCATGCTTCTGTACATATTCTGTACAATGTGCTCCATTGTTTCTAACAGCTGAGGATAATTATCTCTTATAACTGATCATAAATATCCAAATATAAATATAAATATAAATATAAATATCCAATATACTCTTAGGAAGACATATCTTACTGTGCCTCTGGGTCATCAAATGAACAATTACCAAGGTAGCCAACAGAAATATTCAAGTGACATGGTATAGCAAATAGTGAAAACTTACCTCCTTCTCTGTTGGTTACTCTCAGCCTGACTCTTACCCCTGTAGGCCTGTGTTCATATGCCTACCACTCTCCAGCTAATTTCAGGATGGCTGGAGTCCTTTAAAATACCACCACACACAGATACTATTTTTAGTTTCCTTATTCCTTCCCACTTACAGCCCTTACTCAAACACCTACAGCTCCTTTTCTGCTCTCTCCCAGCTCTTTTAGGGGACTGATCTGTTAATTTATGATTAAGTATGGCTTCAAGAGAATGAGTCTGATATCATCACTCCTGTGGTTAGTCATATTTCCCTGGGGTTTCTTGCACATGCAGTGAAGGAAACAGATCCCTGAAGGGGGGAACTTCATGGGATGCAATGGGCTTTCAGGTTGATTTTAGAACAAAACTACAAAACCGTGTGGGACAGATGCTTGAAAAGAGAAGAACAGAGGCTCTCAATATCTTGGAAGACATTCTAGGAAGGCAGAGTACTCTGCTGAGAATTTACTTCAGAATGTGTTCCAGTCTCTTCCACATGAATGTGAGGACCACCTGTCTAACCAAACTGCCTGCAAACAATCAAGCTTGAGGAACACTTACTGTGCACAAGCTGCAGAGGACAGGTTACCACTGGGTGCCTATTATAATGACAACTAAGGAAGCTTAAGGGATACCCATGGTGACCCACACTTGCATTCCAACAATGTCAGCCCCTGGGCACGCAGCTATAGGACCAATCAACTTGAGATGACTGCTGCCCATGTTGGGTATTTTGTTCCTGTAGGTGCTCCTGATCATTTTAGCAGTGCTCACCTTTTACCTCAGTGTACTGCTTCTACAGCACTCTTTTGCTGGTGGCAAGCATTACTGATACACTCTTATAAAACCCTTGTTAATTTTTTAAGCTGTACACTTTTTTATGCACATATCTTCCACAATCATATGCAATGTATAACTGCTCATTTTCATCCTGGTCACAGAGTGGAACCATCTCCTCAGGAGAGGGCTGTTTTAAGAGGTAAGGTAGTTATGATACTGTGAGAAAAAGCACTGTAATACCGGTATTAAACAAAATTTCCAACAGAAAAACATGCGCTAAGTTGAAGGTAACATTTCTTTTGATTTAGGGCCCACCTATATTTAAATCCAGTCCTATAAAACCAACTGACAAAATTGCTTGTAAAATGTTATCTAAAGTTATACTGGTTTATTCATCCTTTTGAACTTGAGTATCCACACTGGGCCAGAAACTAAGCTCAGCAATGGGTCTACTTAAAAGTTCTAAATAAGAAAATGTACTCAGAGTAAACCTTCTGAAGCTAATGGTTCCATGTTATATGACACCATATGGTTTTCTGCCTTTGTAATTTATAGGCTCTGGCCCTTTCCCTACTGGTCTTAGTCCTTATTTGTTTTTTGGCAGGGATTATGTAGAATCCCTTTTTCTCTAGGGCACAGTTTCCTATTTCTCCACCAAGTTCTAAGCCCCCTAGAGCTCATTATTTTACTGATAGGAAGAGTCCAAATAAAAACTGGTCTGTTAAGTTAATTTTTCTTTAAGCATCAATATCGTAAGACATTCTCATTCTACAATTTGAGAATACCAATACTAAGAGAATAGAGCACTGGTTACATATAAACAATTTTTTTAGTAATCACTAAGCACTTGAAAACTTTAAAAACAGGTAAAGGTGGGGAAAGGGAGGCTCAACAAGCTTTATAAAAGGACCATAACAGGAATTATTTAATTTCAAGTTTATACAGCAACCCAAGACATTTTTCTATTAATATGCAGGAAAGAAAAATAAGATTTTCTTTATCATTTTTCAGTCAGCCATTAATACAAATATTTGCCTCCTCTCACCAGTGATACCCAAGGAAAAATCTAAAAACAATAGTTTATAGGGATACTGTTTTAATTCTGAATAATTCGATTAAGTAATACTGCTTCAACTGTCCCCTTTGAAGGAGATCAATTCTGAAAATGATAAATTTTTGGCTAGTATAAGACACACACAAATGGGGGTCCCTCTTAATGGAGGCCAAATTTGAATTTCTGAATTCTGAATTCCAATTTCTTTTTTTTCAAAGATTTTATTTATTTGACAGAGAGAGAGATCACAAGTAGGCAGAGAGGCAGGCGGGGGGGTGGGGGGAGGAAGCAGGCTCCTCGCTGAGCAGAGAGCCTGATGCGGGGCTCGAGCCCAGGATCCTGGGATCATGACCTGAGCCAAAGGCAGAGGCTTCAACCCACTGAGCCACCCAGGCGCCCCTGAATTCTAATTTCTGAGAAGATTAAGTTCAAGAATTTTAAAATAATTCCAACTTGAATAGGAATTTCATTAATTTCATTAATTAAAATTAATTTCATTAATTTTCATTAATTTCATTAATTTCATTAAGCAATCTACTTGAATCAAATGATGAAATAATGTTCCCTTAGGCATATTCAAGGTAAATAATAATAACTTATAATGAAATCAGCCTTCCCAATTATTTTATTAGAATAATGACTAATGAACTTATATTAAAATATTATATTAAAAAAATAGTAATGGGTGAAAGTTCCTCAGGATAAGGTTTTATAGCAAAAAGAAGGGAGGGCCTGGTACTTAGACACATTTAATAAACACTGAAGTAGGATTCTAATGGTGTCAGCTTCAGGGCATAAGAGATAATTGATGGAATGAGGATATTTTTATTGGCAGTTATTTCCTCAGTTATTTGAATTTTTCCATTGAAAGAACAAAAATTTGTGGTTGAGTATACAAAAGAGCAGTAACTATATATGGGCCATTGATAAGAGCAAATAGGAATTCTGAAGTTACAGTCCCATTTCCAGGCTTGTGGAGAATACATGTTTCTTTTCAACTTTCCAGTTTAAAAAAAAAAATCAAGGAAAGTGTTAGAACTACAGATCAAAAATAAAGAGTCATTCCACGTTTGCCATATACTAGAAACAATGAGTACTGTCTCCTAAATGAAATCAGGATTCTCCTGTCCCCTCTGTACATCACAATAGCCACCTCCTTTAATATAAAATATTTTCTACCGAAATATAGTTTTCTTTTTTTTTAAATATTTTATTTATTTATTTATTAGGGAAGAGATAGAGTGAGAGACAGCATGAGAAGGGAGAAGGTCAGAGTGAGAAGCGGACTCCCCATGGAGCTGGGAGCCCGATGTGGGACTCGATCCCGGGACTCCGGGATCATGACCTGAGCCGAAGGCAGTCACTCAACCAACTACGCCACCCAGGGGCCCTATAGTTTGCTTTTTTAAAAAAAAACTGAAGTATAGCTGACATATGTTACATTAGTTTCAGGTGTACAACATAGTGATTTGACAAGTCTGTATGTTATGCTATGCTCATAAGTGTAGCTAGGTTTTTTGCTTTTAACTGTAAAAACCAATACCACAGTTAGACTTTGGAAAACAAGAGGGGATTATTATCAACACCTGAAAGTTATAGTTCATAGAATTATAAACTCCTATGATTTCAATTATTGCTTGGAAAAAAACATCATTATTTGTAAATTATCTGCTCTTAATTTAAAAGGATCCTGAAAAATAAAAAAACACTGACATTAACTAGGCACTGGTATGTCAAGAGTCTTAACCTCATCTGGTGTGAAATAGATGGGTAAGTGTATCAATCTCTTGAGCACAATGTCATTGTGCTTATTGGATTCATCTGCATAGGCCATGAAGCCTTGTGGTACCTGCCAGACATCAGTCTTTACTGAGAAAGGAAGCCAGATGTCTTTGTAAGAAATCAGCTTATATTCTAGAGATGGAGGAATGGGCCAGACACAGATGGATGAGCTAAGAGCAGTCCGAATATAATGATGTTTAACCAATCCAATTCTGATACCCCATTCTTGGAGAGGTCTTTTTGGTATCTGGCAGCATATTTGCTCTATGAATCATGGGGTTAAGATTACAGTAAGCAGGAGAAGCCTTCTTTGGTGAGATCCTCCCCCCCCACCCCCCACCAAAACAGAGGAGGAACTGCTGCTTTGTAGGAAGGGCCAAGACTGGTGCCTCTAATCATTGCGACAGTGCCAGGTGTGGTCTTTTTCTTGGACCAGATTGAAACAACTACTAAAACTTGGCATATAGCTAACACTGGCTAACGTATACTTCTTTTACTGTCAGACAATTAGATGGGATCTCTTTTTAGCTGGCAGGAAAAACAAAATAATTTCAAGGTCTGACCTCAAGGATCTCTTGAGTCTCTGTATGCTATAATCTAAGCTGCAGGAGCCTTGGTCCATTCTCACTTTACCAAAGGTAGTCACATACCATCTCGTATATTGATGGCCATAATACTGATCAGGTCTGGAGAATAGGACAGGGTAAGACTAGTGCTTGACAGAAGTTTATCCTAGAATACAGTGGTGGTCACTATAAAGTTCTTAGATGTCCACAGGTTTACAGCAGGGGTTGGCAAACTATGGCCTCAGACCAACTCTAGCCCACTGCCTGTTTTTGTAAATCATGTTTTATTGGAACACAGCCATGCCCATTTGTTCATGTATGAAAAAAAAAAACCCTGAAAATATTTATTATCTGATCTCTTACAGATAAAAGTTTGTCAAGTTCTGATCTATAGTATGTTGGTATAGCTCCTTAGAAACAAAGGATATACCTTGCTGTCTCAAGCACCTCCTACATATTACAGATGGCATATCCTGTAATTGGGTATCCCATTTAAATACTTTTACTGGGTAAACCATAAAGATGCTAGTTCCAAGTAAAAGCTAGAACAGGAGACAGCTTTCTACGTGGGACAGGCTACAGTAAAATGGCTTGGCTGCTCAGATTAGTTTGTGATCCTGGGGCATCAGGATACTGACCAGGATGCTGCTTATAGCTTGGGCCATGTTCCAATATGACCACAGAGCATGATCTGGGATTCTGGAGCTAGGCCAACCTCCTTTATGCAGGTATCAATTTTTTTCAGGAAATAGCTCCTGGCTGGCCACTAGGTCTTGACAGACAGCAAATGTCTGATATCAAGGGAAATGAGGTAACCACACCATTAACACATTTTGAACAGTTTTATCTGATCTACCATATCACAAATAGCATGCCTTCAACCCATAATTTGGTACTTAAACACACCTTGGGCTTACAAAGGTCTCAAAGGCACAGAATACCCAAACGAGCTAATTACACCTAATTTCCTAGGAGGCCTTCTCCTTCAACCAGGGTTATGTCTTCATAGAGGTGGTCCCTATAAATCAGCTGATAAATTTGAGAGACTTGGGCTTGGTTCATTTACCATACTATTAGCCAAGAGAAGACCGTTAAAGCATTATAGTCCCTTCAGAAATGGTGCTGAAGGACAATTCAGAAGAAACCTTCTGATCTGGCAGAATCTTAAGTAGTTCCTTTTATTTTCCATTATACCCTTCAGGAAGGAAAGGGTAAGGTCAGTTTTTATCAATTCTTGACAGTGGCTAATGGTTTACCTAGATGGATGTAGACCTGAAATAAGTAACAATTTAAGACTGTTGACAGAAAGATTTGAGGAAGGTAGATAACCCTTTAGAAAGCACACAAATTTGCAACCCATATGAATTCTTACCAGAGTACCCACAACTTCAGCAAAGTCTCTTAATAATCACGTGGATAGGACTGCATCTCTATATTCCCTCTCCAATCTGAGGCTTGCTCAGTAGGTTTATGAGTGACCAAGGGGCAGTGATAGGCACTCCATAAGCCAGCAGCGATGGAAGCTAAAGCATTTCCTCTCCCTAAGGTCAATGAGGCTATCTACTACTGGACAGTGACCATTTTGTCAGGAATATGGACCAATCCTAAGCCCCTCATTTGTTACCACACCTTGGGGAACCAGTTAGTTACCTAATGCCAGGCTAACTACACTGGGACCACTCTATTGTTAAAGGGACAATGCTCTGCCCACATTGGAATGGATACTGATTCTGGATTTGGATTGACCTTTACTATGTTTTGCACTCTTGACACCATATGCATTTTTTATAAATGGCTTTGTTCATCACTACTACAGTATTACATAGAACACCTCCAAAGAAATGAGTATCAAATAAATATCCTGATGTCAAGAAATCAGGTATCTATCATCAACCAAGAATGGGTCAACAAAATGATGAGACGGACTATTATATGCTAGATTCAACACCAGTTACAAGTGCTATCTTCTATCTTTTATGACTGTGATATTTCTCAGCCCCAGCAATACATACAGAACTAGAAAAATGCGGCATTCTCTCTTCCATAGCCAAAACACACAGGTCTAAGAAACAAGAGGTAAAAATGTGAGTGGACTCTCTCAAGGTTTTAACTAATAATCTATTAAGAAAAATTGTGTTTCTAGACCTATGACTCAGGCTTTGCTCGCCCAAATGGCATAACATATACCGGAAAACACATTAAAATTGGTGATCATTTCTAGATGGTTGAGTTAAAGGTAACTTAATCTTTTTTCTTTGTTATTTTCTAGGTTTTCTAAATTTTCTAGAATTACTATGTATTATTTTACATTAAAACATAATTACTAAAGAAAAAATACCAAATACATATCCAGAACATTTTCACTGAAAATGACACATAAGGAAAGCAAGGAGTTGCTAATAAAATAAGACAGGAGAACTAGTTTTCCATTTTCTCTGATAGTGGTTACTATGCAGGGCTCCAGAGGAATTACAGAAACATTTAAAATCTGACTAAGCCTCAAATTTCTTATTTGTTAAACAGAGAACTGTATATCTCAAAAGATATGCGAAAAACAAATAAACTGCAACTTCTCTAAAAGGCATGAGCTGTTATTACCAATGGCAGGTGAGTGTTTATGTACTCAGCGCTTTCAAAAGCAAAAACAAAAATTAGTTACCTTTGGGTTAAAATATCTACAAGACTGAGGCTGGGAGCCTCCAAATAGGGCTATGCGATAGTCATGTTTCTTTCTTCTGGGCCTTGTGCCTTCTACCAATTCCTCTCGATCCTCTGGAGACAGCAGATGATACCTCATTCCACCTGTAGAAAAACACATGGCAACTTTTCAAGAACTTCAGGCACTTTAAAAATGCTTTGAAAAGGAAATAACCAGATATCATAGTGCTTTTATTTCTGTACTTGTTTTTCTATTATCCCTCTACAGCATTTAAGCAAAGAGCGAGGGGTGAAGAGGCAGGAAAATGTGTAAGGATCTGAGTCCTAACCAATTTATTATTCTCAGCAATCACTTTCATGCTAAGAATACCCCACCCACTTACTATATACCAGTAAATTGTCTGGCTCTTCAAGCAATAGCTGCCAAATTAATAGTGACTAAAATTCAGATCTCCTAACCTAGTAGTTCTCGAATCTTACCTGTACGTTAGAATCACCTAGGAAATCTCTGAAACTACCACAGACCCAAAAATAAAAAATTCTGTTGGTATGGTCCAGACACTAGTACTGCCACTTAAAATGTGGTTCAAAGGCCAGCAGCTTCAGCATCTGGGAGTTTGTTAGAACTACTGAACCTCTGAATCTACTAGGCTTAGTGAATTAGAATCTACATATTTAACAAAATCCCAAAGTAATTTAGATGCACATAAAACTTTGAGAAGTAGATGCCTTAGATGATTTTTTAAAAAGATTTATTTATTTGAGAGAGCGAGCAGGAGCGAGTGGAGGAGTTAAGTTTCTGACTCTTGTTTCTGGCTCAGGTCCTGACCTCAGGGTTGTGAGACTGAGCCCAGCGTCAGACTCCATGCTTAGCATGGAGTCTGCTCAGCATGGAGTCTGCTAGAGATTCCTCCTTCCTCTCTCTGACCGTCCAGCTTGTGCTCTCTCTTCCTCTAAAATAAATAAATAAATCTTAAAAAAAAAAAAAAAGGCCCCAAATAGGGAAGCTAAGGCTTAAAACACAGAAGCCATGAAAAGAAACTTTCAGACTTAACTACATAAAATTTTAAGTTAAATTGCTGCATGGCACAAAGGAAAAACAAAACCAAAAGACAATGACAAACTAGGAAAATATTTATTAATCATATAACATACCAACTGGAAAGATACCCTATTAATAAGATTAAAACCAGTTCTAATAGAAAAATCCATTAAGTAACTGAACACAGCTCACAGAAAAAGAAGTACAAACAACTCTTAAACATATGAAAAGATGCTCAAGTGCTCTAGTTAGAGAAACACAAAATAAATCATACTTCATTTATCATATTGGCCATGATCAAACTGTCTGGACACAGGGTATATAATAGGTGTGGTGTGGAAGAACACACATTGCTTCCTACACATTGCTGGTGGGGATATGGACAGGTACAAACTATATGGAGGGCAATATACTATGATCTCCCCAAAATTACAAATGCATATACTCTTTAGTCAGCAATTCTTCTATGAATTTATCAACCTAAAGTTCCGTCAGGGACGTGGTTAAAAATTACTATATATTCATACAATGGAATATTATATGTCGCTGTTAAAAGTGAAAAAAGGTAATATGTACTGATGGAATGATCTCCAAAAACTAATGTGGAATGAAAAAAAGCAGTAGCAGAATACACAGTATGATATGATTTGTGTTTTAAAAATTTATATTTTATGCATATAGTTAAATGTATAATTTATACAAGTAAATGTAAGTAAATGTGTATGCAGACTACCTATGGAAGGATATATAAGATAGTAATAGTAACCTGCGCATGAGGGGATGAGGGGATAGGGAGCAGGGGTATTGGAGAGATCTACTTTTCACTATATACCCTTTTATATCTTTTTGAACTATATATGATGTGTAGTATTATTTTTTTAAAGACTTTGAGAGAGAGAGAGAGAGAAATCACAAGCAGGCAGAGAGGCAGGCAGAGAGAGGGGGAAGCAGGCCCCCCGCTGAGTGGAGAGCCCGATGTGGGGCTTGATCCCAGGACCCTGAGATCATGACCCGAGCTGAAGGCACAGGCTTTAACCCACTGAGCCACTCAGGCGCCCCTGATGTTTAGTATTATTGATCCAAAAATAAAATAATGTCAATAATTCTTAACATATGCAAAACACTTTGTTCATGAAGCTGTGTTGGACCTTTAAAAAAGAGAGGCCAGAGAAGTCCACGAGTGAATGAAAATTAGTATCAATATTTAGCATTTCCTTCATTTTAGAGTTTGAGTAAAAGCACTTTGTATTAGAACAGAAGGCGACCTTTGCAGCTAAGGCTCTGGTGCATGCTCTAGGTCAGGGGTCCAACTTTTTCTTGAAAGGGCCAGATAGTTAATATTTTAGGCTTTCCAGGCCACATAGGGTTTCTGTCACATACTCTCCATTTGTTTGTTTTTATAATACTTTATAAATGCAAAGACCACTTTTAACTCACAGCTAGCTACAGTCTGTGGCATGTAGTTTGCTGACCTACCCTTCAGCCACCCAACTCTAGGCCTAAGACAGCGGTTCTTGAAGTGTGGTTCTCTGACCACCAAAAGCAGCAACGGCACCTGAAAACTTGTTAAAAATCCAGATTACTGTACACTACCCTAGACTTCGGAATCAGAAACACTAGGGTTCGAGAGCTACTGCTCTTAGGAGGGCTCCACACAGGCCACAAGTGTACTGTGGATACTCCCAACAAGAGAAGAGATAGCAAGGAAGGAGAGAGACAGGAGGGAACTGTTTCCAGGCAAGAGGCCACTGGGTAAAAGTGGTGGCCTGTGGCCAACGGTGTTGACCCCTGAAGGAAGCATAAGCTGGGGCTTCACTGATAGGCTTTTTCTCTCCAAGGACAGGGTTGGGGACATACATTCTGACATCTTTCCTTGAGGAGCTCTTTGCTTCTTAGGCTTATTGCTTTGGGAGTTATTCCTCTGAGAGTCAGGTGTTGTCATCTGTAAATTTTGACTAAAAAGATGGTCTGGTCCTTTGTAGTGGCTTGATTGTTTTTCATTTTTATTTTATAACTCATTTTTTTGGTTATAAATTCTTTTAGTTTTACTCTACTTTTCTCCTTTCTGTTTTGCTTCCACTCTCAAAAGAGCTCTAAGGCAGACAGTAGGAAGTTTAACTAACTGATATCCTGAAAAAAGGAGGATGGAGGTCTTCTTTCCCTCATTTAGCTCTGCCCAGGTCCCAAAGTCGAGAAGATTCTCAGCTGCTTGTGCCAGTCAAGGAATTTCAGAATATTCTACTGTCTTTATTTAAAAAGAGAAAAGAAAAAAAAAAGTATAATAAACAGAGCTTCCTGCTCAAGAGCCTTGATTGGCTTTCTGGAATCCCCATACTTGGTTGGATTTCTAGAATAATCGTGCTATCCTGTTTCTAAATCAATTCACAATTCACAGAAGAACTAAATACTACACTTGACTGAGACTGGATAGTTGTCTTTCTTCAGCTTAACAGTATGAAGAAACAGATGCAGCTCTTTGTCAATGAAACCAGAAATACAACACACAGTTCAGGAATACAGGCATGATAAAAAACCTGATACTAACATGTATGAAATCCAAAAGATGAAAGTCCTAATCTAAATTCATCTTTTTGGGGGCGCCTGGGTGGCTCAGTGGGTTAAAGCCTCTGCCTTTGGTTCAGGTCATGATCTCAGGGCTCCCTGGGATCGAGCCCCGCATCAAAGCCTCTCCGCTCAGCAGGGAGCCTGCTTCTCCCTCTCTCTCTGCCTGCCTCTCTGCCTACTTATGATCTCTCTCTCCCTGTCAAATAAATAAAATCTTTAAAAAAAATAAAATATTCCCAGTCTTGTAAAAATTTTTTATTTTCATTTAACAGAAATATACCATATACTGTTTTATGCTTTTGCCACTTATGAAAAATTTCTAAATTATTATTCTTTTAAAATATTTTTAGTAAATACAAAGCATTCCACTGTATGAATATACGATATTTTTCCAATTTAAAGGACAATATTCGGTCAACATACCTAAAATTATGACAATATTAAGTAGTAGGTATTTACTGAAAATTTTACTTAACCTCCAAATTAAGAGGCAAGTGATACAATTTAATAACTAGGACATTCAAACTTAAGGCCACTCTTGAAAAAGATGTCTTAGGCAGGAGGGAAAATGCTCATTTCTCTTTTACTTATTTCGTTAAAACTTTGTGACTGAAACCAGCTATACCTAAAGTGAAATGTCCAGATGAGGGAACAAAAACAACTTTTGGTTCAAAGTAGGTTCTAACTACCTTCTATAAGAGGCTTTCTTGCTCACCACATTAATTGAAATCTAACTGCTGGTCCCATTTGGAGATACTGTCCATGAGGTTTTTTAGTTTAAGATGAATGGGAATTCAAGAGCCCAGGAGAGTTAGCAGGAGTATACTTAATTCAGCATATTACAGTCAGTACACTGCATATTTCATGCCTTTTCAAAGAATAAGCTAAACTTCTACTTACAGCAGTATGACAGTTCAGACTTTCACAAATACTTCCTGGTACAAAATAACTGTAATGCTGGAAAGAATAAACATTTAAACTTTGTTTTAGGGTAGCACAGTTGTTTAAGTATCTGACTCTTGTTTTCAGCTCAGGTTGTGGTATCAGAGTTGTGAGAACAAGCCCCATATCAGGCTTTGTGCCCAGTGCGGAATCTGTTAGAGATTCTCACTCCCTCTCTTTGCCCCTCCTGCTTGTGTTCTCTCTCTCTAAGATAAATAAATAGGGGCACCTGGGTGGCTCAGTCAGTCTGCCTTCAGCTCAGGTCATGATCCCAGGCTCCTGGGATCAAGCCCTGTGTTGGGTTCCCTGTTCAGTGGGGAGCCTGCTTCTCCCTCTCCCTCTGCCATTCCCCTTGCTCATATGCCCCCTCAAATAAAATCTTAAAAAGAATAAAATAAAATAAATCTTGAAAAGAAAGGAAAAAAAACCCCAATTTTTTTTTTTTAAGAGAGCAAGTGAGCGTGGGGAGGAGAGAGAAAGAGAGAGGGAGAGAGAGAGAATCCCTGAGCAGATTCCCCACTGAGCAGAGGAGCTGGCTACAGGGCTCAATCCCAGGATCCCGCGATCATGATCTGAGCCAAAGGCAGAAGCTTAACCGACGACTGAGCCACCCAGGCACCACTACCCCCCACATTCTTTTAAATGCACAGTTAAGGGGCACCTGGCTGGCTCAGTCAGTAGGGTATGCAATTCTCTTGATTTCTGGGTTTTGAGTTCAAGCCCCACACTGGGAGAGGGGGTAGAGATTATTTAAAACAAAACAAAATGGTTAAAATGGCAAAGAAAATGTACAGCTAAGATCAGAGGGTGAAAAATGAGAAAACTAACTCTAGAATGGTAAGCATTAAGAGACCTCTAGAATGGTAAGCACTAATGGTGCCCCTCTGAGTTTTTGATAATATTGGAAACCTAGAAACTTATCTTACTGGCTGTATGAGGGAAGATAAGGTCTTGGATTTATACAAGTAAGGTGTCAGAACTGAGATCCTTACCTAAAATCAAATCACTTGGATTGTTATACCTGTAATGAAAAGCTAAAAAAAAAAAAAAAAAAAAAGCCAAAAGCCTACTGCCTTATGGCAAAAGAGGTAAATAGTAATTTGCCTACTTAAATTTTAGCTACAGGTGAGGTAAAGTTCCCTTCCTTTAAGAATTTATGATGGCCTGCCCTTGTGCAGGTTTGAGGTTTGAATTTACCTACTTGCAAGTCTAGGAAACTGTAAGTCAAGAAAGATTCATCATAGTCTTGTTTTTTTGTGCCTCAGGGCACCTGGCAAAAGCAAATACCATTTTCCTTTTGAGGAGAGCAGGGAAGACCTATAGTAATATAACCCAGGTCTCTTGATATTCTTGGAAATTAAGATAAAAAAATATAAGCTCACAATCAAAAATTACAAAACACATAAGGAATTAAGCGAACAGGAATAAGTCAAAAGAACCAACAAATAGCAGCATTTGGTCTTTAAAGACTTCAGATATTGGCATCATCAAACACAAAACACAAAATAACTATATTTAAAATGTTTATAGAAATGAAAGAACTGAAAACATGAGTAAAGACCATCAAAAATGACCATGCTGCTTTGAAAAAAATTAAGTATTTAGTTAATACTCAAAACTCGAAGAATAAGTTAAACAACTGATCAGAACAGAAACAGATGAAAGAAGAATTAGTGAACTGGAATATACATTTCAAGAATTATCCCAAATGCAACACAGAGACAAAGATGAATGAAAAGTTTAGAAATCAGAAAGTAAAGACTTGCCAACATTTCTAAATAGAATTCCTGAAGCAGTCGCATTATTTGAAGAAAAATGGCTGAAAATTTTCTAAATGATGAAAAACACAGATCACTAGATTCAGGAAACAAAACAAATACCAAGACATGATAATTTTTTTATAATTTTTAAAAAATACAGTGTTTAGATTTATTCATGTTTGCCAGTTTCTTCCCCCATTTCTTGTGTCTTAGACCTCCTTCTGAGATTATTTTCCACATTTCTAAAGAACATCTTTTACAAACTTCATACATTTATAGTCTATTTGTTGTAAATTGTTTTGGTTATCTGGAACTGTCTCCCCCCACCTCATGCTCTTTTTAAATGAAAGGTTAGCTGGGCATGTAATTCTAGATTGAATACTTTGAAGATCATTCATCCTGCCTTCATCATTACTGTTGGTCCCTACTGTTAGTCTAGTTGTCATTCTTTGTAGATGATCTGAATTTTTTATGGCTTTTTACAAGAGCTTTTCCTTACTTCTGGTGTTTAGCACCAAATGTGTGTGGACATTTCATTTCTTTGGTTTATCCTGCTTGGTATTTGTTTTGTTTTTTCATGATGTTCCTGGACCACAGGGCAATTACGTTAAAAATCTATAACCAAAGGCTAATTTAAAAGCACATTTCTACTAAACTTATTGGTCATAAGAGAAAACATAATGAGAATTACAAAGTATTTTTAAAAGCAAGTTGCAGAATACATACAATGTAATACTTATGTAGAGTTTAGAAACATGCAAAAAACAATACTAGATATTACCTATATATGTGGAAATTGTTCAAAGAATTGTATGGCAGTCAAACAGCATATTCAGAGCTGTTTCCTCTCAGGTGGAAGAATGGGAGCTGTCACTGGGGAAGAGTACACTGGATGCCTCATCTGAGTGATTTCTCAAGGTGCTAGGTAAATTCACGAATGTTTGCATTATTTTTTACACCTTTCTGCACGTCTTAAATATGCATACCAAATTTTTTTTTGCATACCAAATTTTAAAACGACAACACTACAGGAATATTTGCCAAAATCCTCAAACTCAGGAAAAAAATAAACTTTTATAGGTGTTTATTAAAGTTTAAGATTTAGGATGAGTACTTTCTTAACTATAGACACCTCCTTCCCACTCTACTCATATCCACCTATGTACCACACACATAGAGCCAACCACAGTCAAAACCCATGTCCACACCACTAGGACTAAAGGGAATCTCATTAAAGTAAGGAAAAGACAAGTCTGCCATTTATCACCATTATAAGTTAATTGAACACTATCATGAAAAAGCCATTTAATGTAATCAGGCAATGTAACAAGATAATAGGGGGAAAAGCTAAAATTATCATTATTAGCAGATAAAAAGATTAAAGCCCTAGAAAAAGAGAAATCAACTGAAGAAAGTTTTAAAAGGGATCAATAATGACTAATACAAAGAAAAAGATACAATTCATAATAGCAACAACAAAAATATCTAAAAAAATTTTTTAAGTGTAGAAGTCATAAGTAGAAAATTGCAAGTTCTCCAGGATATAGAATTTAAATGAGGTACAACAATAATTAAAAAGTACTAGAATGAAATGGAAGAGAAACTGATTTTTACTTTTTTAAAGATTTTATTTATTTATTTGACAGAGACACAGCAAGAGAGGGAACATAAGCAGGGGGAGTGGGAGAGGAAGAAGCAGGCTTCCCACTGAGCAGGCAGTTCGATGTGGGGCTCGATCCCAGGACCCCACTAGGATCATGACCTGAGCTGAAGGCAGCTGCTTAATGACTGAGCCACCCAGGCGCCCCAAGAGACTGATTTTTGTGTATGTACAGATAAGTGGGAATTTAGTTTATGTGTTTCAAATCATAAACTGGGCCATCCTGCCAGACTTACGAAGAAAAAATAAAACCAACCTAGATTCTTCTTTATTCAAATAAATTTCAGTTGGATATAGGTTTAAAATTAAAAAAAAAGGAGAAAAGAAATCTATTAAGTGCAAGAGAAGAATTTATAAAATTAAAAAAAAATCATCTTGGAATAAGGAAGACATTTCCAACTACATCTCTAAAGCCAGGTTCAGATTTAACAATATAAAATAATTTGAGATTGAATGTGCCATTTTAAGACCTTTTTTTTCCTCCTCTTAAAAGCCATCCCAGACAACGAAGAAGCAAGAAACAAACACAAACTCTACCTTTGATAATAAAAGATCTGTAACCCTCAAACTCAAGTTAATGAAAACAGGTAGCAGACAGAATTCTAAACCAAAATGGATGTGGAAGGAGATGCCAATGAGAAACAAGCCAAATTATCCTGCAGGACCCTGGAAAGATTCATAATTGGAGATAGGAAGTATCCCAGAAAGTAGGGTGGGGATAAAAACAAGAGAACTCTAAAATTCTGAATAAACAACATTTGAACGGCCAGGTCTCCTATAGTCAGGTAATCTGCCATGCTTTCTCCACTGTAGGATATATGAGGACTGGTCTCTGGACATAGTCTAGTCTTAAGGAATCACACAGAGAAAGGTACGAGCCTGAAGACAAGGATTAAGTAAAGTTTACATATCAAAATATTCTCTACCCAGGTTTCAAATGTCTGTACCCAGCTACCTGCGAAAAGTATCTACAGATACTGACATTTGAGGGCTCCTCAATTAAAAAACTGTGTTTACACCAATTACCCTACAGTTCAGCCCAAGAGGTAAGAAGCCCACACACATATACTGCCTTATCTACTGGTTTCATAACTTAGTCTTATAAATATGACTCAGAGACAATACCAAACATTTAAGAAAAGCTTCCAATAGCAACAAAAACAAAATTCAAAGGTAATAGAGAAAATACAGACAAGAAAGCATGAAAGGCACTACAATGCTACTTTAGAATAAGATATTATAGCCATGAAATAAGAAATTAGAGAATAAATAAAAGCTCACAGAAATTAAAAAGAACTGAAATAATAGTGTTGATAGAAAAATCTTCTGGGCTATCTCCCAGAAAATAGAATAAAGAGGCAAAGATGGATAACAAGAGAGATAAGAAAAGCTTAGAGACTCAATTGCTGAAGAATCACAATATCAATAATAGAGAACAAAGAAATCTGTTGAAAAGATAGAAAATGCCCAACGTGATAACTTACAGAAAAAAAAGGGGGGGCATAACAAGTTACATTATTGTGAACTTCCAGAAGAACATCAGGGATATGAAAAAAGATTTTATTTATTTATTTAAAGATTGATTTATTTGAGAGAAGAGAGAGAGGTCTCCTGTGCACATGCACGAGTTGGGGAGGGGCAGAAGATGACCAGCAGCAGACTCCCTGCTGAGTGCACAGCCCGAGGCCAAGCTTGATCTCAGGAGATCAGAACCTAAGCAAAAACCAAGACTTGGACGCTTAACTGACTGAGCCACCCAGGAGCAACCCCCCACCCAAAGATTTTAAATGCTTATAAAGAGGAATAAAAAAATAAAAGGGTCAGACTGACAGATTTTGACAGATTTCTCAAAAATAACACCAGAAGCTAGTTAATAATGGAGCAATGCCTTCAAAATTCTAACTGAAAATGATTTTCAACGTAATTCTATACCCAGTTTAACAATCCTTCAATTCTTTATAATACAATAAAGATATGAGATTCATCAAGTTTCCAAACATTTTCTATCAGATAGACTTTCTCAGGAACCTTTTAGGGGATACATTCCACTCAACAGAGAGAATTATGAAAAGGGAAAACCTGGGGTCCAGGGAGACAGTGGGTCTAACTTATGAGAGGAGTAAAACGACATCCCAGGATGGCAGAGAAGGGAAGTCTAAGATAAGTTTGCATTAAGGTTCATACTGGAATATGCAGAAGGCTCTATGCAGGTTGTTTCCAAGAAATAAAAGCAACAGATTATCTAATTGTACAATTTTATTAAGGAACACTTTACAGAGGGGTTGAGATGTAGCCTCCAAGTCAATAAAAACTAAGTAAATGAAAAAGTATGGCAATTACTGGTTCCAGGCCAAAAAAACAAAAACAAAAACAAAAAACTGATCACAGTACACTATTTGGTTGACTAAAATAAAAAAAAAGAAACACTAGAAACGAACAGCATGAAACCTATCATACACAAAAGAAAACAAGGTATAAGTAATTTTTACCTTCTATCATATGTGTCCCTATAAAATAAGGGCTGGTGCTAAGTCTCCTCCAAGTACACAGATGACAAACCCAGTGGATTAATTATCCAAAAGAGCTAGGTCTTGAATGTTTCTCCCTGGTGCTGAGTCTGATCCACTCTAAAGTGTTTAAGCTCAAGAGAAACTGGCTACAGGATCAGGTTATAAATGGACAGTAAGGCAACTTACTTATCACCATCTTAAGGCATTCAGGATTGTCTTGAATAAGTGGTTCAGCTTGTACCGTTTTACTTAAGAAATTCTTTGATATAAGAGGAAACCTGACTTTAGCAAGGATATCAACCATAAACGGCTGGCGATTAGGTTCATCATATTTCAACCATCTGACTGCAGCATCATAAACCTAAGGGGAGAAAACAGCATAGAAAAGTTCTTAGAAGGCAGCAACATCACCAATTACCTATTTAGTCTCACACTGAAGACTGGGGGAGTATCTCATGAAGATACAACCACTTATTCCCAATATTTTATTCAGATATTTTCTTTCATTCCCAAACACTTGCCTGTACTTCACAATAGTTTACTCACTGCTCTAATGATTCTTACAGATTTTTTTAGAACTAATTACTACTATATAATGTAATCACAGGGAGGATATTGAATTTATGATTTTTTAAAACAAAATATAACTTCTTTTCAGAAAAAGCCATGATGTACATTTTTCTTTTTTTTTTTTCATGATGTACATTTCTATGGAAAGAAACCTACTGGTTAATGATAGTTTCAATACATGTTCACTTGGTACCAGGAACACAGGCTAATTTCCTCAGGGGGGGTTCCATTCCAAGAGATATAAAGCTCATGTATGATTTTATTTCAAAACAATATTCCTGAATTATGAATTGATAAGACTTACCTTCTTTCCAGAAACTTTACGATATAAAAATTCTTTATTTAAGAATTGTTTTCAAGGGGCGCCTGGGTGGCTCAGTGGGTTAAAGCCTTTGCCTTCCGCTCAGGTCATGATCTCAGGGTCCTGGGATCAAGCCCCCCGCATTGAGGGCTCTCTGCTCAGCAGGGAGCCTACTTCCCCTTCTCTCTTTGCCTGCCTCTCTGCCTACTTGTGATCTCTCTCTCTCTGTCAAATAAATAAATAAAAATCTTAAGAAAAAAAAAGAATTGTTTTCAAAATAGTACTGTAGCACTAATTTATCTTTACCAAACAAGTCCGAGTTTATCAACACAATTTGATTTATAAATTACTAGGTTTTTTTTGTTTTTGTTTTTGTTTTAGGTAGGCTATATGCCCAGGGGCCCCTGGGTGGCACCATCAGTTAAGCATCTGACTCTTGGTTGTGAGATCAAGCCTTGAGTTGGCTGTGCGTTTGGTGCAGAGCCTGCTTGAGGTTCTCTCCTTCTGTCCTTCCTGCTCATGCTCTCCCTCAAACAAACAAACAAACAAATAAATAAATCTTTAATAAATAAATAAAGTAGGCTCCATGCCCAATGTGGGGCTTGAGCTCATAGCCCAGACTCTACTGACTGAGCCAGCCAGGTGCCCCACAAATCATGAGTTTCAACACACTGAAAACACATCTATTATTTCATAAACATACAAATCTGCCACATACATGTTTGAGCTACTTAAATTGGTTAATTTGGGGTTGGTGTTAATATGGTCTAAGTTCTGATCTCCATATGAATTAACTTTTATGAGAACTGGACTATTTTTTTAAAAATAACCTTTTAATTTTGGAAAAGTTTTAGATTTACAGAAAAGTTGCAAAGATAGTGCAGAGTCCTCATATACCCTGCACTCTGCTGTTAAAGTGTTACCTTAATTAGCAAGATAGTGTTATCACAATGAATCGATTATTAACGACAGTCCATACCTCCAAAACTTTAGTTTTTTATCTAATTTTTTCCTCTATTCAATAATCCCATAAAAGATACCACATCACATTTAGTCATTATGTCACCTTAGGATATTCTAGACTATGACAGTTTCTCAGACTTTCCTTGTTTCTGATCACTTTGACAGTTTTGAGTGCTAGTCAGGTATTTTGTAAAATACAATAATAAAATATATTTATTTTTTTTATTATATTTATTTGTAAAATAAAAAAATAAACCACAGAGGTGCCATGCCATTCTCCTTACCTTATATTAAGGGTGCATAATATCAACCTGACTTATCACTGACAATATTAACCTATAGGTAGTGCTCATCAGGTTTCACAATCTATAGGTACTGTTTGCCAGGTTTTCTTCAGACTAAAGCTACTTTTTAATTCCCTTTCCATATTGTATATAAGTCATTTAATTTTGGTCACATAACTGAGGAGCTTGGTTTTGTGTTGTTGTTGTTTGCCTAGCCAGGTCTTTCAGGTCCAACTTGTCAACTTGCAGACTAATACAACTCATGACTCTGGGCCATTAAGAAGACCAGACAAAAAATGGCTCAGTGCAAATCTTTTATCTTTAGAACAAAAGTAACTCAAAGCATATGATCTTACAGTACCTCTATTAGTTTTCTATTGCTGATGTAACACATTATCACAAATTTACTGCTTTCAAATACAGAGAAGGGTGTGGGACTGAAAAGAGGGATTAACTGAACGTCTGCATATCAAAGTGTAACTGTTAGTCCACCTAGCTCTCAAATGCCTGCACACAGCGTACAACTCTGACAGTTTGACAGTAAAAATGTGTCACACTGGACTAAAATCAATGTGTCAGCAGGGCTGCCTGAAGGTTCTAGAGGAGAAAGCATTTTCTTGCCTTTTCCAGAATCTAGCAGCTGCCTGCATTCCTTGGCTTGTGGCCTCTTCCTGAATCTTCAAAGCCAGCAATCAATGGCCAAGTCTTTCTTATATCTCGTCACTCTGACACTGACTCTTCTGCCTCCCTTTTCCACTTGTAAGAACCCTCATGATTACACTGGGCCCACCTGGATAATCTCATCTCAAAGATCTTTAATGTAATCACATCTGCAAAGTTCCGCTTGCCTTGTAAAGTAACATACTCACTGGTTCTGGGGATTAGGATGTGGACATCTTTGGAGGGGAAGCACTGTTCTTCCTACCATGGCATCCAATAGCTTTATTTCTACCAAATGGCATATCTTTCAGATAGAAAGCCTTTATAAGCACCCAAGATTTACTTTTCCTTTGAAACAGATTTTGGAATACTGTTTAATTCTCTCCTAATAAGATTCTTTTCCTTGCCATGTATCCAAACATGAAACATAAGAAATCAGTAAGGATATTTTTACTAAGAAAAATGTAGGAATATAATTTAGTCACCTGATCCTCTGCTCTCACAGTCAGAGTGTCCTGGTTGAGGAGATGTGTAACTCGCTTGACATCAAGTTGCAGAAATTCATCAGTTTTGTAAACTTCAGTAAAATGCTGATGAATAAAGTCATCTGCAGTTGCTTTCAATTCAGGACAATCCAGACACTCTGCTAGCACACTTATACCTAAATACAGAAGAAAATAAATAAATAGAAAATGACTTAAAAAAATCCAAACATACACTGAAGATAAAGTATGACTCCAGAAATGTGAGGCTGAATGAATTTTATAAATTTTATAAATTTTCTATTCTACTGATTTGTTTATTCTTATGCCAATACTATACTGACGTAAGTACGGCTGATTTTGATACGTTGTAGGAAAAGCCTCTTCAATGTTTTTTCACATTTTTTCTTGGCTAGTGTTAAACATTTTCTCTTGTAAATAAATTTTAAAATAAGCTTATAACATTCACTGTAAAAAAATTCCGATATGATTTTAAGTTCCACAGTGGTCTTAGGTTCACAGCAAAATTTAGTAAGAAGTACAGAGCTCCCATATACTCCTCTCCCACAAACGAACAAGTTCCTCCAATACCAACATCTCACACCAGGGTGGCAAAGTATTATTATTATTATTACTTTTTTTGGTAAAGCATTATTTTTAAAAATACATTCATTGATGGATTCAATTTGCCTGATTGAGGGGGAGGTCTTGATCCCAAGGACCCTGAGACTATGACCTGAGGTGAAACCAACAGCTGGAGGTTCAACTGACTGAGCCATCTAGGTGCCCCTCATCTTTCTGTCTTGATTAGACTTGTTAGCTATTTTATACCATTCTTTGAAATAATTAGCTTTTGCTTCTCTGGCCAATCTATTGTGGCCAGAGAATATAGTCTATTAGTGTTATTAGTAGCTTCTCTGGCCAATCTATTGTGGTCAATCTAATATAGTCTATTAGTGTTATTTTTCTATTTTATTAATTTTACTTTAAAATGTATTTTCTTCTACCTTCATTAGATGTCAAAATTTTTCTTTCCTACCTCTTTGAGTAGATCTCAAAGATAAGAGATAAAAATAAATGCATTTATTTGGAAGTATTTTAAGACTACAAATTTTCTTTAAAGAAACACTTTAGTTGCATTCCAAAAGTTTTGATTTTTTTCTGGGCTTATTGTCATATATTTCTATACAGCCTGTAAGTTAATTTTTAATATCTCTTTAAAAATACTTTTTAAAATAATTCTTCAGTTAAGTAAGTGTTCACAATGGAGCAGGAGGAAACAGTTCTCCTTTTGAGGTTAGTTCATAGCTTTATTGCACTGTAATCAGCAAATGTAGCCTCTGTCTCTTCTCTTTTAGGTGCTCCAGATTTCCTGTGGCTGCTGATCAGTATTTGTAAACACTCCAAGGGTGCCTAAAACCTATGTGTGTTCTCTTGATTATTGGGTAAAAGATTCTGTGATATCTATTTAAACAACTTTGTATTGTTCAAATCCTTACACTTTTTCAAGCTTTATTTTTGAGATTTCTAGACAATTCTTTTGTGTTTAATTTTTTCTTTTAAGCAAACTCATCACACGTGGGGCTTGAATTCAGAACCCTGAGATCAAGACTCACATGCTCTACCAACTGAGCCATCCAGGCTCCCCTGTAGGCAGTTCTATGAGTAGCTCACAAGCATTCAATAAATTTCTTTTCTGTTTAAGTCAGCAAGTCAGTTTATTTTGCTTGTAACTATGGAAGCTGACCAGCACATCTCTATCTTGAGATCTTTACCTCTTACTTTGCTATAGTACGTCCCTTAATATTTTTCTCAGAAGGTTATAGGTGGATTATACACTGTGTCTTAGCAATGTCTCCAATGAATGTTTTAAAATGTAATTTTTTTCTCCCTCCACCATTTGCATATCTTATTCTCCTACCTTCTAACTTCCTGTTACAGATAAATTAATGTCATTCTGATTCTCTTTTCTAAGTAAACTTTATATTAGTTATCTATTTTTTTAAGATTTTATTTGAAAGAGAGAGTGCGAGTGAGCTCACAGAGGGAGAGGAAGAGGGAGAAGGAGACTTCTAGCTGAGCAGGGAGCCCGATGCAAGGCTCGATCCCAGGACCTGGAGATCATGACTTGAGCCAAAGGCAGAGAGGCTTAACCGAGTGAGCCACCCAGGGACCCCGGTTATCTACTGATGCAGGAAAAACAACTCCAGAACTTAGTGGCTCAACATAACAAAAATGTAGTATTTCTTGTAATTCTGTGAGTCAACTGGGTGGTTCTTTTGAACATGGCTGGTTTAGCTAATCTCTGTAGTTAGCTGGTTGCTCAGTTGGGGACTGGATGGTCTAGATTGGCCTCACTTATCTTGTAATAAGTAAGCTAGTTGGTATAGACATCGGCTAGTACAGCTCATCTGTGCCCCAACTGGTCTCTAATCTTTTCATGATGGCAGAAGAATCCCCAGCAGCAAAGAAGGGCAACCCCCAATGCATAATCATTTTTTAACTCTTTGCTCATGTCACATTTGCTAATGTCCCATGGGCTAAGCAAGCTACATGGCCAAGCCTAGGCTACACAGGGAAAAAAGACTCCCTATCTCTTGATGGAAGGCTACAAAGTCACATATATAAATGCTTATCCATATAGGGATGGAAAGAATTTGTGGCCAATTTCTGGCTAGCCTATTATGTTCTTTTTCTCTAAAAGCTTATAAATTCTTTTTATATTGATTTAAAAAAAAATTATGGTAAAATACATGCACCATAAAACCTACATTAGTGACATTCAGTTTATTCACCATGTTGTGCCACCATCACCACTATCTAGTGCCAGAGCATTTTTATCACCCCAAACAGAAGTTCTCTCTTTATTTTGGAGGCAAAAAATATCACTAGGATATATTTAAGAGAGGAATATCTTACTTCATCAGGTCTGGTAGTTAGTATAATTTAGTGTGAAAGGTAAAGTTTTTTTAAGCTCAAATAAGTTTTTTTATTACTTCTTTGATACTGTTTTTCCTCCATCTGTTCCTTCTGAACTTCCTACTTCATGTCAGTGACTCTTCATCTTCCTTTCATGTCTTTTATGTTTTCACTACTGATTTCCATTTCTTCACATTTTTGTTTCGTTATCATGAGGCAGTATTCTCTGTTTGATCTTCTTCAGTTTGATTTTTAGGAATATCCATTATATTTTTCAATTCAATCAAATTTCATGGAAAATCACAGCCTCCCCCACCTACTTCATATGCGTCCTTTCTATTTTAAGTTCTCCACTTCTTACATTAAATCTGTCTATAGGAAACATTCATTTTGGCTGTTTAGCTTGCTTTATGTCCCTCAAACTACTGGGTTTCCTTTAATCTAGCATGATCTTTGTCCAATTCCATCAGGTGCCATGAGTTCCTTTGGTATTCATGGAAATCAGCTTGTTGGAGTCTACTAGGCAGCAGAGAACTGACAAGTGGTAAAAACAAAGAGTTCTCTGATCAGCTCACAGGGAGAGCCACCCTAAGGGCTAAAGAGAAAGCAGGCTGAAGTAGTTCCCTTGGGTGTACTCAGCTCAACTGGCTGGGCCACTATCTTTGTCCCAGCATTAGCCAGAGAATCAGGCTTCCTTTTAGGCTGCAATGCTGTCCTTCCTCTCAGCTTTGAAAACGATGACAGAAGGCATCCAGAAGTAAAACCCCTAAATGGTCTCCTTAGAAGTCCAAAGTCTAAGATGCGGTTAGCACAAACTTGCTCCAGTTCCACAGTATGCTTTGTACCATCATATCCACTCCCTACTCTGTTTTTCTTTTAGTTGAAGTACCTGGTTGGAAAATTAATATTTTACTTATTTATGTATTTATTTATTTATTTATTTGAGAGAGAGAGAGAGAGAGAGAGAATGAGAGAGAGGAAGAGGTCAGATGGAGAAGCAGACTCCCCGCTGAGGAGGGAGCCCAATGCAGGACTTGATCCCGGGACTCCAGGATCATGACCTGAGCCGAAGGCAGTTGCTTAACAACTGAGCCACCCAGGCGCCCCCCTGGTTGGAAATTTAGAGTGGTAGGGAGTTAGGGAAAAATATTTAAGTCATCATCTTCCAAAAACTTCTTTGAATTCCCTTTTTATAATAAATCTTGTGAGAATATTTATTTATATAAGGAGAAATAAGTAAAATCTCAGGAACATTAATCTTATTGATGAATGGCACCCCAAACTATGGCCCAGAGAAACAGACTCATCCCAGAATGTTTCTGTTGCACAGGTGAGATTAGAGACTGGTCTTTTTAAAGAATGTATTTATTTATTTGAGAGAGGGAAAGACAGAAATGCATAAGTGGGGAGAGGAACAGGAGAGGGACAAGCAGATTCTGTGCTGAATGTGGAGCCCAATGTGGGGCTTGATCTCCAGACCCCAATATCATGACCTGAACTGAAATCAAGAGTCAAATGCTTAACTGACTGAACCACCCCCACACCTCCTAAAGCAGTCCCTTAATTACTATCTTAATTTATAGTCTAGGATTTTTAGGTCTTCTAATATATCTGACAATGTGAAGAGGCAACATAGTGTAGTAGTTAAGAGCAAGATTACTTAAATACCAACCTTAGCACCTCCACATACTAGCTATAAGACCTCAGGCAATATATACAACCTCAGTTTTCTCATTCAAGACAGATTGAAGCAATCTTAAGTGCTTCAACAAAGGTGAACCCTCATACTTATGATATCATAAATCACACCACCACCAGATGCATAAAACTCATTATTAAAGTTATTCTATTGGGTGCCTGGGTGGCTCAGTGGGTTAAAGCCTCTGCCTTCGGCTCAGGTCACGATCCCAGGGTCCTGGAATCAAACCCCACATTGGGCTTTCTGCTCAGCAGGAAGCCTGCTTCCCCCGCTCTCTCTGCCTGTCTCTCTGCTTACTTGTGATCTCTCTCTCTCTGTCAAATAAATAAATAAAATCTTAAAAAAATATATTTTAGGGGCGCCTGGGTGGCTCAGTTGGTTAAGCTGCTGCCTTCACTCAGGTCATGATCTCAGGGTCCTGGGATCGAGCCCCGCATCGGGCTCTCTGCTCAGCAGGGAACCTGCTTCCTCCTCTCTCTCTGCCTGCCTCTCTGCCTACTTGTGATCTCTTTCTCTGTATCAAATAAATAAAATCTTTAAAAATATATATATTTTAGAAAATATTAATACAGTTTTTAATGGGCTTCTAAATGCCTAGATTAATAGGCACCTCCCTAAGTGTCTCTTAAAATGTATTTTAAGCTTATTTTCTAGTGGACAAAGTATTTAAAATTAAATGAGGATACTTATAAACACACTTTTAAAAATTAAAATACACATTAAAGTTTGGTTTTGTTTTCATTTTTAGCAGGAATATGATTTCTTACCAAGACAATTTGAAGCATCAACTTGTTCTTTCAAAAAATCAACACACATTTTCTTCACAGGTTCAATCTGGTACTGGTTTGCTGCATCTAACAAAGACTGAACGTTGTTGCTATTCACAGAAATTCTGCAAAGAAGTTAAAGTGAATATTAATTTCCTACAATTTTTATTTTTTAAATACTGTAAAATGTATACTACTGGCCCCTGAAATTAAACAGAAAATTAAACTTTTTAGTCCTTGCATCAGTATGGTGTAGGTTCCTCAAACTTCCCCATCTTTTTAGTATTTCATGTTGAAGAATTTGGAGCACATCAATTTGTCACCACAATGCTCTTCATGGCAGATGCCAATCTTACTTCTCTACAACAGAAATGATCCTTTTTAACTTACCTAGCAGTATAAGCAAATTCCACAAGTTGTTCGATAATGTCAGGTTCAGCATCTTTGAGTTCAACTTCAAAGGATTTTGATTCAAGCATGTTAGCTAAAATGAAGAGAAGCAATGTAAATGGCATGAGTACTATTATTAGTTTAACTGAGGACCAGATCATTCCAGGCCATGTTAAATATGGAAAAGAATAATAGGACAGAGATCTCTCTGGAAAGAATATACCCATAAAGTCCAGCATTCCTATAATAAATGCAAATTAATTCTCCACACTTGAGAAGTGCCTTAAATTAAGGTAGAAAATCGGTGTATTTCTTAAAAAAAAAAAAAAAAGCCAAGTAAACATATACTTGTTTTAGTATAAAAATACAAAACTAGAGTTAGTATTCCCCCAAGTCCTAAAATAATTTAGTAGCACTCTTGTAAATTGCTATGAATAAAACTACATCTGATGTAGCTGGCAAACATCTACAAGAACAATGACAACTATAGCAATGTAACTGCTATAACAAATATAGCTATAGCTAGCAAAGCTCTCATTCTTTACCAAAAACCTCATAGGTAGCCAGAGCACCAAAGAAAAAACTTGAGGCAGATATATTACATAACTTGATCAAGCTCATAAAACAATACTAAACAGAGGAACCAGGACTTGGACCCAGTTCTCAACTCTAAATCTAGAGTTCTTTCTAGTATGATATACCATATTTCATATTTCATTTTTATTGAGTTTAACTTGCTAGATAAATTATCTTAACATTTATTCTCTTCTCTGCCTTTCCATCTAAGGTTAAGAAGAAAACTGGACATTCAAGTAGAAACTGTTCCTTCATCCATAAAAGCCTTGGGCCTGTAGGGCTAATGAAAGAACATTTTTCTTTTTCTCAATTCTCACCACAACCACTTTTCAACTGCTTCATTGTTTTATGGCCTTAGTTTCTTAAGTGCTTTAAAAACTAGGAAGATATTTTCATTTAGACTCCACCTCATTCTCATGGAAAAAATATCATGTTTTACTTTAAGATACTTACTTGTGAACATTAAGTTAAAAAAATGACTGGCTGCTGCAAGAACAACTCGATGAGCAGGTATCTTTCTTTCCTGGACCATAAGGATCACATCACATAATGTTTTCTAGTCAAGAGAGAAATGAATACAATTAAAAAGGGCTCATTGGGCCTGGCTTAGTAAACATACAAAACCAATGCAAAACCATACAAAATTTATCTCTATTTTCTACTCAAATCCAGTCTTTGTCCAGCACAGAATCTGTTCCTCAGACACATTTAGAAAGGACTTAGAGTTGCTGTCATGATTTGCTCTATCAAAATGTGGCACTGAGCTTTCCTTAGAAAAGTAGTCTACTAATCCTTTAGGAAAATCAATTTTTTTTCTGACACAAAATGTTTCCCATGGTGATATTTTATGGGGATTTTAAATGAAATAAGAGCAATGTCCTTGGTGGTTTTTCAAATATAGAAATCTGGGTTTTAAAAAGATTATCTATTCTTGGTAAGATCCAAAGTGCACACTGTATTTCCCAAGAAAGCAGCTTATACAGCTCTAACTTGAAACAAAAACAATTGAGAATACAGAGTGGACAAATCAAATGACCATTCAGCACTCTTTCTTTAGTAACACTTCTCTCAAATGTACTTCTGATAGGAGCTGGATAGTAACCGCTTTTAAATTGTGATTTCTGACCAAGGCCAAAATGGTGTCACTCTAGGTTGTTGAAAGAAGGCAGAGTTAGATTAAATACTTACAATGCTGTCAAAATGAAATTGTAATGAAAAAATTTAAGGTTTACTGGGACACTTAAAGATGGATTTCAAAGAGAAAGAATATATTTTTTGTCAAACAAAATTTCAATTTCTTAATGAACTTAAATATATACCATACAGGTTAGTCTCAGAGAAAATCTGGAGATTGTGATATGTTAGGACTCTTTCAGCACCGGGAATATGAAGCAAATAATACTTTCAGAGTAAAAAAAAAAGAAAACACCTATCACAAATCTAAATATTGGCTTAGTAGCTCAGAGGATATGGCATTTTGTAAATTTTAAGGATTTACTAAAACTAATAATACAAGTCCCCTTGGTGGTTCAGTCAGTTAAGTGTCTGCCTTCGGCTCAGGTTATGATCCCAGGGTCCTGGGGTGGAGTTCTACATCAGGCTCCCTGCTCAGCAGGAAGTCTGCTTCTCCCTCTCCCTCTCCCCCTCCCTCCTGCTTGTGCTCTTACTCTCTCTCTCAAATAAATAAAATCTTAAAAAAAAACAAAACTATTAATATAATTTCTGATAGGTAAGTCACTATATTCTACTTTATTACTCCATGAATAAAAATCCACATGAGATGGTAACGGTCAGTACAAGAAAGGAAATGGATTTTATTTTTATTTTATAATGGGCTAAAAGATGAACAAAATTTCACTTTTACAGCTATGTGAAGATTTTTTTTATAAGGCTTACAGACTACTGCTTAGATATTATATTTAGATTACTTATGGTTAAAGCCATTGTTATCCCAATAGTGTCTTGAATTTTTAAATTTTTATTTCCTTTGATTTGGTGGGGGAGGTACAGAGTAGGCATAGTTCTTAGGTGATTTTGCCACATACCATACCAAAAATACCAGGTAACAAGACCAGGTCAACTATTTGGTTACCATCAAAACAAGCTGATCTAGTTGCTCAAGAGAAAAAAAGAAAAAGAAAGGCGGAAAGAAAAGAAGGAAAGGAGGGAGAAAAAAAATTCGGACAGAAGAACAAGCAAGTCAGATAAGGGAGGAGTCTATGGCTGCTGACAGGAAGTTCCAGAAGATGTACAACTATACTGAAAGGCAGCAAAAAACCTTTCTAAAATATATACTCAGTAATAGGGAGTTTTAGTGGCATGAATTTACAGGCACTTTAGGAAGTTAAATCAGAGAGATCTCTGCACAGCAATTTAGTCCTAAGAATAATCTCCAGCTGAATATTAATGTTAAAGGAATGGGTGGGACCTTTTGTATCCAAATGGTACATCTGACTGTACTATGTGGACTAACACGTTTCAACAAGAGACAGGACTGACTTAAAGAGAGAGACTCCACCCGGGAAAAGTGTATCTGCAGACAGAAAATGGGAAGAAACAGAGATCTGGGCTACACTGGAGAATATGAAAGGTAACAAGTCCTATGTGAATTGAAGAGAAACTTAAACAAAACTACCTTTTGGACAATACATGTTCACTGGATAAAACAAGAAAAAAATACAAACCCTGGAAATTTCTGTTTATATCCCCCCATATTATAGCTTTATTATTTTCAGCTTTTGAATTTTTAGTCGCTTATATATTGCATAGATTTGTATGACTTAATCTGAAATTCTCAGCATCTAAAATTACTTTTAGTAGGATTTAGGTCCTTCATATTTATTACTGATAACTCATGTTTCATTTTACAGAGGCCATCTTCTTTTACACAATTTATTATGCTTCCTTGCTGTCTTCTTTTTTCTTTAACTACCAGGTGGTATTTTAATTACATTTTCTTTTTACTTGTGCACTTTTTTCTTCTTTTAGGGACTTACTTATAGATCTGTCAAATATTTGCAAAGTGAATTCAGCAGGATTATTAGTCAAATATTGTTCTAGGAATGCAAGGAGCATTCAAAAATAGTAATTCTTTATTTTTTTTATTAACATATAATGTATTATTTGCCCCAGGGTACATTTCTGTGAATGATGAGGCTTACACATTTCACAGCACTTACCATAGCACATACCCTCCCCAATGTCCATAACCCAGCCACCCTATCCCTACCCCACCATCCCCTAGCCACCCTCAGTTTGTTTTGTGAGTTTAGGAGTGTCTTACGGTTTGTCTCCTTCCTGATCCCATCTTGTTTTACTTCCCTCCCCCACCCCCCACGCCTCTCAAATTCTTCCTATCAGAGAGATCATATGATAATTGTCTTTCTCTGACTGACTTATTTTGCTTAGCATAATACCCTCTAGTTCCATCCATGTCGTAAGAACAGTAATTCTTTAATATAATTCAGGATATTCATAGGTTAAAAGAGAAAAACTTCACATAGAAAAACTTCAATAGATGGCAAAATTAAAAATTCATTTCCTTTTATACTCTTTAATAAAGAAAATGATGTATCTGTACTCTGATGGTGATTTGACTCAAAAGCAAACATCACATTTAATGCTGACACAAAAAAAGCATTCTCATTTAAGTTTGAAACAGAGACACATATGCTGTCACTACCATTAATCAATTTTTGTTCTGAAAATTTTAGCCAAATTGAAAATTGCCTCTGCCTCAGCCAACTTACCAGTCTTTAAGTTTAGCAAGCACCTGTAACCTTCCTGATTAACTAAATCTTTCTTTGTATGGGAACCAAACCCTCTATGTACAACCTCCCCCCCATCCCCCGCCTGACCCCAGGGCATCAATATGCAACCTTCAAGCACTGCTATAATGTCTGTAGCTGGTACCATGAGTCTGCAGGCAATCAGGAAGTGTTACAGACCACAGTGCTCCCTTTTTACTGATTAACTGCCCTGAAGTTCTTTTAAAAATTTTTGGGCCAGGCAAAATCTCAGTTGGTATTTAGACAGAAGTCTGCCTTCTCCCCAGGTGGCCAGCCTCCTGAATAAAGGTCATACTCCTTTCCAACCAAAATTCATCTCTTTTTTTTTTTTTTTTAAGATTTTATTTATTTATTTATTAGGAAAGAGAGAGAGTGAGAGAGAGTGAGAGAGAGCAGGTCAGAGTGAGAAGCAGACTCCCCATGGAGCCGGGAGCCCGATGTGGGACTCGAACCCGGGACTCCGGGATCATGACCTGAGCCAAAGGCAGTCGCTCAACCAACTGCGCCACTCAGGGGCCCCCAAAATTCATCTCTTAAGTATTGGCTTTTGAGCAATGAGTAGCTGAACTTGGGTTTTTAGGTAACAAAATCAGTAAGAAAAAAAAGATAAGTAAATTTAACACTTACAGAACTAAATAGTAAGATGGCTAGACAGAAATAAGATAAATGTGAAAAAGCAATTAGCTAACCTATATGTGAGCAGTAAGTCATAAAGAAACACAAATGAGGAAAAAACAAGACCAAAAAAAACCCAACAACCTGGCATAGCAGCAACAAAATAATTAAATGTTGAGAAATAAACCCAAGAAATGTAAGGGATCTACTTTAAACAGGAATTTAATATATGATAAAGATACTATTTCAAAAATGTGGTAAGAAGGTGGAGCACAGGCAATGTTTAAGGCAGTGAAACTCATTCCTATGACACTGTAACAGGATACATGTAGAGTACACATCTGTCAACATCCACAGAATGTACAACACAGAGAATAAACCTTAAAGTAAACTACGGTCAATAATAATGTAACAATATTGGCTCATCAAGTTTAACAAATGTATCGTACTTGCGTTAGCAAGATGTTAACAGTAGGGGAAACTGGGAGGGGGAGAGGGAAAATGGAAACTCCGTACTTTCTGCTCAATTTTTTGGTAAATCTAAACTACTCTAAAAAGCAAAGTCCATTAATTTAAAAAAATGTGATGAGAGAATGGGTAACTGAAAAAATGATATTAGTATAACTGTTACCCATTGAGGGGAGACAGATTTCTCATAATGTAGTGTCTCTTCTCTGGGGCAAGTTAAGTACTGGGAAGGAAGGTTCAGTCCTTTTCTCCACTGTCACATGTGAAAAAGGTTCTATAGGATGAGCAAGAATAGAGGTCACTGACCACACACTGCAAGGCCTTCTGGTTCATTTTCTTCTGAAAGTCTGCCCCAAAGTGGAACATAACTCATCTCAAATGTTTGGAACTAACAGCGGAAGAAGGCTGCTGAAATCCATTAGCAGAGACATTCAATGCACTGCAGACAGGGAGAAACTTAGGTGATGCTTTAGTGCCCATGAATACTAGGGGCTTCTGCTGGAATAGTCCTTTGGTTAGGAAAGATTTCACTTCAAAACAGGCAAGCACTTCAGGCAAGTATTGGTAGAATGACCTGCTCTCTTTACCTGTCTGCCAGGTAGGACTACAAATAGCAGTAGTCTCCATGTAAGCTCCACAGCACTGTATGAGGTTCCAACTTTTAACAATATGTGCCGGCATTACTAGGAGGCATGCAATCAACTAATTCTATTCCCAAATTCTATCCTTCATCATATCCCAGTAAGAGGACTAAGGAACGACTAACCTTTGAATTTATGTAGCTTGTCAACAAGGTTCTGCAATCAGTCCTGCCCAGCATGATTTCAAGTTGGCCCTGGATATAAATCCCTGAGTAGACTGAAGATTCAACTATAGCTGGGTGATGGATTTAAATCACTGAAAAGATAAAGGGAAATGGAGCCCTTATTATAAGGGGATAAATCATCTTCTTTAATTGAGATACTAGAAAAGCCTCAAAAAAGCCACAATAAACTCAAAAGCTAAGAGAAAAATTAAAAAGGCTTTAGGAATCTTATTTGCTCAGAAAAGCAAGAAAAATAGCACTGGATTTAAACACACATAATCACAATAAGGCAAGAGGGAAAGTATAAGAAAAATAAAGACACCGAGATTAATAGAGGAAAAAGTGGATTTCTTCCTTAAGGAAAACATGGCAAGTTAAGTCAAACGGCTTTAAAAGGCAAAGGAGATACAGTTCGATATAACTGCTCTTTACAAGAGGAGGCTAGGAAAAAAGAAAAAAAAAGTTATTTTTGCTGTTATTTATTTGAGGAAGGCGATATAAGCCAAAAAGATATATGAAGGAAGAAAAACAAAATTCAGCAGTAGACTAAAACAGTTCTCAGAAAAAGCCTGGATCGAAGAAATTTTTGTTAAGAGCTCTCTTAAAGCTAAAAATGTAAGAAATCAAACACATAATTAGAGGACTACCCTTAAAGACTGAGACAGTTGTAACAGGTGATTACATTAAATTCAGATAGATTTGTAAAGTTTTGGAAAAGGAAGATCAGCAACAAAGCAGTTCATCCATTATGTAATTTGCAAGGTGATATGGGTGGGAAGACAGGAATGCTACATACTATAGTGGAACATATCTGGGAATTCTGTGGAAAAAAGACTCTAAGGGAGAGTACTAGGTCACATTAAAGGGAAGCCAAATAACCGAGACATAATCCAAGCCTAAATTAGATGCTGAACCTGTCCATAATTGGAATTACTTCAGTGAGGGTATAAAGATTGTTGGTAGCAGCTGAATCAATCCTGAACACATGGAACTCCTGATTTTCACTGTGACAGTGTAAGAAAGGCTCTAAAGAAAGAAGGAAAACAAACATTTGGCCCCAGAATCAAAAGGAAAGGAAAGTGAAGGAAGGTATTCTGATCTAAACAATGTTAGCTCTATACTATGTAGAAAGGAAAGGATTCAACCTGAACAGGTTAACAACTCAGTTGGGGAAGCTTGAAAGGAACAGACAAGAAAGTCATAGCCCATTCTGACACATACAGGTAACAAAAAGGAATATGTCTGCTACCACTGAGTTTCCAAAGCCTGGAAGACTGAAATAATGAGGAAAGGCAAGGTTCTCAGGAGCACACTGTAAAGGCCATGTTGGCCCCTATGGGGACCACAGGCTTTAGAGGAATCAGTGAAAGGTGATTCTCCAGCTGAGATAAATGGAAAGGAAAAAAGACCCCTCCAAGAGTTAGGATTAGTAGTAGATACAAGGAATTTCACAGCAGGATAGATCATATTGGGGACACAAGGGTACAGAACAACCAGCTGGATCAGAACTGTAGAGAATGCAAGGTCACAAACTGCTTTGCACGACTGCCTGCTACAAATGTGGATCATTCTTCTCTCAAAAGAAAATACTTCGTCACTACACAGAACTCAACTATCTCAGCACTGGGTTGCCAAGAACATAAGGTTCAAAAGAGAAATAAAAATTAAGATTTAAATGTGCAGGACAAACAACAGGGGAAAAAGGGAGACTCTAGAAGACCTGGAAGCTGGGTAAATCCCCCTGGCAAATTTTTCCAAGAACAAGATATCCTACGTCAGTGAAGCATTACTAGGAATGGATGAAATTCCTTCCCTATATGGTAAAGTGTCTTATTAGCCTCTTGATAAGTGATTCCTCTCACCTGAGTTTAGAGTCTGCAAATTATAGACAGCAAACACAGACTGGCAACCTGTGCAAACAAAAAGCCCAGACATCCTTATGTTTTCTTTTTTATTTTCATCCTTATGTTTTCTTTGAAAATTCTTTGTTCCCCCAAAACCGAAGTTTCTGTCGTTTTAGTTTGGGAACAATAATGCGGTTTAGGACTTTGTAGTAAGGTGTCAACATCTGCACTATTTATTGTAGAGATGGGAAATTTGCTTATATCTTTTCGGGTTTGCAGGGGTGGAGATGATGTTGTGCTAATCTTAAGAGCCCCAGGAACCCTTCAACATTCTGAAAACACGTGGCGCCAATTACCTTGAAATTGGAGAAATTCACCTTTGGAGGTGCTAAACTAACTTAATATATTCCAATGGAAGATAGTTCAGGGAGCAGCTGGTGAAGAAAGCTTCCCAGATTCTACGCAAACACTACGCAAATGCTTTCTGGCTGAGACTGAGCAGTGTAAGAAACCAGGGAGAGTACACATTTGGAATGGCCTTTAATTTTAACTCACAGGGAGATCACGGATGTGGGAATTTAATAATGAGTGGGTTTATAAGAGTCAAATTTCGGGGATATTATGTTGCTAGCATGGAATTAGATGGAGTGTTTTAAGCTGTCATTTGGTTGTTCACTGCATATAATCTGGAGAGCCATGAAAGAAAACTTGGCTGAGAAAAATTTGAGATGGGAAATAGAAGTGAATTCCCAGTCTGGAGTTAATAGATTACCCATTTAAAAGCTTTCTGGAGTAAAAAATTTAAAAACCTTTCTAAGCTGGTCTACAGAGGATACACAGAACAGTTATTGATAGATGATGCCTTTAAGATTGAACAAAATGCTCTCTGTATAGGTAAAACAACAGCAACAACAAAAACCAAACAGAAAACCTTAAAAAAAAAAAAAAACCTTGGAAATAAATTTTTATTTATTTACTCAGTCCAGTTACCTTCTGTTGGGAATTGGGACGGGGCTTTGGTGCCTGAATTCTACTATTCAGCCTTCTGAGATTCTCATCAGGGAGTTTACATAAAGATTAATAGCCAGGCAAGACATAATAAAACACACTACTGGGGTGCCTGAGTGGCTCAGTCAGTTAAGTGTCTGCCTTGGGCTCAGGTCATGATCCCGGGGTCCTGGGAGCTCAGCGGGGAGCCTGCTTCTCCCTCAGCCCTGTCCCCGGGCTCAAGGGCATGCATGTTCACTCTCTCCCTCAAATAAATAAAATCTTAAAAAAATTATATATATATAAACATACTATTGATACATGGGTGAGTACTTGGTAATCCCCATCTACTCACACCCGGATACCCCAATAATTTTGGAATTTGCATATTCATATGTCCTGTAGTGGGGAATAAAAGATAGCTGGGCCCAAATCCAGCTTATAAGGTATAAGACATACCTTACCTATTCTCCTTAGCTGATGGAGATCTTAGTAGATGTGAATCTCAAAAGAATAATCACACCATTAATAAAACAACAATGTCTTAACTTCTAGCTTAATCAGATTATAACTTCTCTCTCATTGGGCAAAACTTGTAGGAGAGAAAGATGAGCTCAATACACCTCATTTCCTTTCCTTTGGGTGAGGTTGAAGGTCAGACATGTTTTCCCAGCCCCAGCTCCTTTGGCCTCGGTTCCCCACACCACATACAGATGGACAGATAGATACACACACATTTGCGTGTGTGTGTGTGTGTGTGTATGTGTTGTGTGTGTGTATTCATTCTCCTTCTCCTTTCAGGGAAAAGCCTTATAACAGCGGTTTTCAAATTTTTTAAGCAGCAGAATCCATTTCCAAATGATGTGATTTCACATAATTTACAGACACAAGGGGCAGATGGTTTGGCTCAGGTCATGATTTTCAGGTCCTGGGATTGAGACCTACATTGGGGGGGGGGGAGGTTCTTGTTCAGTGGGGAGCCTGATCCTCCCTCTTCCTCCTACTTGTTCTTTCTTTCTCAAATGAATAAATAAAATCTTTTAAAAAAATTTTAAAAATTTACAGAGGCAAAATGCTTTCTATATAGTCAGACTTAGCCTGGCAACCAGGGGATGGAAGAAGCTCTCCTCACTGTTATGCTTAATGATTTACTCACAAAAATTTTGCTTCTGAGCTCAGCAATTAGTCTTTCTGGAGGTGGGTTCTGCTAGTTTAAAGATATGAGGACCCAAAAGAAGAATGCTTCAACCAAGTGACAGAATAATATATTTACAGAATTAGAAGTTAAGACTACAACCTGAGCATTTTGGCATTCTCCTGGCACTGGCTAGAAAGAACAGAAGTTATCACATTTGATTAGGTGCCTGAACCTGAAGGAAAAAGAAAAAGGTTACTGTTCTCTATGGGACAGAAGATAGAAGGAGCTCAGAGGATCTCCTTGGGTACCTTCTTGTTGTTGGGAGAGAAGAGTCCTCTATGGTTTCTTAAATGCCTACATATCTTCCTGGACATGTCAAGAAGGTAAGGCCCTGATACTTTTTCCCTGGGCCACCATTTCTCAGGGTTATGTTGGCAGCAAGCAACCACAAGGGATGAGAGAGTCTTCCCCATAAGAATAAGGAATAGGCTTGCTTACTGTTTGATATAAAATGACAGATTCCTTAAGGTCAGTGTTCATTCCGTAGTTACAACACAAACCCACTGTGTGTGTAACATCCATCTGGGGCCTACTGGGGTCACCCTCATAGTACTTGTGGAACAAGGGGAACTGACACAAACATGTGTTAAGTTCATGATGCTGTGCTGTGAGTAATCAAGTCTGTTGTCTCTAACCTAGGAGACTGGCAGAAGACATGAGTGTCTCCTGCCAGCATCCATCAAACAGCAATAGGCTAACTAATCAGCTTATAAATACCATAAAATCAAATTCCAGGCCCCTTGCCGGTACTTCTAAATCTAGTAATAAATGTTAATGAAAGACTAAAGTGACCCTATACAGGCAAGACCAAAGGTTCAAGACACCTAGGAATAAAGGATTAGGTCACCTCATCAGATAAAGAACCTTGAGCTGCCGGTCCTAAAGAATACGAATAGGCAGTGAAGGAAGAAATTATGAATAATAAAAATATTAACAAATAAATAATAAACAATGAATGAGGCTTCTATTTTTACTTTCATCCTTGCTCTTATATTTATATGTTTTAATTATGAAACTTTTCCTTCCATAATCATATAAAAGAATCTATTAAGACTTAGGCCTTAGAATCTTGAAATTAGGGGCGCCTGGGTGGCTCAGTGGGTTTAAACCTCTGCCTTCAGCTCAGGTCACGATCTCAGCGTTCTGGGATCGAGCCCCGCATCCGGCTCTCTGCTCAGCAGGGAGCCTGCTTCCCCCTCTCTCTCTGCCTGCCTCTCTGCCTACTTGTGATCTCTCTCTCTCTCTCTCTCTCTCTCTCTCTCTGTAATAAATAAATAAATAAATAAAACCTAAAAAAAAAAAAAAAAGAATCTTGAAATTAGATATGGTTAAGTGAAAAAAACCTGATGACTTTTTTTTAGTGGATTCTGGCAATCTAGCATCCAATTTCCTGCCTATTAGGACCCCAAACTCCCATTTCTGGAAAAATTCCTCAGTATGAAATACGTTGGTAAGAGGGCAATAGGGAAGTTAAAGTCAGTTATTTGTTCTGTTTATTTAGCAGAGCCAAAATCTGGCAAACAATCTAAGGCCAGCCAATTATATACCTACTTTAAAGATTCTGAATTTTGAGCAAATAACAGAAAGATGGAGGAAAAATTCTTTTTATGGCAGCAGCAGCAGCAGCAGCAGCAAGTAGTCAAGACTGTTTCTGCACTGTAATTGCCTCCAGAGTCTCTGAAGCCTACCTAACAGAGAATGCCAGGGTTTCTGCTTGTTTGCCATGCCTGCTCATCTCCCAGCCTGTGGTCAATATGGTAAGTTCCAGATATTTCTGCAATAAATTATTTTGGTTTAAGAAAGAACATATTTTGGTTGCTAGTAACCAAGAATCCCAGGAGATTCACTGTCTGTGATAATAGCAATACCAACAATATATGACAACACTGAATAATTTATCAAGAATCTTCAGGGGCACCTGGGTGGCTCAGTCGGTTAAGCATCTACATTCAGTTCAGGTCATGATCCCAGAGTCCTGGGATTGAGCACTGGGCTCTCAGCCCAGCGGGGAGACTGCTTCTCCCTCTACCCCTCATCCTGCTCTTGTGCTCTCTCTCAAATAAATAAATAAAATCTTAAAAAAAAAAATGTTCACATTCTCTGTCTCACTATCCCCAACATCAGTAAGGTAGTTCAATATAATATTCTAGTCATTATTGTGCACATACAAAAATAAAAGGTTAAAGAAGTTGTGACTTGCCCAATGTCACACAATTAGTAAGAAGACAGAATTAGGATTCAAACCCAAACTCCAAAATCCATGTTATTTCCACTAAACCATACTGTTTTCCACAGCAATGAGTGACTAAAGGCAACACTACTAAAAGAAGTTTTATAGAAGCTACAAAGCCACTTTATTTTTTTTAATATTTTATTTATTTGACAGAGAGAGAGAGAGTGAGCACAAGCAGGGGGAGCGGCAAGCAGAGGGAGAGGGAGAAGCAGGCTTCCTATTGAGCAAGGAGCTTGATGGGGGGCTTGATCTAGGACCCTGGGATCCTGACATGAGCTGCAGGCAGCTGCTTAACTGACTGAGCCACCCAGGAGCCCCACAAGCCACTTTAGAATAATTTTTCATGATAAAAGCTTACAGTATAATATTAAATTGTGATTCAACTTAAGTGCAATTCAAAGAGGTCTAAAAAAGAACTCATTTAATCCTGGCACACCATTTTCCAGTATGTTAAGCTGATATTAAGTACAGAATTTATGATATTTAGTATAGATGGAATATTCTTAAGACTTTCTCTCCCCCCCCAAATGTTTATTTTTTCAGTGTTAAAAGATTAATTGTTCATGCACCACACCCAGTTCTCCATGCAGTATGTGCCCTCCTCAATACCCACCACCAGGCTTGCCCAACGTCCCCCCCCCCCCCGCAAACCCTCAGTTTGTTGCTCAGAGTCCACAGTCTCTCATGGTTCATGGCCCCCTCTGATTTTCCCCCCATTCACCCTTCCCTTCCTTCTCACAATGCCCTCCATCT
>CM052806.1:46006902-46106174 GCA_028533885.1 Nasua narica | reverse complement strand
GAGAGAGCACAAGTAGGCAGAAAGGCAGGCAGAGAGAGAGGGGGAAGCAGGCTCCCCGCTGAGCAGAGAGCCCGATGGGGGGCTCGATCCCAGGACCCTGAGATCATGAGCTGAGCCGAAGGCAGAGGCTTTAACCCACTGAGCCAGCCAGGCCCCCCTTCCCCAAGTATTCTACCGTGACGCGAAACTCAGTAACAGAACGCATGAAAAGGCCCCCCCTTTTTTTTTTAAACTATAATAATCTGTTCTTTCTAGTGCGTGGTAATAATACAAGGTTATTCGAAATGGTACTACATTATTTTACATTCTGAAAATTTTCTACATATCCTTTTAATTTTCTACCGAGGTCTATATAGGCATATACGGATACATTTTATGGAAAGTAATTTTTCCATAAAAAAATTGGTGCTTCACACTATTGAAGCATTATGGCTTCTCTTGAGGACAAACATATACAACAACTCACATGAAAGAGCAGTGAGCATATAAGCTTCCATTTTTATAAAGAGGCATTTATGTCTATGTGCAGTTTATCTTTCTTCTCTTAATCTAGAGGTTTTCAGATCTATTTTAACTAGTCAATAATTTGAGGTTCTAGAGTGGACTCTGGCAAGAGAAACTATTTGTTCTTCATGAAATAAGAAACAAGGATAAAGTTTGCTTTATTAAAAGAGCTAGAACACTGAAGAATAAGAGTGTATTTAAAAATTTCTTTTCATTGAAGGGAAGTAGAAACCTGTCTTTTAACTCTAAGGCCTTGGGAGACACTAAGGATCCACAATTCAAAGGCAGAAATGCAGGTGATGAGGTGAAATACTATTCTGTAACAAGGCAAAAGAAACAAGTAACAGCAATCGTCCTACTTGATGTTAAAACAGTTCTTTCACATATTGCCGAACATACCTCACTTTATTCTGCTTCACTTCATTGCACTTTGCAGGTATTGCATTCATTCATTCATTCATTTATTTATTTAACAATTTAAAGGTTAGTGGCAACACTGTGCTTAAGCAAGTCTATCAGCACTATTTTCCCAACGTTTGCTCATGTTGTGTCTGTGTGTCACATTTTGGTAATTCTAGCAGTATTTCACATTTTTCATTATTATTATATTTGTTATGGTCCTCTTGATAGTGATTTTGACATTACCATTCTAATTGTTTTGGGGTGCCACAAACTGGCCCTATATCAGATGGTGAATTGAATAAATATATGTGTTCTGATTGTTCTACCAACCAGCTGTTTCTCTGTCATGCTCTCCTCAGACCTCCATATTTCCTGAGATACATCAGTATGAGAATTAGGTCAATTAATAACCCTACTATGGCCTCTAAATGTTCAAGTGGAAGGAAGAGTAACAGATCTGTCAACTTTAAGTCAAAATCTAGAAATGATTGAGCTTAGTGAGGAATACATGTTGGAAGTAAAGGAAGACATGAGATAGGCCCAAAGCTAGGACTCTTGTACCAAAGTATTGGCCAACTTGTGAATGAAAAGGAAAAGGTCTTGAAGGAAATTAAAAGTGATACTCCAGTGAGCACACAAAGGATAAGAAAGTGAAACAGTCTTACTGCTTATATGGAGAAAGTCCTCATGGTCTAGATAGAAGATCAAACAAGTCACAGCATTGCCTTAAGTCAAAGCCTAGTCCAGAGCAAGGTTCTAACTCTCTTCAGTTCTGTGAAGGCTGAAAGAGGCAAGGAAGCTGCAGAAATTTTAAGCTAGGGGAAGTTGGTTCATGAGGCTTGGGGAAAGAAGTCATCTCTGTGACATAAAAGTGCAAGGTGAAACAGTGATGATGTAGTAGCTATAGAAGGTTGTTTAGAAGATTTAGCTAAGATAATTAATGAAGTTGGCTACACCAAGCAACAGATTTTCAGTATAAGTGAAACAGCCCTCTATTGAAAGAAGATGCCATTTGGGACTTTCATGGCTAGAGAAGAAAAATCAATGTCTGATTTTAAAGTTTCAAAGGACAGGATTACCCTCTTGTTAGGGGGTAATGAAGCTGGCAACTTTTAAGTTGAAGCCAATGCTCATTTATCATTCCAAATATCCTGGGGTTCTTAAGAATTATGCTAGCTTTACTCTGTCTGTGCACTATACATGGAGCAAAAAGGCTGGGTGATGGCACATCTGTTTACATCATGGTTTAGTCAATATTCTAGGCCCACTATTGAGATCTGCTCAGAAAAAATGATTCCTTTCAAAATGTGGTAGCTCATTGACAATACTCCTGGTCACTCGAGAGCTCTGATAGAGACCTAAAACAACATTAATGTTTGTTGTTTTAACACAATATCCATTCTGCAGTCCATGGATCAAAAAGTAATTTTGACTTTCAAGTCCTATTATTTAAGAAATACATTTCATAAAGCTATACCTGCCATAGATAGTGATTCCTCTGATGAATTTGAGCACAGTAAATTGAAAATCTTCTGGAAGGTATTCACCATTTTAATGTCTTCAAGAACATTTGTAACTCGTGGAAAGAGGCCAAAATAATCAACATTAACGGAAGTTTGGAAGAAATTGTTTCTAATCCTCATGGATGACCTGGAGAGGTTCAAGACTTCAGTGAAGGACAGAACTATTGATGTGGTGGAAACAGCCAAAGAACTAGAATCAGAAGTGGAGCCTAGGGGTGCCTGGGTGGCTAAGTCAATTAACCATCCAGCTATTGGTTTTGCCTCAGGTCATAATCCCATGGCTAATGTGATTGAGCGCTGTGTTGGGCTCCCCACTCAGTGGGGAGTCTGCTTGAAGGTTATCTCCCTCTCTCTAAAATAAATAAATAAATATTAAAAAAAAAAAAAAGAAGTGGAGCCTGAAGATGTGATTGAATTGCTGCAATCTCATCTTTTATCCATTTTCCTATTAGGGGACATGTAGGTTGTTTAGACTTTTTTCTACCACCTAAACATAGCTACTCATGTATAAATACATATCTCCTTGTGTATATGTGTGACATTCTGAGTAAGGTCCAGGTCATGGAATTGCTTAGAGAGGAAATATGCATTGTCAACTTCATGATGTTTTATCAAATTTCTCTCCAAAGTGGTTGTACCAGATTAGATTCTTGCCAGCATTGGGTAAGTGCTCAATAAACTCAGAGCCTCAGTTTTTGTCTACACAGCCCATAATCATAAATGGTAAGGAACTGGGGGATTTAAGCTGACAATTAGTCTTAATTATTTAAGCCATTTTTCCTTCAATAAAGTCAACAAAAATTAACATTTAGTGAGAACTTTCTATATCATAATCACTGTTACATATTTTCTTTATATCACTCTCTTCATCTTCATTGTAAACTCCCTTCCTCTATGTTCATCTGTTTTGTTCTTTAAAATTCCACATATTAGTGAAATCATATATTTGTCTTTCTCTGGCTAAGAATCCTGCCACAAGAGGGAGCAACTGACTAATTTATTTCACTTAGTTTAATACCCTCTAGTTCCACCCACATCATAGCAAATGGCAAGATTCCATTCATTTCGATGGCTGGATAATATTCCTCTGTGTGTGTGTGTGTGTGTGTGTGTGTGTATAACATCTTCTTTATCTGTTCATCTGTTGATGGACATCTGGGCTCTTTCCATTTCTTGGTTATTGTGGACATTGCTGCTATGAAAAAAGCATCTAAAGATTTAATAGGTTTACATATTACAGCTTGTTTACAAGATAATTTCTCAAATATAACATTTACTGAACGCATACTCTGTGTCAAGAACCATACCACTATTGATAAGGAAAAAACTTTACTCTGAGATGGCCAACCAAACAGCAAGGGAATTCCAATCCCTGTCTCAAAGCCCTTCCGGGTTCTTCTTTCCTACCCTGTTTCCCACGCACGCCCAAAGTATCAAGTATGCAGAAGTAGAAGGGTATAAATTACCCTCCCTGCTTGTGCTTGGGGCTCAGACCTTTGGAGAAGGTCTCCTCTGAGCCCACTGGTGTTAAATAAACCTCCAATCCTCTAAAGTCTCTGAGCGCCACTTGGTTTTTCCGCCAGGATCCAGTCCGGATTCGATAACACTTATTTCCCCATTTTACAAAAAAGAAGACAAGGCTTAGGAAGGCCAAGAAACAGCTAGTAAACAGCAATGTCAAGATAGGAAATTAGGGTGCCTGGGTGGCTCAGTTGGTTGAGCAACTGCCTTCGGCTCAGGTCATGATCCTTGAGTTCCGGGATCGAGTCCCACATCGGGCTCCCAGCTCCACAGGGAGTCTGCTTCTTCCTCTAACCGTCTCTCCTCTCATGCTCTCTCTCACTTTCTCTGTCTCTCAAAAAAAAAAAAAAAAGATAGGAAATTAAATCTGTTCAACACTAGGGTTCAGGTACTCAACAACCATGCTATCCACCTTTCTGAATTAAATTTATTGTTGAAATTTTTATACTGTGTGGAAGGTAATCAAGAAATGAGTGAACATTTATCTTACATTTTCTGTGTGAGAACTACTGTAGCAGAAGTCAAAGAAATATAACATGATTCTGGGCTTCTTCCACCTCCCCCCAAAAGCTTAGTTTCTATTAGGATTACAAGACACCTGAAAGCATCAAAGGCATCATGGTAGCAAGTGAAAACAGTCAGGTGAAAGGCTTGCAAGAGTATCTTTTCATCTATCCAGATCTTCTGCTGTTCTCAGGAGAGAGTGAATGAATGAACATTTAGAAAAAATTGGTTAGGGTGCCTGGGTGGCTCAGTTGGTTGAGTGACTGCCTTCGACTCAGGTCATAATCCTTGAGTTTCGGGATCGAGTCCCACATCGGGCTCCCGGCTCCACGGGGAGTCTGCTTCTTCCTCTGACCTTCTCTCCTCTCATGCTCTCTCTCTTTCTCTGTCTCTCAAATAAACAAATAAAATCTTAAAAAAAAAAAGAAAAAATTGGTTAATTTTGTTGGACCCATATTGTTCTCTTAGTTTTTCTAAATGTCAGAAGAACTTTGATCCCTTTGTGAAGATACCTGATGAATGGAGGGATCATTCACCTGGAGAGAAGAGTCCCAAATGGACAGAGGAAATTGCTAAGAAGCTTATAGACCTTGGGACCACCTTTTTAAAAAGAGCTTTAGATTTGAATTATGACAGTGGAAGCTTAGGTGTAGGGGAAACCTTTATCAATATGACAGGCAAAAAAAAATTTTTTTTCAGTGTCATTTAAAAAATTCCTAATGGGATTGAACATCTTTGCATATGTTTATTGGCCATTCATGTTTTTTTCTATCATGAATTGCCTATTTATGTCCTTTGTTCATTTTTGGTTTTTGATTTTGTAAGCATTTTCTGCTGAGGTGGGTTTCAGGCAAATCGATTTTGAGATAATGTAAGTCACTGAAGATGCATGCTGAAGTCTCCAAGACAAGAATACAAATGAGCAAAAGTAGATTACTGATTCATATAGCTCAAAGAGAAACAGTATCTTGCAGAGACAGAAGAGAAGTATTCAGAGTGACCTGGAAAAACGTGTCCTCATATGATCCTCACCAGTCACACTTCCTTTTGCGATACAATTTAGTGTGGCATGCACGACTGCAGGAAGTCCAGTTTTGGGGTTCTTTTGAGTCTTCTTTCTCAAATATATTCAAGAAGCCCCAGGGGAGATGATTCATGTCCAGATGTTTGTCATTCTAAGTATTATTTTCTTCTTAGCAAACCCGGAAGTCAGTGTGCCCCCTCAAGGCTAGAGGATTCCACAGAGCTGCCCCTGAAGCTGTAACACCACGTGCCGCTGAGACAGGACTGGCTAAGACACCTGGTACACTGCTTTCTGAAATCAGAGCAGTCTGAAGACATGTCCTGACTAGGCCATGTTCCAGTTGCCCAGGGACCATCCGCATCATCACTACTGTTGCAGGAGCTGAACCTCAGGATGGCTGTCTGCTGACCCTGGCCAAGCCAAACAGCTGTGGCTCTAATTATGCCCCCAAGGGTATTGTAGATCCTAGTCCAGACCGTGGTTGTTCCTGACTGCACAGGAGAGAAGTGCACAATTCATTGTCAGATGGGATCTGTGCCAAATCCAGCCCAGCCTTGCCACCTTCAAGTGCTTACAGTACACACAGGCCTGAGTCGGCCTCCAGCTGGCTGTGCTGGGGACACATTCACTAATGAATCCAGATTTGGGATTGACTTTTCCCAGCTCATCACTTCATCTATCTTTCCCTGTCCTCATGGTAAATTATCTCCTAGAGATCTTCTTGCTCTTTCCTGTTGCCTAATTTTGGTTGGGCTGTCCAAGTCCATCCAATGATTTTGATTCTTTTGAACTTGAGAGGGAAAGAAACAAGTTCTCACTTCCATTCCTTCCAAAAGCGCTGTCATGTGTTGAGGGCACTGACCAACACACCCTCTTTCTCCATTTTCAACAGTAATGAATATGTTTGGGGGTGGGAGGGTGCTGTCGAAATGTCTTGTGGCATTACAAAAGCACCTTCTCTCACCATTAATGAGGCAAAGTTAACCCACCATGTTGAATTCCCAACAGAGGTGAGCTGTCTAAGATGTTAATGAAGCTTGAGGGTTACTTGCCCTGACTCCTTTCAGGTGGCAAGAAGGGCCCTCACCATGTAATCACATGCTCATATATTTTTGTAAAAATTGCAGAAGTATGATTTTTCTATTGTTTTTCTTAAAGAAGTTTTCTCTCCCAATTATGTGACCATTATGCTCTCCGAAACCTGGATCTATCTCTGATCTCAGGCAAGACCTTTTTGTTGTTTAACTTTTAGGAAGCAAAATGGTGTAATAGCATTAAGCCAATCTGATTGCATCCCAACTTCCACTTCTTACTAGCCATGTAATCCTAGGCATGTTCCTTAACCTCCCTGAACCTGGGGTTCTTCAGCTGCAAAGCGGGGATAAAAATCCATGTCTTGCTGGATTGTTGTGGGAATTAGAGCACCTCATATGGTATTTGGCACATAGTAAGTAATCAAAAGCATTTGTGTTATTATTACTTTGTCAATTGCAAAAAAGATCTTGGCTTTGGAGGAGTGGGTACTTATTTCCCGTATTTCTTACATGTCTATTTATTCTCTCTTCTTACCAAGACCTAATCAAAAAGAGCCTTGAACATGAAAGAACAAGCCAGAAGAATGGGGGCTCTGCTCTGAACTCTTACCTGAGTAATTCAATTGTCAAGCACTATTTCCTTTTTTCATATCTCAAATTTGAGATTTTCTGGTGGCTAGATTGCCTTGACTTTCCTGATGCTATATTACAAAAAAAATTTCACATCTGATGTAGAAGAGATGTTAGAGTTTGAAGCCAATGTCCAAGAAAGAATTCTTGAGATGTGTTTGGTGCAAAAGGTGATTTTATTAAAGTGCAGGGACAGGACCCGTGAGCAGAAAGAGCTGCACTGGTCATGAGGAGTGGCCGATTATATACTTTCAAGTTGGAAGGGGGTTAAGGATGGCGTAAGTTTCTAAGAAATTTTGGAAGCAAGGTTTCCAGGACTTTGAGGGGTTAGCTATCGTTAGGAAAAGGTCATCTATTACCATGTAATAAAACCTTAGTGAGGAGACCCTTCTGACGGATATTAGTGGGCCATATGCTTGGGGGATGATTGCCAACATATCTCTTGGGGAGTAGAGATAAAAGAAGTTTCCAAGGGAATTTTTATACATTAAAGTAGACTTACAGGATCCTGAGTTGGGCTAAGATTGCCTTTTGCACTTAGTGAAGTATTAACATCAAGGCAGGTGAGTCCCAGAGGAATGTCACTCTGCGTGTTTCAAGGACTTGTCAATGGCCTGTAAGTAGTCAGGAAATTTAATAATTTTTCTTCTTCTTTTGTTTCCCACATCAAGATCTAGGCAAAAAGGTTAGAAAATGTCTTTCAAACCCCTTTATTTTGGGTTTAAATCTCAAAGAGAAAATTCGATATTGGAAGTATAATTAAAGTCACCGTTCTTTCAAATGTGATGGGAAAGGAACAAGGTGGTGATCTTCAGCTCATATACCAATACATTCATTCAAGTGACCATGTCCAGTAATATAGTGGTTCTTTTTTTTTTTCAGTTAAAGTGCCAAACATATTTAGTCTTCCAAGCTAAGTGAGGGGTGGGGGAGGTATAAATTAATCATGTCCTCAGTTTAAAAAATATGAAACTTACATATGTATGCTCTAGTAAAAAAGACATGGGGATGAAAGAAAATATCTCAAATACACTCAAGAAATTATTTGGAACACAGAGGAAACCCAAGGAGATTGGTACATTTCTTATAATTGCTTAATTGACTGTTTTGCCTGTGGGTCATACTCTAATTCACTGTAACCTTAGCTTGTAATTGAAATGTTGTTTCAGTTAAGAAGACAACATGACAATGAATCCTTCTATGAAAGGATTTCAGCCCAAGGCATTTAATTCTGTCTCAGAACTCAGGTCAAGTGGGTGGAAGAAACACATGTTTCTGAATTCCTTACTACTGAGCTTCAACATCTTTGTTTGGCTTATTTTGAATATATGTCTGCTGCCTCTTTCTCCCAATGTACACACCCCCTGCCCCCTCAAGGAGAGTTGTTCTCTTGCACTTAGATTTATCTTCATTCTTCCTCATTGCCCTCTCTTCTACCTCACAAACATAAAGGACAGTGGCCCTGTAAAGTCAGTTGGAATTCTGCCCCCTGATTCCCTTCTCACTGGGCCTTGTAGACCAGACTTTTAGGTAACGCTTTCCAGCTTCTCTAGGCTTATTTTCTACCCTCTTCCCCTCTATACATCATCTACTTTTCTGCATACTCCACAAGCATTTCCAACAATAGTGACAACAAATGGGAAAATTACAATGATTTTCTAAATCCCCAAATAGGATGAATACAATCCCCGAGTATTGCATTGCTGTACCAACATTCAAAGTCTGTTGGGAAAATCTTTCATTATTGGAAGGAAATGGTTCAAAAAGACAGCCTCTTGATATGGCAAGAGAGTAGAACATATTGAAAATACGTAGGAAATCTGTCTGGAAACCAAATGATAAACCAAACTGCTCAAAATGCTGAAATAAAGGCAATGGGAGATAATTGAACAGAAATAAAAAAGGAAAAAAATATTCTCATAACTCCTCAATGTTGGCTCCTCTTATTTTAAGTTTTACCACTTCTTTTAAGAAAACAAATAAGGAATAACAGAAATGGGAAATACAAGGAAGTTACAAATATTGCAAAGTTCTTTCAGAAAAGGCCCCTGGGCCCTTTTCTCTTGGCATAGAGCTTTGGTATTTTATTTTAACAAGACTTTGGTAATTTATTATAGTGAGATGGTTATACTGGTTATCTAAATAGTCCAGGTCAAGTCCTTCACGGTGGCAGTGAGCTGATGAGATGCTGGGAAGGAGAAGTCCAGGGAGCTGTTGTGAGCAAAAACTTTATCTCTTTTGGGCACAACCGCAACGGCATCAACACTATCAAGAAAGCAGTGTTCTGGGGTGAATGTTAACATGGTTCCCTTCCTCATAGACGGGGTGGGAGCTAAGAAAAAAATGACATAGGTCAAGTACCCATTAACCTCTGTCAGCCCTTTTTTATTTTTATTTTTTTTTTTAAGATTTATTTATTTTAGGGGCTCCTGGTGGCTCAGTCATTAAGAGTCTGCCTTCGGCTCAGGTCATGATCCCAGGGTTCTGGGATTGAGCCCCGCATAGGGCTTCCTGCTCAGTGGGGAGCCTGCTTCTCCCTCTCCCACTCCCCCTGCTTGTGTTCCTGCTCTTGCTCTCTCCCTGTCAAACAAATAAATAAATCTTAAAATATATATATTTATTTTAGAGAGAGAGAGAGAGAGAGCAGGGAGGAGGGGCAGAGAGAGATGGAGAGAGCAAATCTCAGGCAGACTCCCTGAGGAACATGAGGCCCGATGTGGGGGTCTATCCCACATCCCTGAGATCGTGAGCTGAGCTAAAAGCAGGAATCAGATGCTTACCTGACTGAGCTACTCAGGCACTCCCCTTTATCAGTCTTGGAAAAGCAGGTAAATATGTCAGATAATGTGTGGAACAATACAGAGCTTTAAAAGCAAAATTCTTGAACAGCTGTTTATCAGAATGTGTCTACCCTTATTTTTTTTTATAAGATTTTATTTATTTATTTATTTGAGAGAGAGAGAGAGCATGCACATGAGTGGAGAGAGGGACAGAGGGAGAGGGAGAAGCAGCTATCCACTGAGCAGGGAGCCTGACGTGGGGCTCCATCCCAGGACCCTGAGATCAGGACCTGAGCCAGAGGCAGACACTTAACCTACTGAGCCACCCAGGAGCCCCAGAATGTGTCTAATTTTAAGTTAAATTATTAGTGAGGGAACCAGGAATTAGACAATTAGACAAAAGAGCTGATTTCCATTAATGCTTTCACACACACAGTCAAATGTCTGCACAGTTAGCAAAAGAAGGCATCACTAATTAAGGCACAAAACTGGTTAACATTCTTTTTTTTTTTTAAAGATTTCATTTATTTATTTATTTATTAGGAAAGAGAGAGAGTGAGAGAGAGCATGAGAAGGGAGAAGGTCAGAGTGAGAAGCGGACTCCCCATGGAGCTGGGAGCCCGATGTGGGACTCGATCCCAGGACTCCGGGATCATGACCTGAGCCGAAGGCAGTCGCTCAACCAACTGCGCCACCCAGGGGCCCAAAACTGGTTAACATTCTATAGGGCAATAAAATCATAACGTCTTCAAGGTTAATTTCTTTAAAGGCTATCAAATTATAACATCTTATCAAGTCCTTCAAGGGTAATGCCCAACTTTCAAGGGCTGTAACACTATTTGCCCTTTATCCTTTGTGAGTTGTTAGTCAAATATGCTTCGAAAACAAAGTTACAGTGGCCACTGGAATAGTTGAGGGTAAACCAGGACTGCATTGTTTCCCTCTACCTTCCCTCTGAAGAGTCTCCTTCTAGTATTATTGTGAAAGTTCTCAATATTTATTTTGTAAAGAAGCCAGTGTTTTCCAATACCAATGATGCAGTTTTGGAATGTTGGTGAGGTCTGGAGCCGACAGCCAAGAAAGAATTCTTGAGATGTCTTTGGTGCGAAAAGGTGATTTTATTAAAGCACGGGAACGGGAATCCAAGGGCAGAAAGAGCTGCTGCCCTGGGGTTGTAAGGAAGGGCTGATTACATACTTGAAGGTTGGGGGAGGTAAGGAAAAACGGAGGTGTTCAAAAGAACTTTCATATGCCAAAGAAGATCTACAGGATACTGGAGGGCTGGCTATTGGCCAGTTCAAGTTGTTTTTCTTCTAGTAAGGCAATCACGTTAAGACAGATGGGAGCTTTCTGGAGGAATGGTATACTCTTTCTACCTAAGTGCTTGCTAATAGGCTGCAGGTGGTAAAGAAACTTAACTTTGTGTACTTTCCTGATGCTTCAGTTTCCCACGTCGCTCTTGCAGGGAGGGTGATGTTAGAGCTCCAGGAAATGGAGTTATGGGTCTCTGAGAGTTCGGCTATCCATACGAATGCTTTTTCCTTTTAAGTCACTAAGACATTGGTAACTTGATGGAGGCTCAGGTCCCGCAGAACTGTGGTCTATTCATTAATCATTTGTTCTTTCCTTCCCTTCATTTGAGGGCAGTCAGGAGGGTCTGAAGAATGTCACAGAGATCCCATGAGGGTGGGGGCGGATGCAGAGTGCCAGCTTAAGCTTTGTCCTCAGCTTCCCTTCTGCTCCTTCATCACCATTTTTGCTCGACTTGTGTGTAAAGGAGGAATAAATGGGAGGAGCCGTGTTTAGGGGTTCCACCTATGACTTCCAGTATTTGGAATAGGTGAGATCAGTTTTGGCTGCTCAGAAACCTCTTTTGCTCACCAACGAATTCCTCACTGAGGTCTATTTAGGCAAAATGACTGCTCCCTTTCTAGCTGCCTTTACTAACAACGCTGCTTCTCTCCATGCAAGAGCCAAGGGCTGTTTGTAAAACCAGGACCAAGGGAGATCATAGTGGCAGAGATTTATTTTTCTTTCTTACTTTTTTTTTTTTTAATTATTTCTTTATTGAGAGAGAGAGGGAAAGAGAGAGAGCGCATGAGCAGGGGAAAGGGGCAAAAGGAGAGGGAGAATCCCAAGCAGACTCCATGCTGAGTGCGGAGCCCAACGTGGGGCTCGATTCCCACAATCCTGAGATCATCACCAGAGCCCCCAACCAACTGAGCCACCCAGGCACCCCCCTACTTACCTCTGTATCCCTCCTCTTAACATAGGGTCTGTCACATAGTAGACATTCAGGAAATGAAGTTAGCATATACAAACTTAACTAGACTCTGATTATAATCTGTCCATGAACTTTATCCAATACTGGAATGTTATGAAATTGGATAAATGGCGTTTGTGAATTACGTGTTCGAATTTCAGTATCTTTTCAGAAATTTTGGCAGCCAGGTATCCATCCTAGTAACCTCACCCTTATTATGAAAAATCTCTTATACATTCATCCCCTTGCATTTGTCAGGCTAAATACCTCAAAATTTTGTCCTTATAAATGTATTAGAAGAGATGATAATTTGAATACGTTTCCAAATTTGGTTTATTTGTGGTTTTTAGAGGGTAACGTCTCTTCCTTAGGGACAATATTAACCTCTCAGTGATCAGGTATGAACCTAGCACTTTGTTGCTTCATACTTGCTTGGTATTAACTGCTAATTGCTTCAGACAAGCAGGGAAGAAGCACTTTTCAAGAGCGAAATATAGTATCAGTTGTAGACCCTACAGTATTCCCGCAAAGTTTGTAAAAATCATTTGCGTTTATTCTTTCCTGGGTAATCTGTGACATAGTCTTAGGAAGAATCTTATTGTAATGCAACATTTACTTAGGTTGTGTGTTTGCATATGTACATGCGCGCATCTGTGAGGGAGAGAGAGCAAGCACTTAAATGTTTGGTTTGAATGTTTTTGTTTGAGGAACAATCTAGATTTTTAGAGAAAGGTTGGCTAAGTTTACGTGAGCTCTGTGCTAAGCCAAAACCAACCCATGGTAGTGGAGCCATATTCTCTTTTCACCCTCTGGCTGCCTTCTGAGAGAACTGGGAGGATGCTGAGCCCTCTAACTCAGATGTGGCTGTATTTGATGCTTAGATCCCACAATCTCACATTAGTCATGTTTCCTTACCCTCTGGGTGGGGCAGGATGCTATTTGTTCCAATGACATCTGCACCTAAGGGAAGGAAACTCAGTGGGGAATTAAGCTGGTAAGAGGAAAACTCTTTAGAATCAAGTGATACCTGATTTTTGTAGGCAAGCTGTTCTCTCTCCCCTGTCCCATTGGTGTAAAAAAATTGTATTTTTTTGAGAGAAAGCTCTAGGGGTTTGGAAGCCACAGTTACAGTGTCCTTGGAGAACACTGAATTCTCTGTCGTTGCCAAGGAGAAGGTTAAAATGAACATTATACTTCATCTAGTTTGGGGACCCGGTTTGAACCCAGAGGAATGGAGATTGTTTAAGATAGAATATTTTTTTTTTTTTTAAAGATTTTATTTATTTATTTGACAGAGAGAGAACACAAGCAGGCAGAGAGGCAGGCAGAGGCAGAGAGAGGAGCAGGCTCCCTGCTGAGCAAGGAGCCGGATGCGGGACTCGATCCCAGGACCCTGGGATCATGACCTGAGCCGAAGGCAGCTGCTCAACCAGCTGAGCCATCCAGGCATCCCTAAGATAGAATATTTGAGTTCTTGCTCATGGCTCATATCTTGTCCTCATTTTGTCTCTAAAACAATTTTCCCAAACTGTTTTTCCTTCTCTGGTTCTATGTAAATAACTATCCATACAAGAGTAGAGCAGGGAAATAAATGACAATTAAAATACAAACCTTTGTTTTGCAGCCATCCCCCAAACCCTTCCTCTTTGTATCTGGAAACCTACATTTCTATATTTTTCTATGGGTTTAGCATCTTTTCCTTAGCATAACCATGGTAGGAAGTCTCAGAAGTCAGTCAAACCATGGCCTATAAGAAAAGTAGGACATAGTAACTTAATATACTTGGGAAAATCAGTATGAACTCCAAGCAAGCATCCTCCCAGTTCTCTCATACTTTTCTTCACTAGAAGAAGCCTGGACTTCTTCATCTGCAGCAGTTTCCAAGATTAGAGACTTGGGGGGGGGGGGTGGATTTAAATGGGTCAGGGAAATCTCATTCTATTGCCAGAAAACAAGGACTCTCTAAAAACACATTAGATCCGGCGCTGAAAGGGCAAAGGAGCCAAATTAAAGGTGTTCCACTGACTAAATGTTGAAAAATTAAAAATGAAATGATTATTTTTATTAAGTTCATAATAATACTCAAAAGAAGGTTAAAGTAAATGTTAAAAAAGGAGAATAAGGGGCACCTAGGTGGCTTAGTCATAAAGCATCTGCCTTCGGCTCAGGTCATGATCCAGGATCCTGAGATTCAGCCCTGTATCGGCCTCCCTACTCAGTGGGAAGCCCACTTCTCCCTCTCCCACTCCCCCTGCTTGTTTTGTCTCTCTTTCTGTCAAATAAATAAATAAATACTTAAAAAAATTAAAAAGGTGAATAAAAGAATGGTAAAGGTGAATAGATCGTTCAATTTTTACTTTTTATTGAAATTACTTGGTAAAGAAAGTTGGTTGTTTTTTTTTCCATTTCTCTGCCTTGCTAAAAGATAATTTTTAAAAGAGGTTATTATATCTGTACTATTTTCTCATGTAGATATACATAAGTCTATGGGAAAGAATTATTTAACTCATTAATTAGAGAACCAGCTCTAGTCAAAGGAGAATGCAAAGAACCACATATTACAGGCAATAAGGAAAGCTGAAACGCATTTACAGAGATGCAAAATGGGTCTATTTAGAGGCAGTAGTAAATTGCCTTCAACTGTTAATTTGCATTTGCACGGACAAAAATTATTTGCACTATTATTTGTTCATTATTTTACAGAGTTGTAAAATAGTTTGTAGTGGAGGAAAAATATGTTATTCTTCTATCTTTCTAAGTTCTCAGTTGGGACCTCTGGAACAAAAGACATTGACAGGAGTTTATTGACTATAAATCCTCTGCGACAAGAGAGACTTCGTAAGAAAATGAAGGCCTGAAGAAAGGTTATACTTGAGGGTTTTAGTGTTAGGTTTGTTGAAGCGTGGAGAGCAGTAGATAAATGTGATAGGACAAAAAAAGGGCATGAGCTTAGTATAGTAAACTGTGGTAAACAGGGAGACTTGTTTGTTCAGATTCCTCTTGGAGTCTTGGAGATAAGGATGTTCTTTTCCTCAGTATATGGAGGGAAGGGAACAAACTCTTACTTGAAGATTTTATGACTTGCTTCAGGAGAAGATCAGAAAGTCCTTCCTACACATGCCATTTCTCAAATTCCTCCAGCTTAAAAGATTCCATATGTCAAGATGCTCTATTTTGGGGTAGTGTGACCTGAGCCCCATCAAGTTCAAAGACACTGAAACTTATATAAGGGTGCTAGACAGGACAGCCAATAATTTTTATTTTTTGCCTATTTCAAAGTCTTTTATAATTTTTCCTGACAGTCTGTTTAGGAAGTATGTAAATGTCCTTTTTTCTATGTTTGCTATTAACCTTAAAAATAAAACTGTCTGCTATTTTCCAGGAAAAATGGGTTTATTTGGGAAAAACAGAGAATTGCCCTCCAGGACAAGCAAGCTATGGCAAAACGATTGGCAGGTGTGCCAAACAAAGAAGTATACTCTTTTATAGAAGAAAGAGGAAAGTTAAGAGGGCTGTTATAAACAAAAAGTCCGTCAGAGTAAATTAGGAATTTGAAGTATAGTGGCTTTTCATCGGTTGAGCTGTGACTGTCTCTCATTGACTGGGCTATTGGGCTGAGGAGGAAAGCCTTTTTTCCTCCTGCTGGGATAATAAAGTAGCACTGGCTTGTAAGGTACATTTCGTCTTGTTGGAGTTCCAATTGACTACTAGTGGTAGGGCATGAGAGCTCCCTTGCCGAAGCTCCTGATTCTATTTTAATTTATTTTATTTTATTATTTTATTTTATTTTTTGCTTCTTCTATTTTAGTGAGGTTTCCCATTATTAATTTTCACATAGTATACAGAAAAGAATGTATGCAGGGAACATCACAGGAGGTAGGTATTGTTCCTAAAAGAGAAAAACTGACCAGAACCACCGGCTACATGGAATAACAAAAGAATAGAGATTTGACATTTATTCAGCATACACCATAGCAATGCAGAAAGATATCATATTCCAAGAAAATAAAGGAGTTAAATTATCCCAAAGAAGAGAATTAACTATGTACTTAATCCTTCACCACCCAGGAGAGGATAACTCTATTCCTTGCTATGCAATAACATGGTTCAAGGGCCAATAGCATCAGCATCACTTGCAAGATTATTAGAAATGCAGAATCTTGGGGCACCTGGGTGACTCAATCGTTAAGCCTCTGCCTTCGGCACAGGTCACGATCCCAGCGACCTGCGATTGAGCCCCATATCGTGCTCCCTGCTTTTCCTCTACAGTTCCCCCAAGCTTGTGTTCTCGCTCTCACTATCTCCTCTCTATCATAAATAAATAAAATCCTTTTTTAAACATTTTTTTTGTCAAAGATCTTATTTATTTACTTGAGAGAGAGCATGAAAGAGAGAGCACGAAGAGGGTGAAGGGTGGAGGGAGAAGGAGACTCCCGGCTGAGTAAGGAGCCCAATGTGGCAGTCAGCCCTCCAGTCACAAAGGCGAACAACTGATCCACTTAGAACCACTCCACACCCATACAGCCATTCTGTTTTTCGCTTTCTGTACAGTAGTCAATATATTACATGAGCCATTCAACACTTTATTATAAAATAGGCTTTGTGTCGGATGATTTTGTCCACCTTAGGCTAATGTAAGTGTTCTGAGTGTTACAGGATTTCTCAGCCTTTACTGCCCACTGTTCTTGGTCACGCCACTTGGGTGAATGAAGAGGTGGATCAAAGAGTGGTGGGCAGCAAAGTAAAGTGTATTCAGCGACAGTACAAAGCTCCTGGAGAGGGAGGGGACCTGAGAGGGCTGCCGTTGGAGTTTCTAAGTTTAGGGGTTTGTGTGAGCTCCTTTAAGGAACTATCTGAAGCAGTCAGGGTGTGCTGAGTCGTGCCAATCAAGGCTTTGGTCACGTATCTGTCTTTGTATTGGGCTAATATCTATGTGCTGATGCTCTTTTTTGCTGACATCTGGGGGCTGATGTCTTTGCTGCCCTTTGCCCCTGATAGGGACGAATGCTTTGTGGTTGTCTTATTTTAGGACGTTTTGCAGAAGTCATTTCTGCAAAGGCTGCAAAACAACGCTAGCACGGTCTTGTCTAAGCTGAAAAACAGGATGTCAGCGCTGTTTGATCTTAGCTGTCCTGACTCCATATTGTCTTGTTGGGGACCCTGGCCCTGACTACCTCACCGTCCAGCTAACTCCTAATATGAGTATGATTATTTATTTATTTAATTTAAAAAATTTTTAAAGTCAATTTTAAAAAATATTTTATTTATTTGTCAGAGAGAGAGAGAGAGAGAGAGAGAGAGAGAGCACAAGCAAGGGGAGCAGCAGGCAGAGAGAGAAGCAGCTCCCCCCTGAGCAGGGATCCTGAGACTCCATCCCAGCACCCTGGGATCATGACCTGAGCTGAAGGCAGACGCTTAACTGACTGAGCCACCCAGGTGTCCCAAGTACAATTATTTTTTTAAGATTTATTTATTTCTGGGGCGCCTGGGTGGCTCAGTTGCTTGAGCGACCGCCTTCGGCTCAGGTCATGATCCTTGAGTTCCGGGATCGAGTCCCACATCGGGCTCCCAGCTCCACGGGGAGTCTGCTTCTTCCTCTAACCTTCTTTCCTCTCATGCTCTCTCTCGCTTTCTCTGTCTCTCAAATAAATAAATAAAATCTTAAAAAAAAAGATTTATTTATTTCTTAGAGAGAGAGAAAGGAGAGAGAGAGAGAGAAAGAGAGACCTCTAGTGGGAGGGGCAAAGAGAAAGAGAATCTGAAGCGGACTCCACACTGAGCACGGAGCCTGATGCCGGCTTGATCTCAGGACCCCGAGATCACAACCTTGAAATCACAACGTGAGCTGAAACCAAGGGTCAGATGCTTAAACAATGGTGCCATGTAGGCACCCCTGTTCTGAGTATGTTTAAAGTAGGCTTGGCTAAGTTATGATGTCTGGTAGGTTAGGTGTATTAAGTACATTTTTGATTTATGCTATTTTGAGATTTTTGAGATGTAACGCCATTGTAAGTAGTTGAAGAAGATCTGAATAATAGAGGTTTAATTTAATAACTAGTCTTTTGGGGTAGAATTGTTTGGACTGTGTGATCAGATTCCAAATCCAGTTGAGAAGAAATCACTTGACTACCTAAACACTGCAGTGCTGGTAATCAACATAATATTGTGTGTGTGTGTGTGTTGTTTCTGAGTTGTTTAAAACATTTGTATGAACTTAATATGTAAAATTTGTGACTGTAAGTAATTATTTAGAGAATATACTTAAGTTTATAATCAATGTTTGAATATCTGGGAAATTTTAACTTCTTACATCTGTCATTTGGTTTATCAGTTCTATGAATAGTGTGTAAATGTTTAGGATAACGGTGGTCACTTAGTTTTTAAAGAAATGCTAAAGTATGCCTGCGTGTCTCAGTCAAAGTATCTGCCTTCAGCTCAGGGTCCTGGGATCAGATCCTGCCTCAGGCTCCTTGCTCAGTGGGGAGTCTGCTCTCCCTCATCCTCTTCCCTTCCCTCTGCTTGTGCTCTCTCTCTCTCTCAAATAAATAAATAAAACCTTTAAAAGCAAAATAAATAAATGCTAGTTGCTTAATGCACCAGTCAGTTTTCTCCTGCAATACTGACGTAATAAAATGTAACCCCCCAATCACTTATTTCATATTCGTGGCCTTCAGGCGGGCCGTGTGGCTCTCCTGCAGATTGTGAGTTGAGTTTAGACATGTTCCATATGTTCCTATTGTGGGACCAGTGGCTACTCAGGGCTTTTCGTAAGGCAGATGGCAGAAGTGCAAGAAAGAAGAGTGTAAACATGTGACTGCTTTAATTCCTTGGCTCGAAACTGACAGGCTCTCTTTTCTTTCCATATTCCATCATCTAAAACAAGTCACAGGGCCAAGGCCAGTATCAAAGAGGTAGGGAAGAATGCTGTGCCTACATTAAACTGTGGCAAAAGAGAGAGGGAAGGAAAATTCTGAACAAATAACATAATCACACTTAATACATACATTAGATCAAAATATTGGATATGAACCAAAATAGTAGTTACCATTTTCCATGCACAAAAGCCTCTCATAAATAAAGACTTTATCTACAACAAAGTTCTGAGTAGTGAATGATTATTTATTTTTATGGGGTCAAATGCAATATGATGTGAACCTAACATTATTTGATCTTAGTGTTTTTGAAGCAGGATTGCAAAATTGCTCATGACATAGAAATTTAGAAGAGATTTAGTTTCTTTAATCTGTCTATAACAATTTGATCCTGTGGCCTGGTAGGTGGCAGAAAAGATAAAACAAAACCAAACAAACTCAATTTAATCTGGTTTAGAGTGTATTGTGATTTAGTAATTTAAGCTATTTCATTAGGTGATTCTCAGATTCTCAAGTTTCCCACATTTCCTCACCGATCTCTTATCTGAGAGTACAGAGGGTCCCTTCTCTGAAAGTACATGGGGAAGGAGTATAGCTTACTATATTCTTATAGTATGGGTAGGGAGAGGGGTCCCTATGACCTTGTCCTTGTTCTTGATTGTGTACTGGTCAGTTCATTCAAGTTTTGGCTAAAAACTTCAGTAGCTGCTCAAGCCGTCTCTCTTTTCCTGGTTCAGTCAGGCCTTATTACCCTTGTTGTTGGCTTGGCCCCATTTCGGCTCTCTCTGACTGTAGACCTTTCCAAGTCTCCCCCCATCCAGCATCTGGCCAGGCTGTCTATCCCGAATACTTCTACTATGGGATCATCTCTCCCACCGCCACAGTAGGTCCCAAGGAAGACTACAGGCTCTCGATCAGTATTCATATCCCCAAGGTAGGTTTTGGAGTATGAATTAGGTTCTCACCTCCCACCTACCCACTTCTCCCAGGGACCCCAGCACTCCAATTTCTTAATCATAGTGGGGGATCTCATGTTGAGAGTAAGTCAATCAATGTAGCTCCTCCAGAATCCCACACAGGTAAGATGACCACCCTGGAGCATCAGTTTCTCACTGTCCACCTTTCCCTCCCTCTGACTCCTCTTTTCTTTCTCATGATCCCCTGGACCACAAGAGAAAGGTTTACTTCTAACTTCTCCTCTATCACATTCTTTATCTACCACAGAATAGGAAGTTTCTTGGTATAGTTTTATAGACAAAAGAGGAAAAGTTCTATGATTTGTTGTACCACATCTAGTTTTTAACATATTCAGTGGAGCCAAAGAGATGCAGAAAATCTCTCTCACTGTGACAATTTCTCATTGCGAGATCCTAGTTTCCATATCAGAAGCCGACTGTTACTTTTTTCATTCATAATTACCACCTCCCCACAACAGGCACCTGGTTGGATGCTTTGAGCTTGTTCAAGAGAAAGTCATGACTAGGAAAAGCAAAAGGGAAAAGCACGTGGATATTTCAAAGTCCTGCTGTGGCACTGACACTTCGTATTTGTCAGGGCTCAAGTTGAATAATTTGCCAGGAAATCAAGTCTGTTTTCACTTTCAGATCTATCCTCTTCTTAAGCAACATAGTAGAGAGGAATCTAGAGTATACACAATATGAAGGTTGATAGTCACTTGTAAACAGTCATTAGCTTTTTGTATGTGTGTAGTTTGGGGGTTGGGGGAGCAGCCGGGGTGATGAGAATTATCTAATAGGAAAGAAAAATAAATTGCTCATCTCAAAATCACCTGTCATTATAGGTTAGACAATAAGAATCCTTGTCATGTCTATCAATCACCCTTATTCTCTGATCCAAAGACATCTCGTTTGCATTGGCATGATTACCTGTTCCCTCTCTCCGTGGCTAGCCCCTGGGATATGCAACTTTGGTACAACGAACTGCTGCTCTGTGGCATTAAGCACCTCTGAAGGAGATCCCACCTGTTCTCTTGGTTGATGGCCCCTGGGTAGACTGGGGGCGCTATTCTGGCAGGAGCCATACATCACAGAATTAAAGCTGCTACTGCTCTTCAGAGCTTTTAAGAAATAGAAAATGCTTCATATGTATCATTCAGCTTCTCCAATCCTATCCAGAGTAGATTCTGTAGAATCTCCTAGAGGAGATTATGCTACAATCCCCAACTCCACCAGGACTTCTAGCATCTGGGAGATGAACTGATTTCTCCAAGGAGAAGGAAACACCACATCTACTGCTTCTCTTCTTCTTCTTTTTTTTTTTTTTAAAGATTTTTATTTATTTTATTTTATTAGAGAGCGAGAGACTGAGAATGAGAGGGGAGAAAGTCAGAGGGAGAAACAGACTTCCTGCAGAGCCAGGAGCCCGATGTGGGACTCGATCCCGGGACTCCGGGATCATGACCTGAGCCGAAGGCAGTTGCTCAACCAACTGAGCCACCCAGGCGCCCTACTGCTTCTCTTCTATTACTGTGTTGGCACCCAGGCTAACAGTGATACCTTGGTAACGAGACACTTTGATAGCATCATACCCTGTGGAGTGATACTCTGAGAGTTACAAGCGTCTTAGTAGAAGATAGTATCTCTCTCAGCTATCTCCTGGGGCCTTTCAAATCCTTTTAAAATGCAGAATCATATTGGTATACACTTTATGGGAAAATCTGGGCTCTGAGATTGATTATCCAGTCAACAGGAGAGCTGCAAGTATTTTAGAACCATTTTTGGACAAAGGGAGCAGCAGCACTCTAGGGACCACTACTGTATTACTACTCTCTGCAATAGGAACCCAATTGGCGTAAGCACAAGGCCAGTGAGGCTGAAGTTGTACGTTCAGATCTCCAGGATACAGTTATCTTGACCCTCATTCCTGGCCTTTTATGAGCATCCCAACCCCAAGCTGCTCCTCATAAGGAAAGTAAGCAAGTGATTGAAATGATGTCTCAAGGCTCAGGTCTTAACTAATCCCGTAGACAGACTCTGTCCAGCCCTATGAACCCAAGGGACCCTAATAGTAGTAGGGCCCAAGAGTCTCAGTATTTTCAGTTTTTGCTGTAAACTTTGTCAAATTCAACCATCATTTCTAGCTCACCAAAATTAGATATTTTGTTGTATCTGGGAAGATGTCCCTACTGATCTTTGATTCCAGACACTGAATTTAGGTGGATTCAATGATGCCTAAAGCCTCGAGGAGAACCTCGAGAAAATTTACTATTTTTTTAATGTATAAAATAGTGATCTTCCTCAACTAGATGGGGGTGAGCACCACCGCCAAAAAGGGTATTTAAGAGTCTCTGAGTGAAGCTATTAATTTTTAAAGCTTATTTAATATTCTAGTGTACTTTGGGAATTGGATAGTAAGTGAACTTTTCCTGTTATCTTGGAGTTTCAGCAGAAGCTTCAAAGGCCAAAAAGAATATGATTACCAAGTGCTCTCATGCCTTAAAGAAAAGGCGAGGCTACCTCAGGATGGCCTTATTCTGCTGCCATCAGCTCATGACCTACTCCCAGACTATTTCAGACCATGAGAAGCATTCAAGTTTGAGGACACTTGGAAAGAGGGGCAGGATGCTATACATTTCTTCTTCTTGCCTCCAAGAAAGGAGGATGCAGAAGGAAGAGACTTAACTTTCATCTGAAGCTAGATGAAATAGGCTTTGGTGGAGCCATTTGTAGCACTTGGCATATTGGGGTTGGAGGGACATAAGATTGACATTGGACTCACAGTTGAACAGTCTGTAGTTGAGAGGCTGGGCCTGGGTCTGACAGGGTAGAATCTGGTGCTTAAGTTGGTCAGGAACACTGGCATATTTCCTCTGGGCCAGGGGTGGGTTGTGCAGATTAAACCGGGGTGTGCGTTACATTTTGTCTTGAAATGGACTATATGTCCCCAAAGGCCTCCCAATAAGGGTGAGGCAACCACAGTAGGAGGAAGCTACAGATGACCCTGGCAGTGGTGGCAGGTAGCCTGAGGAGGTATCAAGGGAAGTGGAGACCACTGATCCTAGAGGTAGGAGGTGCAGAGAGGATAAGGGCTGGAGCTTCACCAGAGGAACCAACATGATATCCCAGAGAGAGAGAGAGAGAGAGCATGCATTTGGAAACTAGCACACCCACATTATAACTTGATTGGCCAGATGGGACCATTCCTGCCCATTACCTTTCTCTGCACCCCCGGCTCCATACCTGTACTGTATGGGGTGCTGAACTGCAGCTAGCAGATGTGGGAAAGGATAACCTGAGACAGAGACAGGAAACTGAGGCAGCACCCCTGCAGGTCCCAATGCTAATTCCACCTGAGCAGAAAGGAGGGATGAGAGATGTTTGCAATTAGATGAGAGTTCAGGGTTTTGATATTTCACTGAACTGGGTTACTTAAGACCTGAAAAAGAGAGAGAAAGGGAGGGAGAGGGAGAGAGCATATTCCTTTATTGCCTGAGAAGGGTAGAGAAGCTATGAGATTTGCTAAAGATTTTATCCAAAGGACAGAAAAAAAACAATTTGCAAGGGAAGTGGAGAGAAAAAAATTATGCTGTTTTCTGTTTGTTCTCCATGGCGTCTGGATTGTTCAACAAATGTTATAATTTTATATTTGGAAAAAATTTTTGAAAGATATTTATTTATTTATTCATTTGAAAAAAAGTGTGCGTAAGCTCACACGCAAATGGAGGGAGGGCAGAAGAGGGGGGGAAGCAGATTCCCTGCTAAGTGGAGAGCCTGATGCAGGGCTCCATCCCAGGACCTTGAGATCATGACCTGTCCCAAAACCAAGAGTCGGACGCTCAACTGACTGAGCCACCCAAGTACTTTCAGATGAGAAAGCTGATCAGTTGAGTGAGTTGTCCAGGGTCTACCAGCTGGTTAGTATAAACTCTTTGAGGATCAATACAGGGTCTTAAAACTCATTGTAACCGCAGCACATGGCACAATGCTGGATACAGGAAAGATTATTAGAGAGGATATTGAATGAATAAACAAATGTATGACATAGCAATAGAGAAGGCAATGGTACCCGGCTCAGTCTATTTCTAAACTACTGTTCTTTGTGCTCGCCGGGATCGGGACACAACTTATACAGAACTTAGAACCAGGGCTGGCTGCGGCTTTTAATGTTCTTGTGCACTTTTGGTGAGCAGAGCTTGCTTTAGGGCTGTAGTAGGCCTGAGGGCAAACAGGGCTGGGTAGATGCTGGGGTTATCGATCCAGTACCGTGGGGAGGAGTCAGAGCGAGTAGCCTGAGACTTAGTGGCCTGGCTTCCCTCGAGGCTGCTGCTCTGCTCAGAGCACGTGGGTCGGTCTCAGGGAAGTTCATGGGTGTGGAGGGCAATGGGGCCTGTGAGCTTGCCTGGCTGAATCTCTGTAGAAGGTGAGTTGGCCAGACTTGTTTTCTAATTCACTTATTCCCTTCGTTTGGTAGAACTGCATTGAGTCTTCACTGTATATCAGATACTGCTTAGGAGAAGGAGCACCGTCTGCAATTAGTAAATATTTCTTGCCCTGGCTTCCCCGTCATCTCCATTGTTTCTCCTCTGCTTTTGGCCAGGGAAGATGGGGCTTGAGGCCAGAGGCACAGGTCTTTGTCCCCTTTCTGTCACCCACTCCCTGGGTAAGCCAGTGGGCCAGATTTCTTTAAATGTCCCTTAGTGGTTTACTTTCTACTCTCTTTTCTCCTGCTCCCTGCACTGGGAGGCCAGCCTGGATGAACTGCCCTAGAAAGGGCCCCTCTTTCTCTCTGGCTTTGGTTGAATTCAGGAAAAGCAGGGCGCTGGCTGGAGATAGGGACGAAGACAGTGAGATCACAGTGTTTATTCCTTTAGCCCCTTCCGCCCCAAGTGATCAAAGCTGGCTGGTAGTCCTTTCCACACAGGCCTCTGGTTTTAGTTACTGCTCCCTTTTCTCTCTCCTTCAGAGCCTGGATGGGAAAGCTTTTCCACAGATACCTGCTCTGTCGCTTTTCCTGAGCCCTGGCCGTGGCTTTATTATAGAGTCTGCGACGTTTGGGAGAGAAAGTAAATCCTGCTAAGGGTTTGGATGTGGGCTATTGTCAAGATTTGGGGCTGGGGTAAGTTCTATCACACAAGGGGAGGGACAGGGAAGGGGAGAAAAAGGCAAGAAAATGGAGAAAGGAGGCAACAAGATAAAGAGAGGCGAGAATTAGGCAAAGCCGGCGGAAGTCCACGGTAGCAGCCTAATCCAGGAGTCTTTTAAGAATGAAGTGCCTAGGTTATTTAAATGTAAGCTCTCCCTGTCTCTGCTAAAATCTTAGGTGGAATCTACTGTATTCTGGAACATTATATGTGTGTGATTTTGGTTTTGATGTCGTGGAACCTAAAGAAGGTCACGGGTTTGACATGAGCGGTAACAAGGTGTGGGGTGGGAGCAACTCAAGAGGCCACTGGAGACTGGACCTAAGGCGTCCTGAGGTGGAAAGTCACTGAAATCCTGGAGAGGGCTCTGAGCTTCTCTTGGTCAGGAAAGTGGCAGAAGGGGCTGGGAATACCTCCAGGTATTGCATGTAAAAATGAAGGATTTCTGTAAGCTTATCTCTAAATTGACGAGGGATAGACAGAGAGAGAGAGAGGGAGTTGAGGGCAAGGAAGGGAGTGCATCTTCTTTTCATTCTTTTTTCATCCTAATGTATGAGGGAATTCGGGGTTATATGACAATATAATGATGTTGGGATGAGCCTAGTTAGATTGTGTGCTACTTATTCCCCTGTAACATATCCTTTACATAGAGAGCTAACTTCACACCAAATGGGTTTAGCTAAGAACCAAATGGATTTTGGCTTGGATTAATTAGGTGGTTGTAAGTAACAGATTATCTGACTAACCATAGCTAAACAATAGGGGTCTTTTATCTAGCATAAAAAGAAGTTTAGAGGTGGGAGGTCCTAGAAGGCTTGAGGATGCTTGAGTTCTTGGACGGCGAGGCTGCAGTTCTCCTGGCTTTCTCCTCACGGTCACATGATAGCTGCCACTGTTCTAAATGTCCTGCCCTCATCTGACAATACCAACAAAAGGAAACGGTTTTCTTCTCATATGACTTTCTCTTCTTTCAGGGAAGAAAATCTTTTTACTAACTCCCAGCTGATTTTTCCTCACAATTATTTGGCCCCCATTGTGTTATACTCTCATCCTTAAGCCAATGCAAGTAAAGGGAAATGGAAACACCATGATTGGCTGTGGCTGCTTATGATTCATTCCTGGAGGCAGAACCCACCTTCCCTGACCATATTGGTGTCTGAGACTTGAACACATTTGACATTCTAGTAGTGAAGGAGAAGAGAAGAATAGCACTTGGATCTCCAGTGTCTGTTATAGGAGTCTATGCCAAAGGTTCATAATGGTGGACCTGTGTGAGCAGGGCTACTCTCATCAGTCACTGTTCTTATGTATCCGAGATGATCCTCTTTAATAACTAAGGCTCCTCTCTCATCCCTGCCCCATGGATTAATGCAAAACATTGTATTCAAATTTCTGAGGTTGCACTTGTGATAAATAACTGCTGTTCTTTGGTACATGATCTTTTAACATAAAACACACTATTGTTCCAAATTCCCACTCTTCGCTTCAGATGTTTCTGAGAAAGAACAATATGAGTCATTTTTCACAGGATTGGAAATCTGAGTACTTCCCTTTGGAATAGCACACAAATATGTAATAAAAAATGGCAAGCATCCTCACCATCATGTTTTGTGTTCCTGGTATAATAGTAACACAGTGATATAATCACAACAGTGATGACAATGATGGTGTTGGTGATGGTGTGTACCATTTACTGAATACTGCCAGCCACTGGGCTGAGAATATTTATACACATGGGTGTTTTCAATTCTCACAACAATTACATGAGATAGGGTTGAATATCCTCATTTTACAGATAAGAGAGCAAAAGGTTAAAGAGGTTGTAGGACTTGCCCAATTTGACACAGCTGGGAGCTAGGTTCTGACTCCTATTGCTGACTCGAGGGAGCCTGCTGTATGACCGTGGTGTGCTGCTTTCACAAAGTTCAGGACATCACCTGCTACAGAGGAAGAACTACGGTGGGGAAATGCAGTAGGAAGAGAGATGTTTTCCAATGGCTAAAACTGATCCTCAGGAGAAATTCAAAATTTATTTGTAAGAAGAAAATATATTTTTTTTAGTTTTTATTTACATTCCAGTTAGTTACCACACCCCGTAATACTAGTTTCTGGTGTACAATATAGTGATTCAGTGCTTCCATATAACACCTAGTGCTCATCATCACAAGTGCCCTCCTTCATCCCCACCCCCTTTTTAACCCATCCCCCCACCTCTTCTCTGGTAACTATCAATTCGTTCTCTGTAGTTAAGACTGTGTTTCTTGGTTTGCCTCTATCTCTCTTTTTCCCCCTTGTCTTGTTTGTTTTGTTTCTTAAATTCCACCTATGAGTGAAATCATATGGTATTTGTCTTTCTCTGACTGACTAATTCTGGTTAGCATGATACTCTCTAGCTGGATCCATGTCACTGTAAATGGCAGAATTTCATTCTTTTTAAGGCTGAGTAGTATACTACTTCTTTATGTATTCATCAATCAAGGGACACTTGGGCTGTTTCATCATTTGGTGATTGTAGATAATGCTGCTATAAACATCAGGGTGCATATATCCCTTCAAAACATTATTTTTGTATCCTTTGGATAAATACCTAGTAGTGCAATTGTTGGATCATAGGGTAGCTCTATTTTTTAACTTTCCAAGGAACCTACATACTGTTTTCCAGAGTGGCAGCACCAGTTTGCACTCTCACCAACAGTGCAGGAGGGTTTCCCTTTCTCCACATCCTCACCAACACATGTTGTTTCTTTTTTTTTTTTTTTAAATTTTATTTATTTATTTGACACAGAGAGAGAAATTACAAGCAGGCAGAGAGGCAGACAGGGAGAGAGGAGGAAGCGGGCTCCCCGCTGAGCAGAGAGCCCGATGTGGGGCTCGATCCCAGGACCCTAGATCATGACCTGAGTCAAAGGCAGAGGCTTTAACCCACTGAGCCACCCAGGCGCCCCCCCACATGTTGTTTCTTGTGTTGTTGAGGTTAGCCATTCTGACAGGTGTTAAGATGATATCTCATCGTGATTCTGATTTGTATCTCCCTGATGATGAGTGATGTTGAGCATCTTTTCGTGTGTCTGTTAGCCAACCGAATGTCTTCTTTGGAAAAATGTCTATTCATGTCTTCTGCCAATTTCTTAATTTGATTATTTGTTTTTTGGGTAGTTTGATAAGTTCTGTATATATTTTGAATCTTTTTTTTTTTTAAAGATTTATTTATTTATTTATTTATTAGAGAGAAAGAGACTGAGAATGAGAGGGGAGAAGGTCAGAGGGAGAAGCAGACCTCCCGCAGAGCCGGGAGTCCGATATGGGACTCGATCCCGGGACTCCGGGATCATGACCCGAGCCGAAGGCAGTCGCTCAACCAACTGAGCCACCCAGGCGCCCAGTTCTGTATATATTTTGGGTACTAACATTTTTGGGGGTACTTTTTTTTTTAACTTTTTTTTTTAAGATTTTATTTATTTATTTGACAGAAAGAGAGAGAGATCACAAACAGGCAGAGAGGCAGGCAGACAGAGGGGGAAGCAGGATCCCCGCTGAGCAGAGAGCCTGATGTGGGGCTCGATCCCAGGACCCTGAGGTCATGACCTGAGCCAAAGGCAGAGGCTTTAACCCACTGAGTCATCCAGGTGCCCCTAAGAAGACAAATCTTGAACTACAGTTAAAGAGAAGCATTACTGAATTTTCAAGGTTGCCTGGAGTCAAGTCCAAGCTTTACCATTTACTTGCAAATTATTTCAGCTGCCACTGCTTTAGTGTCTTCTTGTGTAAATAGAGGTAATAATGTTATCTTCTTCACAGAGCTGCAGGGAAGATTAAAGGAGTTCATGGATATACAGCACTTAAAACAGTGGCTGAAACTTGATGGGTCATGAGAGGATGTAGAAATAATGTGGGCTTCGATCACCTGGGCTTGAATCCTGGGTTTGAATCCTGACTCTGCTCCTGAACAGCTGTATGACCTGAGCTGAAATTCTAGATGCTCTGTGCCTAAGATATGCTTGTGTTAATAAATGGGTTTTAAGAATATGACCTGCTTGTAACATTATGTCTACAATGTTTCCTCGCCCTGTGTACTCATGTCTTCCTATTTTGATAGGTCTGATGGATAACAAGTGACTAGTAAACCAGGTTGATGCTGCTTTGAGTATAGTGGCTCAGACTTCTCTGCCCTGAAGATAACTAGACCCGAGTTCAGTTTCTGGAATTAACGTCTGGCCAAAAGAGTGCCACAAGTAAATCGTGGTTTTAAGAACACTAAGAAGAGGGAAGAGTTAGGAACGGCGATAGCAGTTACCCAATAGATATTTTATCTTCTGAATGTCTCAGTGAAGGAATCTGGGTACTGAGTAGGAGGCAAAGATGAGCGGTTACTTGCTGGTGCTGCGTGTAATAAGCATATTGAAGCAGAATGGCTGTGGCTACAGTGTGTTGGGCAATTCTCCCAGGCTCCCAATTCTTTCCTCTTCCAACATTACTCCTCCTCTCTCTTCAATAGATACATAAAAGATGATTCCCTGGAGAAAAAGAAAACACTAATTCAAAAAGTTATATGCATCCCTGTTTAATGCAACATTATTTACAATAGCCAAGATATGAGAGTAACTCAAGTGTCCACAAATAGATGAATGGGTAAGGAAGATGTGGTACACACACACACACACACACACACACACACACACACTGGAATATAACTTAACCATAAAGAAGAATGAGATCTTGCCATTTGGGGCAACATCCGTGGACCTAAAGGGTATTATGTTAAGTGAGATAAGTCAGAGAAAGAAAATGCCATGATTTCACTTATATGTTGAATCAAAAAACAAAACAAATGAACAAATACAGACTCTTAAATACAGAAAACAAGCTGGTGGTTATCAGAGGGATGGGGGATGGACAAAATAAATAAATAAAGGGGGTTAAGAAGCACAAACTTTCAGTTATAAAGTAGATAAGTCACAGAGATGAAAAGTAAACCAGAGGAAATATAGTCAATAACATTGTAATATGTTCTATGGTGACTACACTTTTCATGGTGAGCATTGGATAGTTGAACCATATGTTGTACACCTGAAACTAACACAACATTGTATGTTAATTATACTTCAATAAAAAATGAAAAGAGTATGTGATTTCTTTAGGGCTCCATTTCTAGCCAGATGCTACAGAAGGGGGAAACCTGACAAATGAATTCACCCAAAAGCATTAGTGACATCTATAATTGCAGTATATAGTGAACAACCAGAAAAAAACTGCAATTTAAAAAATAAGATAAAGAAATGGATTTCTAACCAGAGTTTAGGCTGGAAAGAGACTTTCTAAGGCTCCCCACATCTCACACCGTCTACTTTTCTCCAAGAAGCCCCGGTAGACTAAGCTTTGTATATGCACTAGGGTGCGCCCAAGCAAGCTAAGTGCAAGGTTGGCCTCCAGTAGGGCACAGAGATTCACTTCCTTTGGTTTTATGTCTTCATTTGGACAGAGTTTTTTCCTAAGACATAAACAAGGCACATTTAATATCATGAGACCAAAATACTATCTTTTAACCTGGATAATATGAACAGCTACAGCCATGATATTATCTTACAATGTTTTTTTTCTGTTCACTCAGGTTAAGCCTGCTTGGTCCTGAATGCAGAAAGTTGTTATTTTGTGAAATTTTTATTATCAGACCCAAACTCCAAAAAACTCAGGCCAAAAGACAAAGTTATTTTTGAATTCTTTGCTCAAGTTCTTTCCTCAACCCATTTCTACACATATCTCCTTCCCTTTGAGTTTTATGGAGATGAGTGAAAAATATTTCCCCTTTGGTAAGAATCAGGGGTTCAGATGAGGACATATAGAAATCCTGATTTGCTGGACTGCCATTCTGCTTTCTGGGATAAAATGGTAATCAATTTTAAAGCCTAAGACTTTTTACAACGGAGCTGACAGGCCAAAAGCAATTTTCGGTTTTTCACAAGGATTCAGGAAGTAGAACTCCCTACCATACTATTAAACATTTGTTGGCAGGGCCTTGCTAGATGCTCCTGAGAGCTCTTGGCAGAAGTTATAATGGAATCATCCTTTTTCCCTTTATCACCCCAGCAATTCACAGTTGATTTATAGTACTTTCTGAGAAAGGCAATTCTCAGTCCTAAGGGACATCAAAATGAAAAGCACACCAAATGAAATGTTTAATTTCATCAATCCAAGGATTGAGTAAAAAGTCTTTTTCTCCTTAGGGCTTATAATAGCAAAATAACCTTCTGTTGGAGACACTTGCTTACACAAACACTTATAAAATAAACTTTTGGCATAGATTACGTGTCATTTAAAATTGTAGCAGAGGGAAACATGGGAACATAAACCTGTTCAATTCATCCCTTATGGGCCCATATGCATTTTTTTTCCCCTGTAACAAAGAGTTGATAAAAATTTATTTCTTCTTAGGTTATTTTTAGAGTAGTTTTAGGTTTACAGAAAAATCAAGCAGAAAGTAGTGAGTTCTTTTTTTAATTTTTTAAAGATTTTATCTATTTACTTGACAGAGAGAGAGCTCACAAGTAGGCAGAGAGGCAGGCAGAGAGAGAGGGGGAAGCAGGATCCCCGCTGAGCAGAGAGTCCAATGCGGGGCTTGATCCCAGGACCCTGAGATCATGACCTGAGCCAAAGGCAGAGGCTTTAACCCACTGAGCCACCCAGGTGCCCCAAAAGTAGAGTTCTTATATACTTCCTTTCCTCCTTACCACCTCCCTCTTCCTCACAGTTTCTCCTATGAGGAACATCTTGTATTAGTGTGGCACAGTTATTACAATTAATGAACCAATATTGATCTGTTATTGTTAAAGTCCATACTTGACATTAGGGTTCACTCTTTGTCTTGAACAGTCTATGGATTGAACACATGTATAATGACATGTGACCACTGTTGCAGTATCACACAGAATAGTTTCACAGTCCTAAAGATCCCTAGTCTTCGCCTATTCATTCCTCTCTTCCCATTAACCCCTGGCAACCACTAAACTTTTTCTGTCTCCATAGTTTCGCCTTTTCCACGATGTTATATAGTTGGACTTATAAAGTATGTAGTTTTATTCAGACTGGTTTCTTGCACTTAGCAATATACACTTAAGTTTCATCCATCTTTTTGTGACTTGACAGTTTGTTTATTTTTTTATTTGTTAAGATTTTATTCTTAAGTAATCTCTACACCCAGCATGGGGCTCAAACTCACAACCCAAGATCAAGAGCCACATGTTTTACTGACTGAGCCAGCCAGGCGCCTTGTTTATCTTTATTGTTGAATAGTATTTTACAGTGTAAATGTCTAATAGTTTATTTATCCATTCACCTACTAAAGGACATCTTGGTTGCTTTCAAGTTTTGGCAAACGTGAGTAAAGTTGCTGTCAATATTCACACATGGGTTTTTGTGTGGACATAAGCTTTCAACTATTTTGGGTAAATACCAAGGAGTATGAATGCTTGGTCACACATAAGATATGTTTAGTTTTATAAGGACTGTCAAACTGTCTTCTAAAGTGATTGTAACATTTCACATTCCACCAACAATGAATGAGAGTTCCTGTTGCTCTCCATATTTGCTGTCATTTTGTCGTGTTAATGTTTTGGATTTCAACCATTCCAATAGGTACATAGTGACATCTCACTGTTATTTCAATTTGTTTACATGCACTTTAAAGTGCCTAAAAACATATTAGTACCTTCCCATCTGGGGTTTTTTAAAAGATTTTATTTATTTATTTATTAGGAAAGAGAGAGAGTGAGAGAGAGCATGAGAAGGGAGAAGGTCAGAGTGAGAAGCGGACTCCCCATGGAGCTGGGAGCCCGATGTGGGACTCGATCCCGGGACTCGATCCCGGGACTCGATCCCGGGACTCCGGGATCATGACCTGAGCCGAAGGCAGTTGCTTAACCAACTGCGCCACCCAGGCGCCCCCATCTGGGGTTTTTAACCTAGAGTTGACAGATCAGATTTAGACCTTTGTGTGATTGTATGTAAAATTGTGTGTGATTTTTAATTTAAAAAAATTTTTTTGGAACGTGAGATTTATTTTTTTAAAAGATTTAATTTATTTATTTTACAGGGAGAGAGAGTACAAGCAGAGAGAGTGTCAGGGAGAGAGAGAAGCAGGCTCGCTGAGCAGAGAGCCTGCGGTGGAGCTTGATCCCAGGACCTTGGGGTCATGACTTGAGCCAAAAGCAGACACTTAACAACTGAGCCACCCAAGCCTTACTTTTATTGTTAGATTTTTTTTTTAAATATTTTATTTATTTATCAGAGAGAGAGAGAGAGAGAGAGAGAAAATGAGAGAGAGCAGGTCAGAGGGAGAAGCAGACTCCCCATGGAGCTGGGAGCCCAATGTGGGACTCGATCCCGGAACTCCAGGATCACAACCTGAGCCGAAGACAGTTGCGCAACCAACTGAGCCACCCAGGCGCCCTTATTGTTAGAATTTAAGGGAGGTTTAACAACCACTAAGACAAAGAGACTCCATTTTAGAACATTTTACTCTTATTATTTTTTAATCTAATTAACTCTTACACTATTGCTCAGATTCCAGGCTTTTTAAAAGATTAGACTATGGGCAATTATGTTCATGATCATCCAACACATTTTAGATCATCTTTAATGTGACAAACACAAATATTAGGCGCTAAAGAGACCTCAAAAATGCGTGATCTCTGTTCTTAAGAAATTCAGGCTGGTGTAATTCAGGTTATCAGTAATCACAGAGGAAGACTCAAAACTGCTCTGTCATTTTGTTTTAAAGATTTTATTTATTTATTTGACAGAGAGAGAGCTCACAAGTAGGCAGAGAGGCAGGCAGGGGGGAGGAGGGAAGCAGGCTCCCTGCTGAGCAGAGAGCCCAATGTGGGGCTCGATTCCAGGACCCTGAGATCATGACTCAAGCTGAAGGCAGAGGCTTTAATCCACTGAGCCACTCAGGCACCCCTGCTCTGTCATTTTGAAGACCAACCCTGGGTGCTTAGTCCTGGTTGTGCCAGTAGATGTCATTGTAGTGTAGGCCAACTAACTGATCAGCTAGTGAGAAGACCAGCATTCAGAAATGTCTTGATGCATGATGTACATACATATTAAAAAGGCGTCATGTGGATTTTTTTTCTCTCACTGACACAGACGCAGAGCTATCATAAGTATAAAATTGTGGTTATTTTGAAAGTTAAAGGAGATTTTGAAGCTTAAATAAAAAATATTTTTGCAGACCAACCAACAGTTTAAATTCTAATATGTAGTGTAGTTGACAAGTTGGACTTGTTAAGCTTTCAATGTCATTACAACCTCCATGTAAAGAAAACCCACTAATAACCGTTACTTGCATTTAGTAACATTTGGCTTTTCTCCCATAAAACCCAAAGATAAATTGAACGCTTCTAGTAGCAGTGAAAGATTTAAATTTTAGTGTTTATGACGTGTATGTTGTTGCAGGCAGTATTCTATTGTGAAATAAGAAGACCTTTGTACAAGAGAAAGTGGAACTAAAAATCAAAAGCCTTGTTTTCATCTTTAGAGTGCTCATTTATTTATTAAATAAGTTATGCTGAAGTCCAAGATGTCTAAGCCTTTTATTAGGAATGCAAATATGAAGTGAATCAGCCCATAAGGAGATTTTATTTTAGTGAGAATGAATTTTGTTTTTTTCTTTAGAAACAAAAATTAGATTAGCAATTACATAGACCCAGACTCTATCTGATTTAACATGTGTTTTAGCTAGTAAGCCAGTAAGAAATCAATAAGGTATAATATGCAAATGTGCAGAGGCTTAGAATTTTTCTTTAATAAAGGGGAGTTAGGGTTCTGGAGCCAGTTACTGAACCAATGAGTATGTCTAACTTACTGCTTGGTAGCCATATCCTAAAGAGGTCTTGCCAATGCACACTTTTTTTCATATAGAGGATCACCTTGAAGAGGCTGCTAGGATCTCAGGATCCTGAGATCATGACCTGAGCTGAAATCAAGAATTGGATGCTTAACTGACTGAGTCACCCAGGGACCCACAGCAGACTCTTTTATAGAAAGTGGCAAGTAAATCCTAAATGTAAATGGAAAAGGGGGAAATAGCCAAGACAATTCTGCAAAGGAATGGCTAAAACACAGGAACAGTCCAAACAATTCTGAATAAAGAAAAAAATTGGAAGAATCACACTACTACCTGATTTCAAGACTTATAATAATCCTGTTTAAAAAATGGGTAGAAGACATGAATAGACATTTTTTCCAAAGAAGACATTCAGATGGCTAACAGACACATGAAAAGTTGCTCAACATCACTCATCATCAGGGAATACAAATCAAAATTATCACCTCGCATCTGTCAGAATGGCTGAAATTAACAGTACAAGAAACAACAGGTATTGGTGAAGATGTGGAGAAAGGGGAACCCTCCTGCGCTGTTGGTGAGAATGCAAACTGGTGCAGCCACTCTGAAAAACAGTATGGAGGTTCCTCAGAAAGTTAAAAGTAGAACTACCCTATGATCCAGCAATTGCACTACTAGGTATTTACCCAATGGATACAAAATAATGATTTGAAGGGATATATGCATCCTGAGGTTCATAGCAGCATATCAACAAGAGCCAAATGATTGGAAGAGCCGAAGGGTCCGTTGACTGATGAATGGATAAAGAAGTTGTGGTATATATATTTACAATGGGATATTATTCAGCCATAAGAAAGAATGAAATCTTGCCATTTGCAATGATGTGGATAGAGCTAGAGGGTATTATGCTAAGCGAAATAAATTAGTCAGAGAAAGACAAATACTATGTAATTTCACTCATATGTAGAATTTAAGAAACAAAACAAATTAACATGGGGGGAGGAAGAGAGGCAAACCATAAAACAGACTGTTAAGTCTACGGAACAAACTGAGGGTTGTTGAAGGGGAGGTAGGTGGGGGGATGGGTTAAACAGGTGATGGGCATTAAGGAAGGCACTTGTTATGAGCACTGGCTGTTGTATGTAAGTGATAAATCACTAAATCCTACACTTGAAATTAGTATTATATTGTATGTTAAATAACTGGAATTGAAATAAAAACTTGGAAGAAAAAAAGGAAAAGAAAACCCCAAAACCTTAGAGGCCACAGTAATCAAGATAGTATTGATAAAAGGACAGATATCTATTAACGAAATGGAGTACAGCAAGAGTTGTCAAACTATAGCCTGAAGGCCTAATCTAGCTTGTTGCCTGTTTTACAAATAAAGGTTCATTGGAATATAGCTGGGCTCACTTGTTTACATGTTGTCTATGGCCACTATTGTGCTGTAATGATAGATTTGAGTGGTTATAGCAGAGACTGCATGGCCTGCAAAGCCTAAAATATTTCGTATCTGTCCCTTTTTTAAAATTTATTTTTAAAAAATATTTTATTTATTTATTTGACAGAGAGAGTGCTCACAAGTAGGCAGAGAGGCAGGCAGAGAGAGAGAGGAGGAAGCAGGCTCCCTGCTGAGCAGAGAGGACCCTGGGATCATGACCTGAGCTGAAGGCAGAGTCCTTAACCCACTGAGCCACCCAGGCACCCCTTAGAGGAAAAGTTGTCTAACTCCTAAAGTAGGATCCAGATATGGAATAACTCTTATATAGTCAATTGATTTTTGACAAATGTGCTGAGGTAATTCAAAGAGAAAGGATAGACTTGAAATACATGCTGCTCGGACAATATATGCTGGACATATATGTACAAAAATAGGAACCTTAACCCATATCTTGCAGCCTTTTAAAAGCATAACTCAAAATAGATCACCTAAGTGTAAAACTTGGACTATAAAATCTCTAGAAGAAAGCATGTGAAGATCTTTGCGAACTTGAGTTAGGCAAACAGTTCTCAAATAGCATCCAAAAAGTGCGGACCAGAAAAGTAAAAGTTGATACAATAGACGTGATCAAAACTTAAAACACTTATTCTTCAAAAGACACTGCTATGAAAGTAAAAAAGAAACCACTGGAAAAAATACTTACAAATGCTCTCTAATAAAAGACTGATTGCTTTAATATGCAAAGAACTCTAACAACTCAATAATAAGAAAACAGAATTGCATTAAAAAATCAACAGGGTATTTGAACAGACATTTCACAAAACAAGAGATACAGATGGCAAATAATCACTGAAAGTATCTTTAGTCATCAGGGAAATGTAAATTAACACAGTGAGATATTACTACAGTCTTTTTAGTGCTGCCAAGGATCCTGTGCCACTGGAGCTCTCATACATTGTGGGTGGAATATAAAATGGTACGGCAACTTGGAAAAAACCAGGTGACGATTTCTTATAAAATTAAACATGTACTTACTACACAACCTAGCTTATCTTCTAGGTCTTTATCCAAAAGAAATAAAAACACATAGGTTCACACAAAAGACTAGTATGTGAATATTTATAGGCTGGGGATTGACCACAAAGGGGCACCTGGGAACATTCTTGGGTGGTAGAAATGTTTTATATGGTTATATGGCTTAATGTATTTGTCAGAATTCATAAAACTGAACACCTGAAAAAGGTGAATTTTACTCTATGTAAATTACATCCCAATAAACCTGACTTAAAAATAGCTATCAAGGGTGCCTGGATGGCTCAGTTGGTTAAGTGTCTGCCTTCAGTTCAGGTCATGACCTCAGAGTGCTGGTATTGAGCCCCATATCGGGTTCCTTGCTCACTGGGGAGTCTGTTTCTTCCTCGACCTCTGCCCTTCCCCACTGCTCATTCTGTCTCTCTCTCTCTAATAAATAAATAAAAATCTTAAAAAATAATAGCTATAATGGGGTACTGGGTGGTTCAGTCGATTAAGCATATGCCTTGTCTCAGGTCATTCATTATCTTTGAAGTCCTGGGATTGAGCCCTGAGTCAGGATCTCTGCTCAGCAGGGTGTCTGCTTCCCTCTCTCCCTCTGTCTCCCCACCCCCACCCCACTTGTGCTCTTGCTCATGCTCTCTGTTTCTCTCTCTCAAATAAATAAATAAAATCTTTAAAAAATAACTATCTTACTAGATAAGATAAAAGTTGAAGAGCCGGCTAACTTGTGCTAGGAGGAAACTCAGTATTCAAGCTAGAAATTTAACTTAAAAGAAATCCAGAAACCCACATAAACATTTACATGTTCAAACATTTGGATCTATGAGGTCTCAAAGTATATACCTTGGGAATATTAAGGGTCTATGGAATGTACCATAAAGTGTAACAGTCTAATAAGAATCTATCTTTCACATAAGAGACCTACAGGCATCCAAGAGAGCAGGTAGTTAACTGTGCCTAGTCTCAGGCAAGCCTAACAGATAATGACATTACCTCCCAAGTAGCTTCTTTAAGGATGAGGCAGCAATAAGATTGAAAAGACAAACATTCTAGACAGAAAGGACAACCTAAGAAACCAAGACTTGAGAGAGCAAAGTACCTTCTAGGAAAGATAAGTATTTTTGAAAGTTTAAAGCACAGTTATTCATTGTATTTCACATTGATTAACTTTTCTCTTGCTTCATTTGTTCCCTTCATTTATTGCACACATTCCTGAGAACTACTTTGTGCCAGGCACCAGGTAAGGCTTAAGGAGGTAAAGATAATTTATAATTTCTGTTTTCCAGGAGCTCGTGGGCAACAGTCTCTCTCACACACACATGTATATGTGTACACACAAAGAAAGTTATAAGATTTTTAAATAAGGATATGTGCATGCATCTACCAGGTGCTCAGATAATAGAGAGTCTAACTCAATATGGTGGCTATGAGCAACGAGTAGTGCAAGAGTAAGATTGAAAAGACAAAGGATGTTGAAGTTGAATCGTGAAGTATGAGCAAGATTTGTCAAATAGACTTGCAAGGCGGAAGGAATAGCATATTCAAAAACATAGCAGCAGCGCAGAAAATGGCCCTGGGAGAAAATGATGAGTTGTTTAGTATGGCTAGAGAGCAAAGGACAAGGTGCATCTGAACGCAGAAACAAAGAGGTGTGGCTAGAAAAGTGGACAAGGGTCCGACATGCTAAGGAATTTGGACTTCTATAGACAGTTGGGAACTGCTGAAGTATTTTACTCAGAGTAACGACATGATCAGATTTGAGTGTTACAGTGCCGTTTTGCCAGCTTTCTGGAATGTGATTTGACAAGAGAAGAAACCAGAAATAGAGAAACTGGTTTTACAATCGCTGCAAGAATGTAATTGTGAGCTGCTGAAGACCTGGCCTGTCACAGTGAAAGTCTAGATTAAGGGGCCCTTTCAAAAGATATCTGATGGACTTACGAATTGGTTGCAAGTGTGTGGGAGAGTGGAGGGAGAAAATGGAATTTGGTGTATCTACCAGAGCCCTAGTCTGGGTGGCGGGGTTGTGAAGACATTAATTGGGTTAAGTTATTACAGAAGAAAGAGCAAATTCTAAACACAGTTGTCTAATGAGGATTCATTTTTCACATTGGAAATCTAAAAACTGTAAATTTGGGACACCTGTGCGGCTCAGTAGGTTAAGCATCTGCCTTCAGTTCAGGTCATGATCCCAAAGTCTTGGGATTGAGCCCTGCATTGGACTCCCTGCTCAGCAGGGAGCCTGCTTCTTCCTCTGCCTGCCACTCCCCCTGCTTGTGCGCTCTTTTCTGACAAATAAATAAACAAAATCTTTTTTAAAAAAGTAAAAACAGTATAAATTTAAATTAGTGAAAGATGTAAAAAAATATTCTGGATCCTGTCCTCCTCTTCCGCCATCAAGGACATATTTCTTTGCTCATTCTGGTTCAAATACAGACTGAAACAGAATGGAATCTGAGACCTTACAAACCGTGGGCAATTTACTCCTAAACTGTTTCACTAGTGATACAATGGTTACCTTAGAAATGAGATAAATAGAAAGTTGTTTCCTTTTGTGTTCAGAATAATTGTCTTGTTGCCTAGGAAGATAAGTTCTAACCTCCGGCTCTCTGTGAAAAGCTACCACCTTTTTCTTTGTTGGTTCACTTCGTTCTCCTTTGATTTCTTTTGAAATCTCAGAACCTGTTGTTCCACGTTTCTTTGAAATGCCTGTTTTCAATATTTTCTATAATTATAATAATAGCTACTGAGTGTCTAGTATGTATCAGGCATGGTGCTAGGTGCTTTAGAAGTATTATTTCTTTTAATTAAAAAAATCTTTTTTTCCCAGAGACAGAGAGGGCGCGTGCATGATCTGGAGGTGGGCAGCAGGGGGCGAGGCGAGGGAGAGAGACAATCTCAAGCAGGTTCCACACCCAGGGCAGAGCCTGATGCAAGGCTCGATTTTATGATGCTGAGATCCTGACCCAGCCAACATCAAGAGTCAGACGCTTAACCGACTGAGCCAGCCAGGTGTCCTGAGGTATTATTTCTTTTAATTCTCAGTAGCACTATGAGATAAAAGTTAGTTAGTTAAAAGATGAAGAAGAAGCTCTGTAAGTTTAAGAATCCGGGCGCCTGGGTGGCTCAGTTGGTTAAGCGACTGCCTTCAGCTGAGGTCATGAATCCCGGAGTCCCGGGATCGAGTCCCACATCGGGCTCCCAGCTCCACGGGGAGTCTGCTTCTCCCTCTGACCTTCTCCCCTCTCATGCTCTCTCTCACTCTCTCTCTCAAATAAATAAATAAATAAAGTCTTAAAAAAAAAAAAAGAATCTTACCCCAGATTTCCTAACTGGTTAGTGAAATGAACCACTGTTTGCACCTTGATCTGCCTGACTCCAAAGCCCTTGAAATTTCCATTATGTCATACTGATTAAATCTATATATAGAAAAATAAAACTTTTTAATGGAAAAGTTTAAACAGAAACAAAAGAATAGGGGATCATGTAATGAACTTCCCTGCACTCTTCCCCCAGCTTCTCCAAATATTATCTCATAGCCAATCTTGTTTCATCTTTACCCACCTATTTTTCTCCACTCCCTCCTTCTACCACTGAATTATTTTGTACCAAATCTCAGACATCATATCATTTCATCTGTAGATATTTTTGTATGGAGCTTTAATAAATAAATACTCTTTTTTTTTAAAGATTTTATTTATTTATTTATTTGTTTATTTATTTATTAGGAAAGAGAGAGAGTGAGAGAGAGCATGAGAGGGGAGAAGGTCAGAGTGAGAAGCAGACTCCCCATGGAGGTGGGAGCCCGATGTGGGACTCGATCCCGGGACTCTGGGATCATGACCTGAGCCGAAGGCAGTTGCTTAACCAACTGAGCCACCCAGGCGCCCAATAAATAAATACTCTTAAAACATCCAACCACTATACTGTTATTACATTACAGTAGGCAATAAATTCCTTAACATCATGAAATCTGCTGTCAGTGTCCCTATTTCCCTGATTGTCTTATACATTCTTTTAAACGGTTGGTTGTTTGAGTTAGGATCATTGGAAATAATTTTTACTTGAGATACATGGTTTCATTGAGTTAAAACACCAGCTCATTTGGTCTATCGATCATTGCATCCACATGCACAGGAGCTAAGGGGAACTCAGTGACAAATTGTAAATGAACTACTGAATCAGTGAGTGATTTGTGGGTCTCTATTTCTTTTTTTATTGAGGTATAATAGACATTATATTAGTTTCAGGTGTGCAACATAATGACTTGATATTTGTATATATTGTGAAATGATAATCACAGTAAGTCTAATTAACATTTATCGCACAGAGCTACAGTTCTTTTCCTAGTGATGAAAACTTTTAAGGTCTATCGTCTTAGTAATTTTCAAATATACAATACAGTGTTATCAACCATAGTCACCATGTTATACCTTATATCCCCAGGGCTTATTTATTTTATAACTAGAAGTTTGAACCTTTTGACCCCCTTAATCTATTTCTGATATAGACCAGAACAGACAAGGCCGGAAGTCAATCCCATTGTGATCTGTGTGAAGTGAATCATTACTTTGACACCTTAACCAACATGCAAAGTTTCACGGTGTTTGACCACCTATGACGAATCAGACTATCTTCATTTCCTTTGCTAACTGCCTCAGAAACAAGATGAAGAATCGAATAAGTGCAGAATTTTAATGTAGGTCTTCTACCAGTTTAAAGTGTCACACAATAAAAAATGTAAGAGCTGTACATAGTTACTTTCTATACCTTATCTGGTGATGCCCAGGTATTATAATATGTTTCTTGGTGGTCGAGTTTTTGGAATAATATTTGTCTCTAGTACCCTTCTTTTCTTTGTCCTTTCCCAGTTCCCTTTTTGCTGGGGTCCATGTTTCCCATGTTCCTAGAGACGCCTACTGACAACAACAAGGCTTGATCTGATTCCAAATTTACTCATTCTCTAAATGAGTATTCACGTTCTTTACCTCATCCTCCAGTCAAAAGCCCTTTCCAATCTTTTTGATCCACCATATAAAAAAGGGTTTGGTTGAAGGCCTTTTATTTATATATACTATATATATAAAATATATGCATATTATATATAAAAGTTTTATAGGGAAATTTGACACAATTATAGAATTGAATTATTAAGAATGACTACTGATAATGACACTTTAGATATTTCCTCAATTTTATATTCTCTTCTGCTCATGAAGATACAAGATAAATGGCCATAGGCTTTCCTGGCATTGTGTTAGATAAAGAGAGGCCATAAAACAAACTTCTATCATTTTGTGTTTTCTTTATCAACCAGAAGAATAATAACATGCATTCATCTTCATGATCTATTCCTGCCTCCTGGTTACAATAAAGGCATTTTAGGGAGTTATTCTCTGGGTAAATTATCTGATATGAAACATTTGCTTCAAAATAAGACTATAAGAGGTATTGGTGATGGTCTTGGGAAACTCGAGGCCATAAATGTCCACTCTGGTTGAATGATGTTGCAGAAAAATATAAGCATTAAATAAATCCAGAAGCAATTTACCATAAATTTATTCCAAAACTCTCTTTTATTTTCAAGATGACAAAATTAAACAGCCCACAATGAACTATAGCATTAGAATATGAAGCAAACATAGGTGCTTCTTACTTTTCAAGTATTTTAAAGAGCTATGTTTCCTAAGTCTATTACTTTTTACCATTAAAAATGATGTGATGGCAAAACCATAAGATGAATTGTCCTGACGAATCCTTTAAATCTCATGGGAGTGAATCATGAAATATTTACAACACATACCCTTCTGAGCTCAGAGAGTAACATTCTTTTCTCCTTAATGTAGTTGCTTTAAAGGGAGCATTCTATCCGTGGGAACCACGGCCTTTGTTGTCATGAGCCAAATAACTTCCCCAAACTCTGTCTGTGGGTGCTGTTACCCCTTCATTACAGGGCAGGAGGGGGGTGGCTGCAAAAGGAGAGACTCTACTCCGTAGAGTCTGTTCTAGTTTGAGATTAACAGAGGTTAAGAAAAATAGTTCTGAAATTCAAAATGTTCTTCTAAATTCAAATGTGGACCTACATAGGCCTCTTGAAAAAACTCTGGGTCAAGATTGTTAGGAGAGCATAAATATGGGGGTGCTGATAGAAGGTCTAGGGTTGCTCTCGTCCTTGACAAGTTCCTCTTATCTGGGTTCTTACAATTAGAAAAGTTTTAGTCAAGAAGTCACAGACAGAATTTTTCCACTCCTGGTGTTAATAAGGTCACTTTTGAAAGAAAACATTTGGGGAAACAAACAAACAAACAAATAAATAAATAAATGTATGTTCCAAAATGTTGCCCCTCGTTCAGTAAATAACAGTTGCCATCAAGCAATAGGCAGATGGAGAAAATGAACATTTATTAAATATCCATTGTTATCCAGGCATGGTGCTAGGCACTATTGTATGTATTATCTCCTTTAATCCTTACAAATGTCATGCAAAATGTTATTTTACAGATTGAAAATTAAATTTTCAGAGAAGCTAAGTAATTTTCCCCAAGTCATAGATCAGGAGAGTGATGAAGCCAACATTCAAATTATAGCCTGAATTCAAAGTTCTTTTCATTATACTAAACTGCATCTTTCCTTAAAAGCGTAATGAGTTAAACCATATGAAACTAAAGGAATTACATATTACAGAGTTAGTTTGATGGGGATGGGGGAGAGTCGGCCAGAGAAGAGCAATGGTTTAGCAAATGGACTGCAGGACAAGATAGAACTAAATCCCAGATAGTTGATTCAGCAGACCACTGAATTTGGGCAAGTTACATATGTCATAGGGGCTATTCTTAGTATTAAATAATAAGTGTGGTAAATAAGATCATTGGCAGTGCATGGCACACAAGTGCTCAATAAATTCTAGCTACAATTATTTTCATTTTCAGGCATTTAAAGACTCTGTTCCAATACCTATAAAGAAGTAAAAGTCTGGGTTCTGAGTAAATTTCTCAAGGATATAAAGCTCATCAGAAGCAAAACTAGAATTGGAACTCTGCTCTTTGGGGTCCTGATATAGTCTTGCTGTCTTGCTGTCTTTCCAAGAGATTCCAAGACATTCACAGGAGGATTTCAAGAAAATGTTTGAGTTATTTGAATGATGACCATATTTTCGAAACCCGATGGAACAGAATATCGGAAATATAGGAAAACATTTGAAATATTTTCTTAAACCCCCCCCCCCCAATATGGATACTGTTAGTATCTCAAAAGGCATATCTTCCTCCTCTTCCTTCCTGACATAATGTCATTCTAGTCCAGGGGCCCACCTCTTTCCCATCTCTTGGGGTGGATTTTACATAGTCTAATGCAGTGGATATGGAATACATGGAAAATGTATTTTATAATACATGGAAGATTTGCTAAAACTCAGATTCTGCACTCCAACCCCAGCATTTCTGATTCAATAAAGCTGGAGTAAAGCACAATAATTTGCATTTCTAACAGAGTTCCAGGTTCCCAGAAGCTTTAGCTGCAGATGTGGGAATAGTAGTTTGAGAATCACTGGTTGAAACCAATCAATGTCGTTCCTCTGTTCTGGGGATGGGCAAGTGCCATGAGTTGGTCCAATCTGACTAACGGCAGTGATTCGTATTCCTTGGTTCGAGGATTTACTTTCTTCTGCTGCAGATGACTAAGGAACAGTCACTGGTTGCTGGCAGCCATTTTATTACCATGAGGACAGAACCATGAGTAAAAAGGCAGGGCTGAATAGGGCAGAGCAGACAGAAGGATAGAGCCCAAGCCTTTCATAACATTGAGCCGCTGAATCAGCCTAACTAGGGTCTTTATCTTCCTCCTTACTCCCTGGTATGCGAAGTTGTGTAAATTTCCCTTGTTTAAGCTACTCCAGATCAGAGCTTCTGTTATTAACTACTTAATGTCAGATACATCCCTAAAATTCAATAAAATGAAAGTAAATGTATTTGAAATAAGTAATGTTTTTATTTAATGCCAACATTTCATTTTCCAAATAACTGACCACTTTATCTTTCATTAATGAGATAATAAAAATATAAATAGAATCTATTACTGGGCTTTAAATCACAGAAAGTGGTCAATAAAAGCCTTAATGCTTTCGTGATATACTATTGACAGGAAAACCAATTTTCTTTCAAAAGATTGGGTGTGATTATTTTGTAGTTGTCATAAAAAACATATTTTAGTACATTTCTAATTTAGGAAACACTTGCAATTCTTAGACAAGATAAATTCCTTCTAAGAGCGTTGATCCACATAATCTTAGTAATTGCAGTTTGTCAGTCTCCATTCTGTTCTGTAAGTCCAGAAAGGAGCAAAAGTTAAATGAATTACCTCATCTCTTCATGTTTTACATTTTTACTGTAAATAACTACAACCATGATAAGGATGTTAGAAATTCAAAAGCAAAATTCTCAAGTAACATATCAGCTCTTCCTTTTAGCATCACGAAACTGAATTTTTTCTTTACCCGGTTCAGTTCTTCCTTGTAGAAACATGCTATTTATTGTATGTGACTGTATGCAAACAACATTTTTGTCTGTGATTCTGATACATTTCCATGTAAGTCTTCTCCATATGGAAGATTATTTATTGTGGTCTGATCACTTGGTTCCCTTTCAGAAAATGTATGTTACCTGGGGACAGAGCCTATCTAAGTCCTGCAGTTATTTTGAAGGGGGCCAATTTCTGTTTCCTCTAAACCAAAGATCTTGATGAATAGTATTAATAGCATTTGTTGCTAATTACTCTGTGTTAGGCATTATGTTAAGGACTTTACTGAGATTTTCTTATTTCATTCAATCATTAATTCATTCAACAAACATTTGCAGAACACCTAACATTTGCCAGTCAGGTACTACAGACCATTTTCAGCTAGAACGTTCATCAGGATGGAAAAGAGCAGCAGTCTGATTTTGGATCCCAGGGCAAGAGCCACGTTGCTCAGAAAGTAGGAGATGGAGAAGATAGGAATCATATTCTCTCAGGGGCGCCTGAGTGGCTCAGTCGCTTAAGTGTCCAACTCTTGGTTTCAACTCAGGTCATGATCTCAGGGTCCTGAGATCGGCAGGGAGTCTACTTCCTCTCTCTCCCTCTTTGCCCCTCCCCGTGCTCGTGCACTCTCTTTTTCTAAAATAAATTAATAAATCTTTAAAAAAATCATATTCTCTCCCTTTTATTCCCTGAGGTTCTGCTCCCACTGTGATATCTCCTGTTTATCAAAGTTTATTCCTTGATATTTCCACAAGAGAATGATAAATAGGTATTACTTTAAAAGTTTCTGTGACTAAAAATTTTGAGGAGAAACGTGGGAATTCAACCATGAAACACAATCCTTGACTGCAGAAGTTCTCTATGCCTTTAATATGCCTTGGGGCTTTCCAAGAAGGTGCCTCATTTTTCACTTTATGTCCCAAACTTATTTGACCATAACCCCCTCCCACTTCTACTCTCCAGACCAGGCACAGGGTCAAGGTTCCATGGCACACATTTCAGGCAAGGCTGATCCAAGCTGTTTTGCTTTTAAAAGTTTTTTTCATTCCTCCCTCCATGTCAAAGCTCTCTGGCACTCAAAAGCTCCAGAACTGCGAACTCTCCACCCCCTGCCAATCTTCTGCATCTCCAACACATCTAGTTTTCAGACCTCACAGACATTTCTAGTTATATTTGTGATAGGTGTACTAGACAATTCACTTCTTAAATCCCTTCCTTCCTGGATGATAGAGTGGCCTTGTTCCACAATAACTTGCGGGGGAAAGAAGAAGACAGAGGGAGGAAGGCTTTAACCAGGAAGGAAAAAAAAAACATACATTTCAGTGAATAAGTGAAACTTGGCGTGGTTCTTCTGAAAAACTGCCAACTCCTGACTGAAACCAAAATGTATAAAAATTAAAGTCATGAATCGTGTTTATCCTGGATGCAAAATGAAAGGGAAAACTTGGAAACTGCCTGCTTAATCTTGTCATGTTTCAAAGTCAAGTCCAATAATTCTTGGAGGAGGAGTGTGGAGAGGGAGGAAATGGTCTTTGGAACTTGGATCATGTAATTTGGCACTTATGTTTGCTAATAACTTAACCATTTCGAAACCTGGGTTTCTTTTGTGTGAGATGTGTAGTTGCACCTTGTTGTGAGTTGCTGCACTAATGAAGTCCATTTGGGAAAGAGTAGGGTAAGTAACAACAACAAAAAAAGGAAACCTCTTAACTCTGTATACCTTTCCCTCCTCCAAGTAAATACATGCATCAGACCCTCCCATTCTCTGGAAATGAGAAAAAGAGTAATAGCCTCAAGTTGGGGAGAGGGAGACTTGTGAAGTTCTGCAATTCATAGCTTCCTTTTTGAAGAGAAAGTTTTTACATGAGCCAGGAACCTGGTAGGAAACTGAATTCCCCATCCAAAATCATTCACTGGAAGAGGTTTTAGTAAAGGGAGTATTTATGAGGATGAGGGCGTGATTAAGGGCTCCAACAAGGATGTTGAGGTACCCAGGGACTAACAGTGAGAAGGTATTACCATTAGTGATAGTAGATCTGAGAGGGCAGAGAAAGCAAAGGTGTTTACTGAAGGAGGGGCCATCCCATAGAAGTGGGACTTGTACATATAGGGCACCAAAACAGAAAGGAGGCAGGAAAAGAAATACCTCTCTCTCTTTCTCTCTTTCACCCTCCGTTCTCCTGCAAGTATCTTCCACTGGCCAAACCCAGACAAAACTAGAATCAGAGAGCAAAGGAGGTCAGATGTAGTGTGATTAGTGAAACCAGAGCAAGCAAGGCTCCAGGGAATAAATGGCCAATAACCAGGCCTCTTTTGCCACACTTCTAACCTCTGGGTAAAAACTTTGAACAAGACCTCAATGTGTCAATAAAGAGGAAATTTTACTTTTGGATCAGTCCAATCCCCTCATTTTATAGACGAGAAAACCAAGAACCACAAAGATTATTCAAAGTCACACATCTTACGAGATCAATGTAAGGTTTCAGCCTGATCGTGACTTCTAGCATTGTAATGCGTGTTTTTCCACTCTCCCACTCTGCATATTTCAGACCCTCTATGTCTACTCATTATTTTACTTCTGTATCAGAATTCAGTTTCTCACATCTTCTGTGTCTTTTAGAGAAGGAAAAATAGAGATGAAGATTTCCTCTCCAGGCAGACATATGCCACCAACGCTGGGCTATTCATCTGAATAAGGTGCGCAAGACACAGAAATGAAAATATGATTATATTCATGCCCAGCTACATCTCTTTGGGCCATCTGGATAGATAAGAAAAAAAACTGGCTCACCGGGAGAGGTCAACTGGAGTCTTCCAAATGTACCACAGGTGTGTCGTGTGACAGTCTGAATGGGTAATTAATGTGGTCGAAACGCTGCATCTATTATTAGGTTCAGTGGTGGCTTTAGCCTTCCAGGGAATGCAGGGCACTTTAGGTTTCAATACTTTAGGGTCAGCCTTAGGGAAAATTGGGAAATGGTTGATCTTTGCCTTAGAGTCACCTGGTGCCCACTCCTTCATCCAAGATTCCTTTCTGCCTGTTGTCGTGAGCTAGTTCCCAGTTTAGCCAGAAGCTGGTCTTCTCCCCCCTCTCCTTCACTCCCCCTCCCCCGCCCCTTCCACCTGCACCTTGAGTGTGACTTCCTTGAATGTGGCCCAGCATTTCAGATTGTACTTGGCCCTTTGTTCAGTCAAAGCCCAGTCCTTTATGGTTTCCTTTTCAGCGAGATTTTAAAAGGAGATCTTCTAAACAAAGCTGTGTCTAACTGTCCAGAGTTGTCACTTAGTGTGTTAACGTGTTGCCCTTCTCAAATGCTCTCCCCATATTCTCATTCCTGCCCACTGCTCATTCCTGCCCACATTCAGAGATTCTCCACATTTAGATAGCACCCATGATGGGGAAATGTGGTTTCATAGACTCCAGTCGGCCGGTGACAGAGGCAGCAGGGGGAAGATCATCTAGCTACTAACTCTTGGTTGAGAGGCAGAGGATGGTAATTTGCAGCACATGCCCCCTCTTTTTTAAGTAGGCTCCACACCCAGCGTGGAGTCCAGTGTGGGGCTTGAACTCATGATCCTGAGATCAAGACCTGAGACAATATTAAGAGTTGGACACTTAACCAACTGAGCCACCCAGGCGCCCCCCGCAGCCTCTTTATAAAACGGAAAAGAGCTTCTCATCGGCTCCTGTTGCCAGTGGAAAAACAGGGGAAAAAAAAAAAACAACTAAACTAAAAGACCCCCCCCCGCCAAAAACCCCCACAAACCTCTGCTAGGTAGAATTTGTGGTCAAGTAAACCTTTCTTTGGTCCTCAAAGAACATTATGTTACTAGAGGTTCATCTACATTTTCAGGGAACATGTTCTATGAGTCATTCAAAGAAAGATCTTTCTGGGAGGTTTTTATTTCACAGCGACCAAACACCTGTCAAAGTTCACTTTTCCCTTGCTTATAAGAACTAGTATTATCTAGACCACTATTAATCATCATCATATTTTATGGCTGATAGCTTAAGCTATTTAGTTGGAGAAACTGCCTTCAATTATTTTCAAGCTATAAAATTTGAAAACCTATCTGTTTCTTACTCTTTGTACTTAACCTCTTTCCCACCCCTCTGTCCCAGCCTCTTTGGCAGATTCTTCTCCCAGAAGTGTTATCTCAGTAATGTTAGTGACAATATACAGGAGCTCAACAGCAGGACTTACCAGAAATCACCTAGTCTAGAATCTCTCACTGCTACTTTCAGACCATGTACACATAGGTAACTAACACATGTAGTCTTTGGTTCACAGTAGGGACTTAATAATTGATTGTTGATCTTACAACTTGTAGACAAATAGGTCCTGGAGATCTGATGCACAGTATAGTGAATATAAACAACAGTATTGTATTATAATCACCAAACTTGCTAAAAGTCTAGATTGTAATTATCCTAACCACAAAAAAGAAATGATAAGTATGTGACATGATGGAGGTACTAACTGTAGCTATAATGGTCATTATAATATGTAAATATATCAAGTCAACATGATGTATACCATAATTTATATATTATATGTCAAATATATATATATATATTTTTTAAAGATTTTATTTATTTGTCAGAGAGAGAGAGAGAGAGCGCGTGAGCACAAGCAGGGGGAGCGGCAGGCAGGGGGAAAAGCAGGCTCCCTGCTGAGCAAGGAGCCCGATGCGGGACCCTGTCCCAGGAACCTGGGATCATGACCTGGGCTGAAAGCAGACGCTTAACTGACTGAGCCATCCAGGCACCCAAATATATTTCAATTAAAAAAAGTTTGTTTATTCTGAATCAGGATTAGCTCAGCAGTGATTTGCAGTGAAACAGACATGCAAGGATGCTTGAAAATTATAGAGCATGGAAAAATCTGCATTAGTCATCAGGTAAAGGCAAATTAAAACCACAGCGAGATTACTTTTACATATCTACCAGAATGGCTAGAATTGTTTTTTAAAGATTTTATTTATTTATTTGTCGGAGAGAGAGAAAAAGAGAGAGAACACCAGGAAGGGGAGCAGCAGGCAGAGGGAGAAGCAGGCTCCCTGCTGAGCAAGGAGCCCAAAGTGGGACTTGACCCCAGGATCCTGGGATCATGACCTGAGCCGAAGGCAGACACTTCACTGATTGAGCCACCCAGGTGTCCCTGGAATGGATAGAATTTAAAAGACTGGTAATACAGATATTGACAAGCATGTGGAGCAACTGGAACTCTTGTATTTCACTGGTGGGTGTGTATATGACACAATTACTTTGGAAAGTGGTTTGACAATATGTAAAAAATAGCATATACTGACCCTAGAGCCAATAATTGCACTATTGAATATATACCACAAAAGTGCATATACCTGTATACTGAGAGTCATGTACAAGAATACACCCAGAAGTGGGATGCCTGGGTGGCTCAGTTGGTTGAGCGGCTGCCTTCGGCTCGGGTCGTGATCCCAGGGTCCTGGGATCGAGTCCCGCATCGGGCTCCTTGCTTGGCGGGGAGGAGCCTGCTTCTCCCTCTGGCTCTGCCTGCCACTCTGCTTGCTTATGCGTGCTCTCTCTCTCTCTCTCTGACAAATAAATAAATAAAATCTTTAAAAAAAAAAAAAAGAATACACCCAGAAGTATTATTTGTAATTAACTGCCCTTCTCTGAAAACAATTCAGATGTCAGGAGCTGCAGAATTGTCAGATACGTTACAATATATTCATATGGTAAAATACCATACAACAATGAAAAAGAATATAATTACCACAGGAAATATGGATGGACTCCACAAACACAATGTGGGCAGAAGAAAGACTCAAAGTATATATTCTATATTATTCCATTTATATAAAATGTAATAGGCATAGATACAGTAAAGTAATAGGAATCAAAACTGAGGTTGTCTTTGGAAAGGAGGGAGAGAGTAGTAATTGGAAGCAGGCCCAATGTAAAGAACTGGATTATTTTCAACCTCCTCCTCCTCCTCCTCCTCCTCCTTCTTCTTCTTCTTCTTTTTTAAGATTTTTTTGTTTATTCATGTATGAGAGAGAGAGAGCATGACTGAGGGTAGGAGCAGGGGAGAAGGTCATTGGGAGAGGGAGAAGCAGACTCCCCACTGAGCAGGAAGCCCAATGGGGGGCTCAAACTCAGGACCCTGGGATTATGACCTGGACTGAAGGCAGATGCTTAACCGACTGAGCCACCCAGGTCTCCCTGTTGTCAATATTCTTTGTCTTGACCTGGCTCAGTGGTTGTAGGGTTCACCTGTGACAATCTGTTGATGTAATCATATATTTGTTTTATCTATTTTTCTATGTGTATGTTTCAATTAAAAAAATACAATTACGGGGCGCCTGGGTGGCTCAGTTGGTTGGGCGACTGCCTTCGGCTCGGGTCATGATCCCGGCCGATCATCGAGTCCCACATCGGGCTTCCAGCTCCATGGGAAGTCCGCTTCTCACTCTGACCTTCTCCCTTCTCATGCTCTCTCTCACTCTCTCTCTTTCCTAATAAATAAATAAATAAAATCTTTAAAAAAAATACAATTACAGAGCTGGAGGATTGATCCCTGTCAACATCGGCTGTCTCTCCTTGGCCCTTTAAGCAATCAGTCCCTCTGATTGTTTTCAGTTCCTGACACTGTCTTGCTGCTCATGGTCTCTAAAGTGAGACACCTTCCTAGGTACTGTCCCAGGCTCAGATATCTACATCCTTTCCTCTGGCCTCTCCATTTTTTTTTCCTACAGCCCTGCTCTTTTCTTGGGAACATGATCGATTAATTTTTTCTAATTATCTGATGACTGATATTACTTTTCTTCCTGGTAAGATTCAAATTCGGAAAAAAAAATCCTTAAGAGTGATTTTAGGGATTAGTACCATGATTCAGCCCATAGAAGTAGAGGGTTTTTTGGGGAGACAATACCTTTTATATATCACACGGTAATTGGGTCTGGACCTGTATCCCAGGCCTCTACTGAGGACTTGCCTCAGGTAAGCAGAGAAGTCCAGACAAGGTGTTCCTTGGTTCTGCCAGCATAACAGGTATCAAAAAAGACTAGCTTGATGCCCGGCTGGGTCATTTCAACATGGTGCTGGAAGAAACAGATGCTGGACTTGTCCTTGCTGAATATCAGTGATGATGTTGAATTTGCTCACTGGAAAAAAAATTTTTTTTGGCATAAATATCAGGGTGTGGTGATGATGACTAAGTATATGAGGACAAAATTGAAAAATGGAAGTATTACTCATACATCGGACTCTCTAAACCCAAGAGTTACAGACCAGAGTGAATAGGCTGGCAAAACTCTTTGGGGATGTGCCTTTTCATGTCATTCCTTTTCATCCCTCTTCTTGCAACTGGGCTTCAAGTTCCCAGGCTTATTTACCCTTCGACCAGTACTTGTGCTTATTGAATTGCTTCCTGGGTACCACTTGGCAAGGAAACCAATGAAGTATGTGGCCCAATTGCTGTTTCTGCTCACTGGGTGAGAGGTTAACACATGGGAAATAATGTTGGAAACATGCAAAGTGATACACAACTTAGTGTTACATTGAATATGACTGAAATATGTTGTGTCTGATGAATACAGTGAGTAGTCAGAAAGGGGAGAAATCATGTTTCCATTCAGCCTATTCAACCTGAAAATAATTCATAAACCAAACTGAGACTGGGGAAGAAAACTGACCACTTTTCACGTTCGCCTTTAACCCGTGTTTCTTTTTTTTTTTTTTTTTAAAGATTTTTATTTATTTATTTGAGATAGAGACAGTGAGAGAGAGCATGAGAAGGGAGAAGGTCAGAGGGAGAAGCAGGCTCCCCGTGGAGCTGGGAGCCCGACGTGGGACTCGATACCAGGACCCTGGGATCATGATCTGAGCCGAAGGCAGTTGCTTAACCAACTGAGCCACCCAGGCGCCCTAACCCATGTTTCTAAAGTTCCTCTATAAGCCAAGCAATTTGACTATTGTGGGGTACCCAAAGATGACAAAACACACTTCCACTTCCTCTGGGGAGGAATGGTGGGGAGGAAGGAGGGACTGTCACTGTTTCTCAGTTTCCTGATTTTTTTCTGTGTTTTCTGTTCTCGGGTCTCCGTTTAGATGAGAAAAATCCACATACAAGTTTGTGCTTTTATACTAAATACTAGTGAAGTCTTTTGCTTGTCAGCAGTAATAAGAGCTTCTCTGCGAAATTTGTGACAGCACTTTAAAGAGTTTTGAATAATGCACTGGCTACAGGTAAAGGGAAGAATGTTTAACTGAGGTTTACTTAACCAGAATTAACAACAGGCAATGTACAGCCAGTTGCCTACTCATCTTAAAAAATAATGTACACTTTTTTTTGTTCATAAAACTCTACCTGTTTTATTGGAGAAGATTTGGTAAATTAAAAACATGTATGAAGAAGAAAATAAAATTCACCCATGATTTCCCCATGCTTACGTGTTGCTGATATGTCAGCCTGACACGAACATTTGAAAACTGTGATCATGTCATATATGCTGTTTTGTAACCATCTTTTTCATCTTCTTCCCATGTCATAAAATATGTTTGCAAAAACGTAATTGATAAAAGCTACATAACAAGACTCCCTCGGCCATAATTCTTCTAGAAGACATTGGTTAATAAAATGTCTTAGGAGATCTATGTGGACGTTTTTCATTTCCAATCACTTGAGTAGAGCAGCTACTCATTAGGCCTTCCACTGCTACCCACCTCTGGCTTTCTCATAAATATGAGCCAGCTTGGCTCCACTAATAAGAGATAAGAGAAAGGAGAAATTTTCCCCTCAAAGTATCTGTTGTATTGAAACTTCAATTTCAGTTTATGAATCTTTTTTTTTTTTAAGACATGGAGTGTGTTTTCTTCTTTCTGGGATCCTATTTCTAGAGAAACCTGTAACCAACCTTGAAGGATGAAGTTCTCTTCGCAAAATGCAATTGATCTGGCTTCTTTCACTTGGTCCACAATTCTGGGAGTCTACTTATTGGCTTATACAAGAGTGAAAGGTACAACAATTGACTTAAAATATCTTAGGTGATGCAGACGGGAATCTTAAAGACTCTGGGAGCAGCTGGGACCTCACTGATGTTGAACACAGATGGGAATTGGTGTGATTCAGTGCAGAATGGGTTATCTCATTGTCCTCTTGACAGCAGGACTTCACTGATCCCTATCTTTAAACAGTGACTCACTCTACTCTGTCTCTACTTCTGTCCCTTTGTTACCAATTACTTTATCTTCTCTATGTCTCTTCTCTGCCTAATGGCTTCAGTTTATTCCTAACTTGCCCTTCTTAGGGCTTCTCAGGGTGTCTTTCTACTCTCTGGCTTTTTAATTTCTGCTCACACTGTGTGATTAATTTTCTCTTTACATTTCCAGTTCAAATTCTTGAAAGAGAATGGTCATAGGTAGCCACCACCATCCCTGTTTGGGTGGAGTATTCTTATCGGGTCACCTTGTAGGCCTGGCTGCCTCAGGTTCTTTGGTTCTATGAAGAGGGTTGTAATGCACAGATCATGTCTCAGCCTGCTGCCTCAACCGGGGCTGGAGTAGTTGTCTTAGAAGGGGAATCTGACCCAGCAGGACAGAATGGCCTCTTAGTCATGTTCTTCTTGCTTTGAGGTAAAAAAATAAAAAAATATATATATACTACTAAAGTAATATATTTTTCATGTTTTTTTTTTTCCCAAGACAAAATCCTCCTGACTCTTCCATTTTAAATAGTCATGTGATATAGAAACAAAGAGTCGATCGGAGGTTGTTAAAGGCTCGAGGCTGGGGGAAATGGGGAGATGTTGGTCAAAGGGCACAAACTTCCAGTTGTAAGGTGAGTAAGTTCTGGGCCTGTAATGTAGAGCAGGGTGACTATAATTAATAATATTGTATTGTAGTCTTGGAAGTTGCTGAGAGAGTAGATTTCAGATGTTCTCACCACAAAAAAAGAAAAAAAAAAAGTAACCACATGAGGTGAAGCATGTGTTAACTAACCTTATTGTGGTAACCATTTCACAATATATGTATATTAAATCATCACGTAGTACGTCTTGAACTTGCACAAGTTTCTATGTCAATTATATATCAATAAAACTGGAAAAAATAGGCATGTTACTTAGCTGTTTTCCAGCTGACTCTAATAGAAATATATTTGAGCTAACCCTTAAATTTAATATTATGGGGAAAATGTTCATGCTTTATAATGTTCAACTGCATTTTAATAAACTTATTTGCAAGAAGGTAAATGCATTTTAATAGTTAATATAGAATTGTGCCTACAGATATCAGAGATTAGCAAAGATGGGTAGGGAGGGTCTGGAATATGCTGTCTTTCATAAAGAAGGTTAAAAACATTTCCTTTTTGAAACAGAACGTTCTCAGGCATTTTCCTGGCGCTTTGCTGCTAAAATATAAATGGTTATGTGTAATGATTAACTGCAGACTGTTATTGTTGGAAATTATTTTTATATGCACAAATTTGTGATGGAAAGGAGAGTGAATTGCAAACATAAGTTTGTGTTTGGTTTTATTCTGACTTAGATTTGTCTAAGACTTAAATTGTCTTCTATATCATCTCACCACTGCAAAACAGGAAGTGAAGTCAGGCAAGAAGCTGTTTCCTGTCTTCTTGCAGAAAGGAAACAAATATGTAAATACACACAGGCAGCCTTCAGTCTCTCTCTCTACTCAACCCAGCCTATGCACAGTCCTGATTTAGCATTAGTAAAATATTATGATGTCATTTTCCTATTCTCAACTCTGGCTGTATGTTAGAATCACTTAGAAAGCTTTTAAAATAATCCCTATTTCAATGCCCCACCCTCCAGTTGTCTGATTTATTTGGTGTGGGTATTGTTTGGGCATTGATATTTTTGAAAGGCATCCTAAGTAATTCTAAGGAGCAGACAGGAAGCCACTAGGCAAGAAGACAGAATCTGAACATTTGCATTTGCCTTCAAGGTCAATTTTCTATAACCTCCCCCACCCCCCAGCTTGCTAAGAGCTGGGCAACTCATCTGGCTTCCTAAGCCTTATGTACGTTGCTTGTGCTTCCCCTCTTCTATTCTTTTTTCAGGCATTTCAAGAGTTTCCTCTCCACATATTTTTTTCTGGTTCAAATTCCTGCCCATTTTTCAAGATTCAGCTCAGTTTTTACCTCCTCCAAGAGGCCTTCCCTGACTGCCTTTGACTAGAGAAGCCTTGCTCCCCCTTCTGAACTCACAAAGCAGTTATTGCCTACAAAATAATCTAAATAATGCATCAGTCATGTTCTGCTTTGTGTTTCTCTTCTACTGTGTTAAATAGATTACTGTCACTTTTTTATGTTTGTTATCCAGCTACTTACACTGTAAGCTTCTAGCATTACTTTGTATCTTTGATGAGCTGAATGTCTTGCATAGTGCAGGAAGTCAATTGATATTCTTCCCTCCCTTCCATTCTCACTTCCACAGATGTGGTTCAGGCCTTCCTTTCTCCTGAAGTCTTGCCCTGGACCTACTGCGCCTTCCTGACATCAGACTCTTTGGATCCTTGAATCAGGCCAACGCATCAGTGGTTCACATGGCCAATGGCCAGTAAAACTAATTGTATACTTGTACTTTCTCATTCTTGCTCTCTTCCTATTTTTTACTCTACATGACACTTTGGCTTCCCTTTCCCCTCTGTCTCCTCACTTTTCTACTCCCTATTCTGCCAGGACTTGGCAAAATTCAGTTTCTCAGGTTTTGACTTCTTGTGTTCCTCTAAGATGTCAGAGTATAACATACTTTCTGGATCTTCCTGTCCCTATTCCTTTGGGCCAACACTTCCCCTGGCCAGTCTCTGGCCCAGTTGACCTAAATTATTCTGCCAGCACCCTAGGTTTGATCTGTCAAGATGCCCCTCAAAGAGAACAGACATTCTATACACTGTCTTTAGGATTCTCACCCTTTAGAAAAAAGCTGACTGAGTTGTCTGCATGATTAAAAGCTTGTGTTGGTCCCTCATTGCCTACAGAATAAGGTCTAAATCTGAGATGTCCAGTATGGGAGTGATTCACACCCAGATAAAAAAGTGAGTTCCTGATGTCAGAACAATCTGGCTATGACGTCTGTCATCCCATTGATTGCTAGGGTTAATTTGGCTAATCTGCCTGCCTGGGTGAGTGTCCTTTTCCTCCCTCATGGTTCCATGTGTTCCCCTCCCAAAGCTGAATGTAGGTCAAAGAGGATAACTTGCCCCGATAGAGGAAGATCATTCTTTCAGGAGCTGTCCTCCCCTGCTAGAACCTACAAACAAGCTCTCAAAGTCCATTTATAGAAGAAGGTAGGGTAGTCAAGGTTCTAAGACTCCAGACACATCCAAATGAGGCACTGCAGGTGGCAGTCTGCTTTTCTTAAAACACACAAAAAATTCCTCCATTATGCCATATTGCAAGTGGCTAGTGGTTATCATATTGGACAACACAAATACAGAACATTTCCATCATTGCAGAAAGCTCTGTTGAACAGTGCTCTTCTAAATACCTTATTGTAGTTCATGAGGCCTTTTAAAATCTCATCTCAACCTCTTGCTCTATCTTTTTGGCTGCTACTTACCTTCAGTCCTACCCACTTTCTCAGTGTTCCCCAACCCCTCAATGCCCTTTTACAACTCAATGCCTTTGAACATGCTGTTCCTTTTTACTGAAATGCCCTTTGAGTTTCTTTTCTGGCAAACTCCTATTTACCTTTTAAGATCCAACTCAAACATTACCTTCCTTGTGAAATTCTTTGACCTTCTCAAACACAATAATTTCTTCCTTTGTGTTTCCCTTGCTCATTAAACCTTGCTCTATTGCCCTATTGCTGTATCTTGCTATTATTTGCTTGTAAATTTGGCTATGCTCTTGAAAAGAAGATGCTGACTGCCCTAATGGTTATCTGAAATTGTTTGCTTGATGCCTGTTTGATATCAAGTATTTTCTTATTAATGTGCTTGTTATTCATGTATTTGGCATGTTTAAAAAGATCATTTGGTGCTCGCTTTAAAGTCCTTCTCCTTTGTGGTATAAACCCAGAATAACCTCCTGTCTTCCAGGTTGAAGTCCATTTCCCTTCTAATTAATTCTGACTGCACTTGAGAGGGATGTGATAGGAGGAGTTGAGAAGGTCAAAAAGAGGAACCATATATGTAGGAGCTGGTTCAGATGTGCTCAAGTTCCGGTAGCCACACAAAATATTTCGTATGTGTTTGGAAGAAGAGTGGAGAGGGAATATGGAGAAAATTAAAACGGCCCAAGGAAAGTGGGGGAATTGTGCTTGACTTTTTCCAGGTCAAGGCCAAAAGCAATGTATAATAAGGTGGGAAGAGTTATAAAGACCACTTTGCAAAAGCGTGCATTTTTTCCTCTCCTGGTATTTGATAAGATTTTAATAAATTCTTGCGACTCGAATTACTGGGAAGTAAATCCTCCTGACCAAGAAATTAAAATATGTTAGTTTATCTTCCGTGATTACGGTTAACATCACTCCGAAAGTCTTATTTTCTTCTGAGAGGGCTATAATCCTATTGACTCCGAGCCTGAGAGACGCTAGCTGATCACTCTCACTAGCCCTGCCGCAAATCCTACGGTCATTTTCCCTTAGGCGCCCCGACCACGCCCAGTGCTCAGACCACGCCCATCTAAGTCGCCCTCCCTCCCACCTCGTGTCTCCGCCCCAGGTCTAGCAGAGGAAGATTCTTATTGGTGAAGAAGTTGTTCTGGTACCGCCCTAGAGCACGGCGATAGGCTGAACCGGAGTGGGGCGGTGGTGGTTGGCTGCCTGGAGACGGGTCCCTCGCGGTGCCTGTCAGAGTGGCTGGCGGCAGTGGCGGCTCTCGGGGCTGGGTTGTCAGTCAGTGAGCCGAGGGGGAAGATGGCTCGCCGGGACCCGTTCTGTTAGGAAGAAGGGGGGCAGGTGGTGCTGCTACTCGGGAGAAAGCAGAGTAGCTGCCGTCGCTGTTGCTGCGAGTAAGACAAGTCGAGGTTCTGGAGGTGGAGCTCGGGGAGCCGCTCTGGTGAGTCCGACCGAGCTATCCACGCCGGGCCCCCAGGGCGGCTGGCGACGGATAACTTTTTTGTCAGGGAGGAGCCGGGGCGAGGCGGCGGCGGGGAGGGGACCGGGACTTTGTCCCCGGGGCGGCGCCTTCGTTGGGGATAACGGCTCCCTCGCGAGGCGCCGCGGGTGGGCGCGAGAAGGCGCTGGGCTCTAGGGGCGTCGGAGGGGCCGGAGCAGCGGGTCGGGTGAGTGGGCTGCGGCCAGCGGCTGCTTGCCCCGAAGTTGGGCTCAGCCCATTTGCTGCCTGGGTGGCGGCAGCTTTGTAAGCGTGGACTCGGGTCTTTCTCTTTCTCAGCAAGGAGCAGTCCAGAATCCGGGCGTGCCCAGGGTGCAGCCGCCTCGGCCAGACCCGCCGACCCTGTGCGGGGGGCCTCCCACCCCCATCCCGCCGCAGCTGATGCTTCGGCCTGGCCTCTCCCACTTCAGGGAGGTTACCGCTATCCGTCTAGTCTAGCGACCAAAATGGTCACCGTCGACACCCCCCATCCCCATCTTTAAAAGCAGCGTTCGCCTGGGTCTTTGGGTCTCTCGAAGGGCGGTGAGATTTCAGAAAGCAGCTACGATTCCTTCCTTGGTTATTACACTGGAGATCCCCTCTTCAGCACTTGCTCCGGTGTAGGAGTTATTCCTCTCCGGAGACTGATTTGTAACGTACCCGGGAATCGTCGGGGTTTTGTCTGAAAATGGTTGCTATAAAGACCCCAAGTTTGCACGCTTCATCAAAACTGCATATCCGCCCTTCAGCGTGCACAACTGTTCTCTGTACTCCTAAGTTTAGGCATTCCTGAAAGATTTAAATTTTGCCCTAGTGGTTTCATACTGCACAGGATCGGGACTCTGGTAAATACACTGTCACACGCCCCGCAGCGTCTCCGCTCTTCAGGTAGGGGGAGTTTGTTCCACAGGCAGGCACTAATTTCAGAGACTGTAGGAGAGGCAGTAGGACCAAACTGTCCTTTTGCAAATTATTTGTCCTTTGGGTCACACAGTAGTTTTGGGAGCCCATATGCCACCTCTTTGGTTCATGTAACACTTGACAGTTTGAGATTTTCAGCTTTTAAAATTTTATCTGCATGGAGTCATAAGGATCGCTGTAACCTTGAGTCAATGTGATAGACCCAGGAGGATTGTTTTCCATAAGAACATTCTCTTAACACCCACGGACTGGCTGGCCCTCCCTCCAATTTCTAAGCATCTTTTCTTTGGGTTAATACATTTTAAGGTTTACAAGATGAATACTGGTCCCAAACACCATTTTTTTTTTTTTTTGAAACGCAGTGAAAACCAAGCAAGAAAGAAAAAATTTAGGATCTGCTTGGCCAATAGTATCCTTAAAGTCATTTATTCAAATAATTCATTCACATAAAGTGGCTAAGAGGAAGACCATCACATATTTAGATTTAAAAAGTCTGGATTTGACTTATTTTATTCTTTTTTGATTTACTACAATTATTATCATAGAAGGATTATAAAAGCTCTTAATTATCAACATTAACAGTACTTGGATATAGACACTCAGATAAGGTGTTGGTTAGATCAGTATGTTATTCCTGCAATAGTTTTTTTTTGTTGTGTTTCTATTTTATGAAATCTGATCTTGGTTGCATTTCTTAGAGTGGCGTTCTTTTGACAGACTTCAAACATATCTTATAGTCAACTGTCTTGTTCAGGATCCTGTTGCATGGTATTTATTTTATAATGAATATTTAAAATCTTTGAAAACTGTTAGTAGCAGTGCCATTTTGGGAGTATCAAGTTTATGTTTTGTAAATAATTGAAACTATGTCAAACATATATTTATTTTGCACCACCCCAGGCTGAATAGGTTCTAGGGCAGAAATGAATGTCAAAATTCTTGTCATCAAGAAATTTACTCTGATGTACAAGACAGATCAAGTAACAGTTATGATACCATGTGATAAATGTGAATTGAGATATGCCTAGTGTAATAAGGGAGAGAGTAGGAGATGGCTAAATCAGTTTGGATGTAGGTAGAGTTAGGAGCACACAGTACAGTTTTGAAATATAATTTAGCCAAATGCAGTAGGTCAGTAACTTTCCAAGAGAACAAGTGAGAAGGCAAGGAGGCATGAGAAACTATGGCAGTTTGGAGAAGTCGTTGTCAATGACAAGTCCAAAGTCAGTAACATTGACATTAACATGACCTGAATGCAAGGGTTGGATAAGGAAATCATGGAAGACGAGAATAGTGAGGGTGGTATCCCAGGGCATGGTTTCCTTGGCTACAGGGATGGATTGAGGGCGATGAGTAAGAAGCCATTTAATTAATTTTTGTTTGAGACTCTCACCCTGGCGCAGTGAGAGAGAATCTGATAGGTTTTGTCACCTTTGGAAAGGTGACAAAAAAAGGATAGGAAAGGTCAGGACTCTGAAGTTTTTACTTGGTTCTAGTACTGGACGTGAGGGAAGATGGAGGGAAGATGATAAGTTCTATTTGCGGTTTTTTGAATTTGAGGAGACTGTGGAGCACTCAGGTGAAGATATCAATTAGCTGTTGGATCCATGGACGTGGAACTTATAAAGGAAATCAGAATTACAGGGCAGATTGGGGGTTGAATTGAAGCTGTATTGATTTGATTATATTGAAATGATACAAAGAAAGCTTTTAGTATGATCAAAGCAGCAGCTGGAGAACAGGTTAATAAAAAGCAGAAATGGGTAGAAGAATAGTGTGAAAGAGAAGAGTAGTAGTTAGAAAGGTAGGAGAAACATCAAGAAAGATGCTAAGGAAGGAGAGAATTTCAAATAGAGGAGGAATGGGTCAACAATTTTGAATGCTGTAAAGAGGTGTCAAGTAAGGAGAGGACTCCAGGGACCGGGGAATTGGTCAGGATTCCGTAGGTGACTTTAACAAGTATAGTTTTAACTGAGTAGTAGTTCAGAAAGCAGTCTTTGGAAGATTGAGAAAGAATGGATGATAAAATAGACACACTTGAGTGAGGCATTTCAAGAAAACTGAAGAAGGAAGAGAATGATCGCTATAGAGCAGTGGTTCTCATTCCAGGCTGCACATTTACAATTATTTGGGGAGCTTTTAAGAATCGTGATTTCCGGGGTGCCTGGGTGGCTCAGTGGGTTAGGGCCTCTGCCTTAGGCTCGGGTCATGGTCTCGGGGTCCTGGGATCGAGCCCCACGTCAGGCTCTCTGCTTGGTGGGGAGCCTGCTTCCCCCTCTCTCTGCCTGCCTCTCTGCCTGCTTGTGATCTCTCTCCCTCTGTCAGGTGGATAAATAAAATCTTTAAAAAAAGTATTAAAAAAAAAAAGAATTGTGATTTCCAAGGGAAAGCCCATCCCAATTTAGGGTTGAGGTGGAACCTAGACATTATATTTATTTCAACAGCTTTGTTGTAATATAATTGGCATGTAATAAACTATACATATTTAAAGTCTGCAATTTAATGTTTGACATAGGTTTTCATTTCTAAAACTATCGCCACAATCAAAATAATGAACATATCCATCACCTCCAAAAGCTTCCTTGTGTCCATTTGTAATTTCTCCCTCTCATCCTCAGGAAACCACTAATCTACTTTTTGTTACTATAGATTAGTTGCACAGGTATATTAAAGTTCCCTGGGTAATTCCAATGTGCAGGCAAGGTTGAAAACCACTGAAGAGGAATATAGGTTGAAGGAATGTTACATTTGTTTCTTTACATGCATAAAGAAAGTGAGAAGTAAGAGATTTAGGGAAGATGAGATGTTTACAGGAACTGAATCCCTGAGGAGATGGAAATGACAAATTACAAAGGAAGACAAGTTGGAAGCAGGGAAGAACACGTTAAAGATAGCACATTTCTTTGTTATCAGCATCCACATTGTCATCATGTAGTATCAAGATTGATTTTTTGAGTACTCAAAAAAATTAGAGAGCATCTTAATATTGTAGAAATGGATACTGCTCTGGAAAATCCTTAAATGGAGTCTGGGACCCCTGGCACCACCATGTAATGCTTTGTCATTTTTTGGAGGGGAGCAGATGGAATTAACAGTTTGACTATTGCTTGTTATGTAGAGACAAGTACTTCCAGAGTGTTTTTGGTCCTGTTGGAGTTAGGCTGCATATCTGCACTGAGAAAAGAGAATATTTAACATTTGAAAATCATCTTTATGCTCAGAAGAAATCCTGTTTGTTTGCCCTTTGGATATATGCTTTTTAAATACATTGGAGGATAAAATCATTGCTCTGTCTCCCAAATGAGACTAAGGAGAGTTGTGATTAGAAGTTGTCAAAGACCCACACTTTCTATCCTGAGAAAAGTAATATTTATATTTCCCCCACTTTCCCCCCTCCCCCTTCCTTCCTCCCCTCCCTCCCTCCCTCCCTTCCTTCCTTCCTTCCTTCCTTCCTTCCTTCCTTCCTTCCTTCCTTCCTTCCTTCTGGCTCAGTATTTGGATATATTTAAAAGTTGAGCTCTACCAGTTCTGGTAATAATAATAAGTCCAGGGCTTATTCCTCATTTTGATTTTTATTTTTGGCAGGGAGCTGAAAGCAGAATAATTAATTCTAAATATTACTGGACATTGTTACTTGATCATAAATAAAATGGAGCAAAAACTCTTGTCTGATTTCTAAAGTTCTGAAAAATTTCTGAAAAAAAAAGTTCTGAAAATTTCTTTCACTGTAATTAGGGTATCAAAGTATGATCTGACCTAGACAGTAGGCATCCTTAATTTTTGTGCAGCCTAATAGAGTGGGAATATCAATGTTAGCATGATTTTAGATACAATTGTTAGTATAGTGACAGCGATTTTGTGAACATTCTATATTTTCCTAATTACTAATGTAAGATATAATAACTGTAAGAAATTTGGAAAACTTAGGAATGCATAAATGATAAATAACATTTAGAATGCCTCCACCCAGAGATAATTATTCACACATTAGTGAATATCTTTATAGGTTTGTTTTAATGAGTATTTACTTTTTTTGTTAAAAAAATGAAACCATACTGTATGTACTATGTTTTTGTTTTTTGTACATGCTCTTTTGTTACTAGCTTATTTTCACTTTATTGAATGAATGCTTATCTGAATCAATAAAATATTCTTTTATAGAAAAATATCATTTTAAACCTATGGTTAATATTCCAGAATACAAAAAAAAATTCCAGAATATGGATTTACTATCATTTATTTCAGGTGTTGAAAATTTAACCTCAGGGCACCTGGGTGGCTCAGTTGGTTAAGCAACTGCCTTCGGCTCAGGTCACGATCCCAGAGTCCTGGGATCGAGTCCCACATTGGGCTCCCAGCTCCACAGGGAGTCTGCTTCTCCCTCTGACCTTCTCCCCTCTCACGCTCTCTCTCACTGTCTCTATCTCAAATAAATAAATAAAAATCTTAAAAAAAAAAAGAAAATTTAACCTCTTTCCAGTAATTTTGAATGAATAGTGTAGCAGTTAGCTTGATAGATTAATCATTGCCCATATCTTTATTTCCTTAAGATAAATTCTGACATCAAAAGGTATGCATATTTTAATTATTTTAAATAAATAGTAATAGATTGTTTTTCAGAAAGGCTTAATATTCATTTTTTTGGTTGTACTTGAGAATGCTGGCAACTTTCCATTTTCAACACTATGAATTAAAAAACTTTCTGACATTTTTGATATGAAAAACTGTATTTTCTGTATTTTTAAATCTCATTGATTATTAGTGACATATATATATGATTTTTTCCTAAGCTTAGTGACATATGTGTGTGTGTGTATATATAATATCATTTTTTTCTAGGCTTTCTACTCTACTTCATGAGGCTGTTTATTTTTTGTTCCAGTAATTTCAAAAAGTCTTAGTTTATTGTAACTTTTTAAGGTATCTTACTGTATGGTTGTGTGAATTCCTATTATCTTTCTCAAAACATTTTTAGCATTTCTCATATATTTCTTTTTTCAAATTAACCTTCGATTCAATTTATTAAGATCTCAAAAAAACCCCAGTGGAATTTCAAATTAATTTTTTTGAGGTAGATGTGATATCTTACAATATTTTCATTGTTTCTTCAAGTCATTTTTAAAAATTTATTTTATTTTTTTTATTAAGTATATTCTACCCCCAACGTGGGGCTTGAACTCGCAATTCTGAGACCAAAAGTCACATGCTCTACTGACTGAGCCAGCCAGGCACCCCCAAGTCATTTTTAAATGACTCAGTGTTTTATAGTTTTCTAATGTTATTCTGCCTATTTTTAAAGTAAATTTTTGATATTTTAAAACTTGCTATTGCCAATGGAATCTTTTTTCATTGTATTTTAAAGAATATTGCATCTTCCCAATGGAAGATAGAAAAGTTGGTGATTTAGGTATATTGTTTCCTAACTGGTCATTTTATGAAATTATTAATTCTTACAGTTTTTTTTTAAGATTGTTTAAATTTATTTATTTGAGAGAGAGAGAGAGACAGAGAGAGTGCACAGCAGTGTGGAGATAAGGAGCAGAGGGAGAGGGAACAAATCTGAGGCAGACTCCCTGCTGTGCAGGGAGCCAGATGTGGAGCTCAATGGGAGGATCAGGAGAGCATGACCTGAGCCAAAGTCAAGAGTTGGATGCTCAACTGACTGAGTCACCCAGGTGCCCCTTAATTCTTAGATTTTTTTTTTTTTAAAGATTTTATTTATTTATTTGACAGAGAGAAAAAGACCACAAGTAGGCAGAGAGGCAGGCAGAGAGAGAGGTGGAAGCAGGCTCCCCACTGAGCGGAGAGGCCGATGCGGGGCTTGATCCCAAGACCCCGAGACCATGACCTGAGCTGAAGGCAGAGGCCTCAACCCACTGAGCCACCCAGGTGCCCCTAATTCTTAGATTTTTATTGGATTTTGTAATACAGCAGTTATAGCATTTATAAATGATGATAATTTTGTCTTGCCAATATTTAATCCTTATTTCCTGTTTTACATTAAATGTCTAGAGTACTGTTAAATTATATTAGTGAATAGTGAGCGTCTTTGGCTGATTTCTCATTTGAATGAAAATCCCTTTAGTGTTTTACAGTTGTGTATTCCTTCTGAAAACTTTTTTTTTAGCATGTTAAGAAATTAGTCTTCCTTAACTCCTTTTTAGAATTGAGATTTAATTAGAAAAAGATAATAAATTTGATCACATACCCTCGTGATGTATGTTGAGATGATCATATAGTTTTTCTTCTTTTACCTATTGGTTGATGAATTATGTTAGAGGACTTTCTAGTAGATTTCACCAAACAATTGCTGTCTTTGTAAAGACAAAGTTGTCTTTGTAAAAGCAACTTGATAATAGCATATCTCTTTGAAGTAGTGCTAGATTTGATTGCTATGTAAGATTGTCTTTACTATTCCTCATATTAACTTTTTTAGGTTTCGGTTTCTGCATGTACTAGCTTTGCAAAATAAAAAAAGGGAGGGGCACCTGAGTGGCTCAGTCAGTTAAGCTTCTGACTCTTGGTTTTAGCTCAGGTCATGATCTCGGGGTGATGAGATTGAGCCCCACATCTGGCTCCCCACTCAGCAGGAAGTCTGCTGGAGATTCTCTCCTTCTCCCTCTACCTCTTCTCTCCATGCATGCTCTATCTCTCAAATAAATAAATGAATCTTTAAGAGAGAGAACTCTATGGTGACTAACATAATATAATAAAAAATCATAAAAAAATAAAGGGGAGAGAGAGAGAAGCTTTCCATCTTTTTATATGCTCTGGTAATTAATCTTTTCCTTAAGGTCTGAAATAATTTAGCTATAAAAATGACTAGGCCTTTTGGATTGAATACAGTTTTTGAGATTTTCATATGTGCTACTTTCTAAGTACTTTGCATAATTAATTTAATTTAATCTGTGCACAACTTTATGAGATATAAGTATTATTATCCTTAGTCTATAGATAAACTGAGACTCAGAGAGGTGAAAATACTTGTTCAAGTTCAGCAACTAGTGAATGGTAGAGAGTTTAAGCTGAAGTTCTATCTGATGCCATAGGTCATGTTTTTAATAAGTACCCTAATTTTTCCCAGATCATACTCCTTCCTTATTCTCAGTTACTGAGAAATAAATTTAATTATTTTATTTGAGTGTCTTATTGTTTTCCTTTTTGCCCAATTAATTTCAGTTTTTGGTAACCTTGTCATAATTTTTACTGTTTTGTTCTATATGATATCATATCTTCTGCTATTTTAACAAATACATCCAAGTATGGTTATGGTAGAAGATCCCAGAATGGGAATGGGATGATTATATAAATATAATGTATTTTATATAATTTATATTTTAATTTATTGGGGATTCAAGAGCAATTTGCTTTCCTGAATCCGGTTTGTACCTTGTGAAGAATGTTAAATGCAACAGAGATAAAACTTCCAGAAGATGTGGGAATAGTACTTTTCCATTTTAGTTTAAATATTTGTCATTATTGAGGCTTGCATCAGGATAGCTTTTTAGTAGTAAATGTTAAGTGATATTTGTTTGGTGTGTGTTTTCCTGAACAAAGAGTCTTTTGATTAACTGATGAACATTAGTTGCTTTCTCATATAAATGCATAAGGATTCATTCAGTTTTTGTACTTGACTTAATGAAAACATTTTGAGTTCTTAAACTGTACTATGAAGATTATTTGAGGCTTTAGCTATTGGAAGATTTACATTTCCTCTTTTATGGAATGATATTTAGGCTTGGAAATTTGAGAGAATAATATAAGCCCTAAAAATGCTTAAATTGGGCTAGCAGTTATGAACTCTATTTTTTTAAAAAAATATGTTTTTTATTTATTTGAGAGAGAGAGAGCAAGAGTGTGAACCATGGGGAAGGGACAAGCAGACTCCCTGCTGAGATGGGAGCCTGACTTGGGGCTTGATTCCAAGACCTTGGGATCGTGACCTGAGCTACCCAGGTGCTCCTTATAAACTCTATTTGAATCTTTGAGCTTGCCTGGGTTTTCTTTCCCTTTCAAATGTAAAGGATTAATTTAGTCAAGGTATTGATTGTGATCAATGTACACATCCTGCACTTCCCACCTCTGCCCATGGGGCTATGAAAAGTTGCCAGTCTGACCTCTTTAAACTTACCAGGTATATATATATTCCCTTTTGAACTCAAAGTTTAACGTTCCTGCTGATTTGTTAATCCATAGATTAACAAATAACCACTACTGTGGTGGATGGAGTGGCAACATAAAACCCTAAGCAGTGTATACTGTAGTAGTGTAGAAGAGGGAGAGACTATTTTGGGAAATTATGAACCTTCAAGTGGGTCCTGATAAGGGAATGGAAGGGAAGGTGGAAGTAGTTTAGAAATGGGTTGGAGAGAGAAATGTCTAAGTAGGGAAGGTAGACATGTGCGTATTGAATGGATTGTTCAAGAAGTACAGAAACTCAGAATGCTTACGTGGGTCATAGAACCAGACAGTGAAGTCTTCTTAGAGTTTTGGAAAGGAAGATGCTTCTGTCAAGGTTAAAGAGAAAGAATATTGAGAAAAAAACCACAATAGATTTGTCATTTCTAAGGTGATGGAAAGTATATGAGGAGAACCAAATACATACTGTAAAGTGGGATAAGGAATAAATTGATGGTGAAATAATTGGAGGTAGTGGCAAGAGATTAGGCTACTAAATCATAAAGTTAATCTGTGAAGAATAAATAAGGATGGAAGTAGCTGGAGAGCATTAGAATATAATGAAGCCTTCCTCCTATCCCCAGCCCTGCAATCTCCCCTTTTAGGGACTGTAAGCTTTTGAAACATATCCTTGATTGTCCAGTTGATAAATACTTTGTTAGTAATAATTAGAACTATGATTATTGAGCCTCTATGGTGTGCCAGTGCTTTATTTGTATTGTTTTTAATCCCTAAAACATTCCTGTGATGCAGACATTATCACTACTTTTCACAGTGGAGAGATTGAGATTGCAAAGTGTAAGTAATTTGCTGAAAGTGAGCATGAGTGTTTTGGATTTTTTGTTGTGCCATGTTGCTTTTTCTATTTGTTGAGTGAGATGTGTTAAAACACTAGAGGGGAAGGGTGCAAAAGGACTGTAAGGTATGATTACTCTCCAAATAGAAATGGAAGAGAAATTTTAGCTATGTTGCCATAATTTGTGTTAACCGCATTTTGTATTTAAAATGTTTTATAAATGGATTCCTTTTTTTTAAAAATATTTTATTTATTTATTTGACAGAGAGAGAGAGAGAGAGAGCGCACAAGCAGTAGGAGCACCAGGCAGAGGCAGAGGGAGTGGGAGAAGCAGACTCCCCGCCAAGCAAGGCCCACCCCCCCCCAACACGGAGCTAGATCCCAGGACCCTGAGATCACGACCAGAGCTGAAGGCAGACACTTAACCAGCTGAGCCACCCAGGCACCCCTCCTTTTTTTTTTTTTTAAAGATGTTATTTATCTGTTTGAGAGAGAGTGTGTGAGAGCAGAAGTAGGGAAGAGGGGCAAAGGCAAAGGGAGAAGCAGGCTCCCTGCTGACCAGGGAGCCAGACATGAGGCTCCAACCAAGGACCCTGGGATTGTGATCTGAGCCAAAGGCAGATGCTTAACCAACTGAGCCACTCGGGCACCCCCAAAATAATTCCTTTCAATAGGCTTCTCTACCATATGTGTAACATTTAATTTTTAACAAGTCCCTTTCTCTGGGAAGATAAGGTGCTTTTTTTTAAATCGATAATAATGATAGATTTGAGAGGAAAGGAAGAACTGGCCAAGAAAGGTAACATCAAAAAAAGTAAGGGTAAAGCTTGTTCTTTTCACTATGAGAACTTCAGATATGCTACACCGGTGTATGTTTTAGGTAGCACCTCAGGAAGGCCAGCCTCTTCATGGAAATGGTGTTGAGTTGGTCACTCAGAGCAGGTACTTTCCATGTCAACAGATTATAAAGATTATAAACAGATTATAAAGCTCCAGAGTTCATAGTTATATAATGTGATTTATGGCACTTGGATTCCATCAGTCAGGAATTGGTTATTGGTGAAAGGGTCCAAACAGATGTTTAGTTTTCTGTTATAAATCCTTTCTTCAGAAACAATACGTAATTGAAAAAGAAATGCTTAAACTACTTTAGGGATTCTAAACATTCTTATAGTTCTTTCTTTCTTTTTTTTTTTTTTTTTAGTAATTTCAAGTACTTGGGGAGGAACCAAGAGAGGAATTTTTGTTATACTACTTTTAGTTTCATATTCAGTTGCAAAGCAACATCTAAGTTACATTTTGTTACACTCGTATAAAACTTAATATTATTGAAAACTTAAAAATGTATAATTAACCTCTGCTAAAACAAATTGACTGTTACCCCAGTTAATATGAATCAGCACAATCATACTGAACAATTTATTGCAGCTTTGCATCCTGCAATTTTTAAATCAAGATAAACAACTATCTTAATAAGATCCACTAGGTTTCTGACTGAGACGAATTAAGCAGAACTTTATAGTACAGTCAAGATCTGTTGCTTTTATTTTTATGGCTTGACTAGTACACATTACCTTCATTAATTGTGTTTACTTGCATTTTCTCATTCCACCCTCCCTTTGCCCCCATCATTTTCGAATTGAACATCTGAGCCTCTATTGGCAGACTTTATTAATGGTTGAGAGTTTCATTCCAATTTACAAAAGGGCAGTGACTCACTCTAAGATATCAACTCAACCCACAAGTCAACTGGAATTTGGTTCTCAACATTTCTCTCTTCCTTTGTTCCCAACATTAGAGCAGGGAAAACTGCCACTTAGAATGCAAAAAGCTTTAAAGAAATTAAAGCAGATCTGTGCTTTGGAAAGTGTATTTCTGTATGCTATAATTTTGGGGAAAGAGAGAAGAAAAAGGGGCAAATGATAGCAAAATGATTGCAAGGTAAAATTTACATTGGGCTTTCTTTTACATTCCTCCCCCTTTCCTCATAATATTTGTTTTTATTGTATTTGCTTATAACCTGATTTGCCTTGCTTTATTTCAAAAGGGATTAAAGGACACTCACTCTTGCTATGTTTTAGGTTTAACTTGTCTCCCCTAGTGGACTGTGAATCCTTCAAGTCAGGGACTATGTCATATTCAGCTTTGTAAACGTAGCATAGTAGACATTCAATAGTTTATGAATAAATGGATGATATTTAAACACCTCTAAAACAAGAAAAGAGAGTGAGATTACTTGCTTCAACTCTAGTTTATTGCAGCTGAATAAACTGCATTGTGGGCTGAATCATGTCTCCTGCCTCCCCTTTTTATACATTGAAGGCCTAATACCCAGGACCTCAGAATGTAACCCTAATTGGAGATGGGCACTTTATGGAGGTAATTAAGTTAGTTAAAATGAGGTAATCAGGATGGGCCCCAACCCAATATTACTGGTGTCCTTATAAGAGGAAATTGGGACAGGACTTGTACAGACTGAAGATGATGTGAAAACACAGGGAGAAGATGGCTACAAGCCAAGGAGGAAGGCCTGGAACAGATCCTACCTTGTGACTCTCAGTAGGAACCAACCCTGCTGACCCCTTGAGCTTGGACTTCTAGCCTCCAGAAATGTGAGAAAATAAATTTCTGTTGTTTAGGCCACAATCTGGTACTCTGTTACAGGAACCCTAGCAAACTAATATGGGTGACTTGTCTGCTTGGATGTAGCAAAATCCCAAATACACTTAATTTACCTTTTCCCAAGGAACAGTTTGCAGTGCTCAATGCCAAAACCTTAAAACTAATTGGGATGGCTCAGTGCAGAAAGTAATAACTATTTGTCGCTTTTCATCTCCCCCCACAGTACAGGCAATGGCAAGCAACTGACTGATTCTTTAATTCAACTGAATTTGTTTGGTTTGGCAAGGAGAAAGTGTTTATGGGGTATTTGTGTTCTTAAGTGTTCAAGAGCCTCAGCCAATAGACCTGGTTGCTTTTTCAAAGTAGAAACTGGAAGAAGACTGAATACAATACTTTTTAATACAATGTTAATTTGAACTAATGCTTGTACATAATCTTAGCAACATTACTTTGCCTGTGTTATAATCAACAGGAGCTGAGCAGTGTATCTTTTGGCTCATGCCTATTGCTTTGATAGTTGCCAAATCCTTTGATCATCAACGAATCATACTGAGTTGCCTTAGTTATTTTCAACATTTTTCACCACATGCTTTAGCCATAAGCTAGATAGACATGCATTTTTTTTGCCATTTATTTCTTGTTTTTTTAATTGGACTAATATTAACTAGTGCTGTGTTTAGTGAACTCCTTTAAACTGTTTTGAAATACTTTTCTGAAAGAGAAAAATTTTGAACATATACAAAAGTAGAACGCTTGCTCTTTCATCGTTTGGAAGCAGTTATCAGAGTTCTGAGACTAGGGTAAAATAATTAATTAGTGAATTGAGTGTCACTTTGCTAAAGATGATTTTGCTTAGCATCCCGTAATGCTGTGTGTATCCATCAATACTAAATTCTGGTCAACGAGCTATATGTGTATATGTGCTGCCGAAGCGAGCACTGCTATGTGTATAAGTTAAAAGGGGCTCAGGGAAGGAAGTCTCCTTAAAAAAAAGAAGGAAGACATCATTTTTCCTCCTTACCCTTTTTTTCCTGGAATGTAAGCAGGATAGTATGGTAGCCATCTTGAAATGTGAAGTAGCCTTGAGGATGGAAGGATTTTGCTAGGATAGTAGAGCAAAACAGAGAGCTGCTACCATACCAGCCCTGGATTGCCAGCCTCTTCCTATTCGTTTTTAATGAGAAGGAAATAAACTTTATGTTTAAGTCATTGTTATTTGGATTTTACTATACTATGTACTTGATTTCTAGCCAATAAAATCACTTAAATTATAGTAATTCAAATAGTGTGGTAGAGATACAGGAATTATAAAAAAGATCATTGAAATAAAGAGTCCAGAAACAGACCCAAGTATATGACAATTTAATGTGTATTAAATGTATTAATTCTTACCTGTGGGAAATGATTGAATAAATGGTGTTGACATAACTGGTTATTCATTTGGGGAGAATAGGTTAGATTCACACTGTGTGTGTGTGTGTGTGTGTGTATTTAAAAAATCCAGAAGAATTAATGATTTATCACTTAAAAAATAAAACTGTAATAATTCTAGAGGAAAACATTGGAGAAAATTTTTATGAAGCAAAATTCAGTATTAATAAAGGAAATAATTATCAGTCTTGATTATGTGAAAATGTAAAACTTTCTATACAGTGAAAATACCAAAAACAAAGCTACAAGACAAATGACAAAACTGAGAAAATATTTGTAACATTTAAAAAAGATAGCTCTACAAATACATTTATTTTTTATTTATTTAAAATCAATTTAATTAACATAGAGTATATTATTAGTTTCAGAGGTAGAGTTTAGTGATTCATCAGTTGCATATAATACCCGGTGTTCATTACATCAAGTGCCCTTGTTAATGGTCATCACCCAGTTTACCCAATTCCCTACCCCAACTCCCCTCCTACAACCCTCAGTTTGTTTCTCGTAGTTAAGAGTCTTTTATAGTTTGTGTTGCTCTCTGATTTTGTCTTATTTTATTCTTATTCTTATTTTATTTTTTTATTTTTCCTTCCCTTCCTCCATGTTCATCTGTTTTGTTTCTTAAATTCCACATATGAGTGAAATCATATGATAATTGTCTTTCTTTGACTTATTGCGGTTAACATAATACCCTCTAGTTCCGTTCACATCATTGCAAATGACAAGATTTCATTCTTTTTGATGGCTGAGTAATATTCCACCATCTATATATACCACATATTCTTTATCCATTCATCTGCTGATAGACATCTGAGCTTTTTTTTTTTAAAGATTTTTTACCTATTTATTTGACAGAGAGAGAGAGAACACAAGCAGGCAGAGAGGTAGGCAGAGAGAGAAGGGGAAGCAGGCTCCCCGCTGAGCAGAGAGCCTGATGCAGGGCTCTATTCCAGGACCCCGAGATCATGACCCGAGCCGAAGGCAGAGGCTTTAACCCACTGAGCCACCCAGGCGCCCTGACATCTGGACTCTTAACATAGTTTGGCTCTTGTGGACATTAGTGCTATAAACATTGGGGTGCATGTGCCTGTTTGAATCACCATGTTTGTATCCTTTGGAAAACTACTTAGTAGCTCAATTGCTGGGTCATAGGGTAGCTCTATTTTTAACTTTTGAGGAACCTCCATACTGTTTTCCAGAGTAGCCGCACCGGCTTGCATTCCCAACAGTGTAAGGGGGTTCCCCTTTCTTCATATCCTCACCAACATCGATTGTTTCCTGAGTTGTTAATTTCAGCCATTCTGATGGGTGTGAGGTGGTATCTTATTGTGGTTTTGATTTGTATTTCCCTGATGCCAAGTGATGTGGAGCATTTTTTCATGTGTCTGTTGGCCATTTTTATGTCTTCTTTGGAGAAATGTCTGTTCATGTCTTTTGCCCATTTTTTGATTGGATTATTTGTTCTTTGGGTGTTGAGTTTGATAAGTTCTTTATAGATTCTGGTTACTAGCCCTTTATCTGATAAGATGTTTGCAAATATATTCTCCCACTCTGTCAGTTGCCTTTTGGTTTTGTTAATTGTTTCCTTTGCTGGGCAAAAGCTTTTTATCTTGACCATGTTCCAATAGTTTATTTTTGCTTTTGTTTCCTTTACCTTGAAGACAGGTCTAGAAAGAAGTTGTTGTGGCTGAGGTCACAGAGGTTGCTGCTGCCTGTGTTCTCTAGGATTTTGGTGGACTCCTCCTCACATTTAGGTCTTTTATCCATTTCGAGTTTATTTTTGTGTATGGTGTAAGAAAACGGTCGAGTTTTATTCTTCTGCTTATGGGTGTCCAGTTTTCCAAACACCATTTGTTAAAGAGACTGTCTTTTTTTTCCATTGGGTATTCTTTCCTGTTTTGTCAAAGATTAGTTGATCATAGAACTGAGGGTCTATTTCTGGCTTTTCTATTCTGTTCCATTGATCTATGTGTCTTTGTTTGTTTGTTTTGTTTTGTTTATTTGTTTTTTTTTTGTTCCAGTACCATACTGTCTTGATGATTACAGGTCTGTAATAGAGCTTGAAGCCTGGAATTTTGATGCTACTAGCTTTGGTTTTCTTTTTGAACATTTCTTTGGCTATGCTGGGTCTTTTCTGGTTCCATACCAATTTTAAGATCGTTTGTTCCAGCTCTGTGAAAGATGATATTTTGATAAGGATCGCATTGAATGTGTAGATTCATGGAGGCGGGGTGGAGAGGGGAGGAAGAGGGGTCTTGCCAGGCTTCTGCCTTTTGCTGGCCCCCTGCTCCAGTGGTAGTCGCCCTACCATGCCAGGTTTGTGGCTTACGGCAACACTGAACAGAAAACTGGTGCCTAGACTCACAGTTTTCAGTCAGCTTTCCCGCTCTGATGCTTGGGAACTCTGCCTCAGTCAGGCACCTCCATTCTTTTTGTCACCCTGGGGATCCTGAGACCACAGTGTCCCACCTGGGATTCTGCTCTGCTTAGCCACCTGAGCACCTTTAGGCCAGGGATGTCCCCAACTGTAGCAGCCTTCTAAAAGTTCGGATTTTGCACTCCACTCCTTATGCAAGTAGCCTCCTTATGCAAGCTCCCTACCCCCAGGGTTTATCTTCTATATATTATTATACCCTGGATTCATGTCTTTGCACCTCCTACCTTGCAAAAAGTGGTTGCTTTTCTATTTGCAGAATTGCAGTGACTCTTTTCTCAGATCTCCAATTGACTTCACAGGTGTTTAGAGTGATTTGATAACTAGCTGAATTCCTAGGACCAGATGAAATGAGAGTCCCCTACTCCTCCACCATCTTAACTCCTCACCTACATATAAATTTAAAAGAAAAAAATAAGCAAAGTATGAGTAACCAACTCACAGAAGAGGAAATAGAAGTAACCAATAAACATTTGAGGAGATTTTCAAAGAAATGCAAGTGGAAGTCTGCACTGTGGCTTTTTTGGCCCATAAAATTGGCAATAATGAAGAAGATAAATAATATCTACAATTGGTTAGGGTGTAGGGAAATGAGCACTTTCATTTATTCTTCGTGATATATAACATGATATAATCCTTTTGGAGGGTAATTAAATTTCAATCACAAGTAACCTTTGATCCAGCATCCCAAGTCTTTCCTATAGAAGTACTTGTAGAGATACAAGAAAATTATCACAGCATTGTTTGAATAGCAAAAATTGGAAACAACCATTTTAAAGGACTGGAAAAAATTTCAGAAATGGGTAATAACCCCTAACTTAATAGATTTAGCTAAAATTTTAATATTCAGAAGGTTTTTTTTTTTTAAAGAGACCAATTTCTCTATGTATATTCTATGGTATATTAGTTATCTGTTGCTGTGTGACAAATTACCCGAAAACCTAGTAGATTAAAAATAATACAGATTCATTATTCTTGTGATTTATGGGTTGACTGGGTTCAGTGGGGGCAGTTCTGCCTCTGTATAGCTGAAATCAGTCTAGCTGAAATCACTTGTGCAGCTGCATTTATCTGGGAGCTTACATGAGGCTTAAATCCCCAAGATGACCTCTCATCTTCCAAGATTTTTCTCCATGTGGCTTCTTAGCCACATGTCTATCCCTGAGCTTTTATAGCATGGTAGCTACCTTCTAAGAGGAAGTATTTCTAGAGGACATGCTCCAAGTGCAAGCACTTACTAAGCCTCTGTTGGCTTATGCTTGTTAAAGTCCTTTGGCCCAAATAGGTCACGCTGCCAAGCCCAGTATCAATGTGGGAGAGAACTGCATGAAAGCATAAATAGTAGAAGGGGTTGTTTGTTGAAGGCCATAAATATAATGGTAATAGGCTGCTACATATGGGAAAAATAAAGGTAAAAAGATAAAGTCTTGGCGAGAGTTATTCCTTTTTGGGGGGGGTGAAAAAAATCAAAACACAAATTGACTGTTATCTTATATACCACTCTTCTCCGTAACTTTGTAAAAAAATTGTTATATTTATTTATAATAATTTTTTAAGTTTAGTTAACACACAATGTAACATTAGTTTCAGGTGGAGAACTTAGTGATTTGACAAGTTTATTCACTATGCTATGTTCACTGCAAGTGTAGTTACCATCTGTCCCTTACATTGCTACTACAGTATCATTGACTGTATTCCTTATGCCATGCTTTTTTCCCCCATGATTTATTCGTAGAAGGTAGTTATTTTTAATAAAAATGTATTATGTTGACATGAACTAGGTTTATTGTAACAAGTGTTTAAAGTTTTGTCATTAAAAATTTCAAATATAGTAAGTATCAGTAAATATAACCACCATAGTCAAAAGATGTTTGGGATTCTCAGTAATTTTTTTTAAGATTTTATTTATTTATTTGACAGAGAAAGAGAGATCACAAGTAGGTAGAGAGGCAAGCAGAGAGAGAGAGGGGGAAGCAGGCTCCCTGCCCAGCAGAAAGCCCGATGTGGGGCTTGATCCCAGGACCCGGAGATCATGATCTGAGCAGAAGGCATAAGCTTTAACCCACTGAGCCACTCAGGCGCCCCAAGGGATTATCAGTAATTTTTAAGAGTAAAGAATTTTCATAACTGTTGCTTATATAGTATATGAATGGAAAAGAGTTTGAAATAACACAATAGTATAACAGTACTTTCTTATGAAGAGTGGGATAGCAACATTGAGAAGGATGACATTTCTTTTAATTATGTGGAAAAGATGTGTTTAGTAATTAAAAAATCTCCAGTATAGAAAAATATTAGTGGAGATGGGAGATTAATAGTCCGCCAAAGTGTTTATAGTTTTTTGTTTGTTGTTTTCTTTTTTAATAGAAATTTTAAAGTTTTTTTTTTTTTACAGTTGCACAATAAGCAGAATCCTTGTTTTAGCCTCTACATTGCTGATTTTATATATTTCTGATGATTTTATCATGATTCTAGCATTTGTAATTATTCCCCTGGAAAAAATAAAGTGCTATCTTGATTCAATTTCCCCCTTATTCATCCTCCTCACTTCTTTTGCCATCTGGATTACAGGCTCCTATAGACACAGACCATATCTTACTGTTCTTTGCTATTAGTACAAAGTAATAGACATGATTTGCATTCTACTCAGTAGGCACTCAGGGCTTATTGAATTATTAATGTTGCAATTTGAATACATAGTAATATTTACTTTTTGCATAAATAAAAATATTAAATGAGTTATCCACATTACCTCCCATCCTAAGTTGGTTTTTGCCTTGTTTTGTTCTCTTTCTTTGTTCCCTCTCTGGCCCTGACTGGCCTATAGTATGAATAAATTGTATGAGCTAGACTGTAGACAGGGCATGAATATTAAATTTGCCAACCTGAGGTCCTGATTTACAAAATACATAAAAACATTATTTAGCACCATACTGATTATACAATATCGTGAATACTGATATTGAATGTTTAATGAATGGTATTGAGGAAAATTTTATAATTTGAAATGTTTATACTTATCTCTTAAAATCTGTCAACACAAATTTTGTAATTTGTATCTTAGTTTAGTACTAGAGTTTCATGGACTTTGATTTACTAAGGTAATACTTGAATCATTTAGTATAAACTATATATTTAGTTAAAGATGCTAAAAACATTTTGGAAAATACTTATTTCAGCCAATAATTGCTCTTATAGATTTCTATCCAAAATTAAAGGTAAAATCATTCAATTTGTGATACTTTTATTTTTAATTAAATGTATAACATATTAATGGATGCTTCAGAGTTACAAAATTCTAGTAAAAGATTTTCTAAGCCAAGATCAATCAGTTAATCAATCTCTAAAACAATCAGATTTTGCTGCTATGACTCATGGGTACAGTGCCATAGTTCTCTCCTGATAATCTGCTTTGCCAACCCAAATACTTCATCAACACAGGCCCTGAGTTTTTCCCGGGTAGGTTTTAAAAAGCAGAGAAGTAAAAGGAAAATATGGTAGAGAGGAAAAGAATAGGCAAAGACATGAAGATTGGAATGGCATGATGTATTTTGGAGAATAGCAATAAGTAAAATTTAGATAGGTAAATTATGGCCGTATTATAAGGGGAGCTTGAGGTGGAAGATCTGATAGAAATGATGTGGAAAGTGTCATAGTATGTTTCTGGAAAAAAGCAGTGTTTTAGGAAGATTAGTCTGGCAATAATTGTGCATTGTACACTGGAAAAGACACAGGATCAGGAACACTGTGTGAACTGAGTATAGTACACTGTGAACTGCAGTATAACCTCTGACTGAGGGTGTCACTGTAGAGATGAAGAGCAGATGGTAAATTTGACAGGCATTATGAAAGATGAAATGTATTCCTTTATTCAACAAATATTTATTAAATACTGTATATATATTTATGCTTCTGATATCTGGGTTGAACTTTGCTGATAATTACACCACTTTATTTATATATTTATTTATTTATTTATTTATTTGAGAGAGCATGAGAGAGAGAGAGGAATCATAGAGGGAGAGGGAGAAGCAGACTCCCCGCTGAGTGGAGAGCCTTGTTGGAGGGTTTGATCCTAAGACCCGAGGATCATGACTTGAGCCAAAGACAGACCCTTAACCGACTGAACCAGCCAGGTGCCCCAACACCACATTTTAAACTTTAAAATTATGAACATTGGTGGTGAAGTTCTTAACATTCTCTTTTCTGGTAATTTGTAATTTAAAACAATTTTTTTTTAAATTTTTAAGTAGGCTCCGTGCCTAGCATGGAGCCCAGTGCAGGGCTTGAACTCATGACCCTGAGATTGAGACCTGAGCTGACATCAGGAGTTGGATGTTTGACTGAGGCACCCAAGCACTTCTAGTGATTTGTAATTTTAAAAATAATTTTATAGACATTTTTAAAATCAATAGCAAACATTTTTTTCCTAATATGCCAAAATAATTTGTACTTTGATTAAACACATTGGCCAAAATGTGGAGAGAGCCAAGTTGCCCTTCAACAGATGAATGGATAAAGAAGTCATGGTCCATATGCACAATGGAATATTACTCAGCCATCAGAAAGGGTGAATACCCAGCTTTTGCGTCAACATGGATGGGACTGGAGGAGATTATGTTAAATGAAATAAGTCAAACAGAGAAAGTCAATTATCATATGGTTTCACTTATTTGTAGAACATAAGGAATAGCATGGAGGGCATTGGGAGAAGGAAGAGAAAAATAAAGGGGGAGAAATCAGAGTGAGAGACAAACCATGAGACTATGGTCTTCAGGAAACAAACTGAGGGTTTTAGAGGGGAGAAGGCGAGGTGATGTGTTAGCCCCATGATGGGTATTAAGGAGAGCAGGATTGCATGGAGCACTGGGTGTTATATGCAAACAATGAATCATGGAACACTACATCAAAAACTAATGATGTACTGTATGGTGACTAACATAACACAATAAAAAAAAAGGAATTAAAAAAATAAACACATTTGGAAGGCAGCTACTTAATATGAGAAATCCTCTGTCAAGGAAATGGACCTTTCTTAATGACAGTGCTTTATTTTTTAAAAATTATTAAAGAGATTTTTTATTTACTTATTTGAGGGAGAGAGAGAGAGAGAACAAGAACAAGCAGGGGGAGTAGCAGAGGGAGAGAGAGAGGGGAAGCAGACTCTTTGCTGAGCCAGAGCCTGATGTGGGGCTTGATCCCAGGACCCCAAGATAATGACCTAGGCCAAGGCTAGTCGCTTAACTGACTGAACCACCCACGCACCCTGAAGAGTGCTTTATTTTTTGAAAAATCTTACATTTATATTTGTACATGATTAAGAATGTTCTAGTGCATACAAAAGTCCTTCTTTACAGTCTTGTAATGCCAGCATCACTTTGTGCCATACTTTTAGCATCTTATGGATCTGATTTCCCCATCAGTAATACTTAAAGTAGGTTGTTAGTTTAAAAGAAACTGAAAAGTTCTTTAAGTTCAAGGCCATTTTCTCTGTTAAAGCCAATGACATGAAGTATAGATGCATCCACTCAAAGAGCCACATTAATTATCCTTATAATATAAAAGAACATTTTCTTTAAGTAATGTAGCTAATACATAATAGTTTGCATGCTGGAATATAAACATAAGGGCATTGTGAGGCATTGGAGATAAATCATCATGTTATAAATAATTTACATATTAGTTTGCTGATGGGAAAATCAGACTTGAAAATTTAAACTTAATGGTATTGTCTCCATTTTCAACAAGGAAAAAAACTTTTGTTGAATTACCTTTGTAACTTTAAGTATATTGCCTACATCACTGCTTTTATTTTTTTCTCCATTAGATCCCAGTGAAAGCCTGGGCTTTCAATCATTTCATTCCATTGGAATTAAATTGTTTTGTTTTGTCTTGCTGAACATTCATCAGATTCTTTGTTGTGATTCTTATATACTTTATTGCTTTCCTCTTTGATATTTCTCCTGTTTTCTATTTTAGAGATTTCTATTTCATTGGCCCATTTGGAACCTTTCTCAGCCTAGACCCCTATTCCTTCTCTATACTAAACATTAAAAATGGCTTTCACCATGAATATTTACTTAGTTTGGGGCCTCTAATACTTAGCCTATGACCACTTTGGGAAAAGTCATTTATTGTTATTGCACTAGTAATTACTTAATACATGGGCAGCTTTACAACAGATCTCTAGCTCCAATTCCTTACTTTTTCTTTAGTACAAAATTCCTTGCATTCAGGATGACTTATTGCTTACCATAATGTCAACTACCATCAAGGTAGAATTCAGGGCCCAAACTAGTCAAGATTCACAGGTTTGTTCTTTTATTCATTCAATGGGCAAATGTTTATGAACCTATTATGTGTGAGCCAATTGAAAAACATCAACTGTAATTTAGATTTTTTTTTTTTGTAACTTAGATTTTTAAGAATTGATTGGGTCAGTATGAAAAAGGTTTTGGGGTTTGGCTGACACTAAGCATAAAATAAACTCTTTCTGTTAGGCTAAGGAAAGTTAAAAATATTGAGGTTTTCCTGATTAAAGTGTTGTGCCTCATATTCAGTGTTAGATTTCTGCTGGGATATTATATTTATAATAGATACGAGATATGTTTACCATTTCTGCCCATGCACAGCCGATTCTAAATAAACTTGTATCTATCATTGATCTCAACCATTGGACCCAGAGGAGGTACCTGTTCCATGGATGGCCAATCTCTAGGCTGGCTAGTGAGTAGTAGTTGGGATCAAAGTAAGGATCTGGTGCAATCAGAGGTTTGTCTAAAGAATTTAGATTTTAGAAATTGAGAAATACAGGTTTGGGTGCAAAGGAGAGTGTGTACTGGGAGCAGAAAGATCATGGTAGTTTCGACTAGAATAGCCAAAATGGACCATAGACCATGAGTAAGTTAGGAAGCCATTCAACAAATAAAGAATGGCACTGAGAAAATCAGAGAAATGAAAATAGATTGACTGCCTTTAGAAGATAAGGATTTAAATTAAAGTTTCTAGTTTTTAGGTTCAATTTCCATAAGCCCCTTTTGTGCTACAGTTCTTACCCTTAGATTTCTTCAGGATTCTCTTTTTTTTAAGCTAGCATCCAAATAGCCTTGACTAAAGTAACATGCAATTTTTTGACAAATTAGATTTCTTTTAGGTAAAAGCAGATAAGATGGTGAGAATTCTGAGAACCCCATCACTGAGATGAGCACTTCTTTTTGACATTAATATAACACATGCCTCAGTGGTTCAAGATTATTTTTAAGTGTTCTGTTTTATACTGTGGTTTGTGATGGGTTTTATGACCTGTGGCTTCCTGACAGAGTGAAAATGTGTTTCTTGGTGGTTTTATAATATAGTTACCATTTCTGTAGTCTTTATCTTTCTGTCCAGCTTTTGAAGAATGGTAGAGTTTATAAAACTCCAGTATTCAGGATTATTCAGTTTAAAGGCCTTTTATGTAGAATTATGCTCTGAATTTTGCCATCAAATTGATGAAAATCATACTTCTGGAAAATAGCAACACTATATTAATCCTATGCTTTGAGATATGGCTATTGGACATAGGGGTTTTGTGGCCTTCTACATATATCCCTATCTAACATTAAGATAGTATGTTATCTGAAAATGTCTACCAATGTAATAACATTTTACTAAACTTTCTTTTGAATAATTTATTTTTATATATGTATGTGAGATGACTTAAGAATCTTTTAGATTATCCCCTAATTTTCTTTCTTTCTTTTTTTAAAAGACTTTTTATTTATCCATTTGAGAGAGTGTAAGTTTGAGACCATGAGCAGGGGAGTGGGTCAGAGGGAGAGAGTGAAGCAGACTTCCCACTGAATGGGGAGCCTGATGCAGGGCTCTATCCAAGGACCCCAAGGTCATGACCTGAGCAGAAGGCACCAACCAGACGACTAAGCCACCTAGGTGCCCCTAACCCCTAATTTTCATAAGGGTTTTACTTAAAAATTCCTAGACACATGAAAGATCTATCACTGTCTTAAAGAATTTTGGAAATTGTATGTTTTCTTTCAGCCTATTTTATATTGAAGTTCCCAATAAGAATTATTAATTATTCTGCCAACCTGAATACCTTAGTGTATCATTTGGCTTAAAAAATTTATATTATATTAATTGTCTCAAAATTTGCAAATATCTTACACTATAAAGCAGAAAATCAAATGAAACCTCATTTTTCTTAACTGGAAGTTTCAATGGAATCATTGACATCTCAGGAAATTTTGAGGTGCTGGCATCAGGATGTTTGCAAAATAAGATTGTTTATACCTAATGAATAAAAGTAACTTATTAATATAGTGACAGCTATAATGGTTACTATGATATATTGGTTTCATTGATTCAGAATAGCATTTATGATAGGGTCAATACTAGCCGGTGAGTTTTGTTTCTCCAAACTTGTTCTAGCCAACCAATGCACAATATCTGCTGTTCTTAACAATAGGATCAGGCAAAAAGGTATACATACACCGAATATAATCACATTTATTGACCATTCATAGGTCATATCCTATTTACGATAGATTTTACTAGTTTCAGAGAAAATTCTAATTCCTCGATGGCAGGGACCATGTTCTGATCAAGCTAATATTCTCAGATAGGAGTTAGCACTGTACTTTGTACTAAAAAGTATACCCTGAATGTTTGATTAAGATAGTGTTTTGGTTATCCATTGCTGCCTAACAAACCGTCCCCAAACTTTGTGCTTTCAAACTGCAAATATTTTTTATGTCTCACAAATCTGAGATTGATTGAATTTAGCTTGGCAGGTCTTCCGCTCTATGTTGTCAGCTGAAGCTGCAGTCATCTGGAGACTTGACTTGGCTGGAATGTCCAAAATGGCTCAGTCACATGACTAGTACTTAGTAAAAACTCTCAGCAAGAGGCTCTTTTCTTTTCCATGTAGAAGTTCATGGTAGTTTGGGCTTCTTGTGGTATGGTGGCCTGATTCCAAATGCATAAAAGTAGAAATGGCATGTTTCTTAAGGCCTAGTCTCAAAGTTTTACAGTATTTTGTTTATTCCATTCTTTTGGTCATAGCAACTTATAGGGCCAGTCCAGATATCAAAATGGTTGTTGACAAATAGTTTTTTTCTAACTTCTATTACTTTAGTTCAAATCAAATATCCTTTCCCTAGGTAAAATATTCTCCTGAAGTCCTGGAGGATTTGAGAAGAATAATAAGATGGAAATAGGAAATGAGAAGAGGAATTGCTATATTTCTTCTAATTGTCCTAGCTTTTCCAACAGAAATACCCTGGTCTGGTTGCCATAGCCCATTGACATCCCAAATGATTTTATTTGTTCTTGGAGTAGACAAAGATGCTTTAGTCAAAAAACTTTTCCCATAGTAAAAATCTCTGCTCTGTTTTTAATAACCAGCCACTTGTTTTGTGATTTATGGGGAAAATAGGCCCAAGTTATAGGTCTTTGGAATGACTTCCCACACCTGGTCCCATAAATCATATTTCTTCTCCCTGTGCCTTGAGAGGAAGCTTTATTCACTTGAGGTAGTGAGGCAATGGGCAACATTTCTTTTTAAGCAACAGCACAGATACCCTATTCTTTCATAGGATATTCTAGTCGACTGGTCAGTTTCTAAGCAGTAAAATCCCTAAGATTAAATTAATTTTATTCTGTAATATAATTTAAGCATTTCCTTCTGCTCTGTTTTCCTGAAATTCAGGTAAGAATCTTAAATCTTCTGGTGGCGCTTAATTTACTGCTATGACTCCATTTCATAAGACAAAAGTTTAAAATTTCATAATATGTTTTATAGAAACACATTTATAGAAACTTGATTTATAGATTTGTAGAAAGGTTTATAGAAACTTGATTTTCATAATGATATAAAAAGAAATGGTTATAAATGATTTGGTAGTAATTTATAGATAATACTTCATGATGAAGGGGATGGTATAAAATAATAGGAAGGAAATTTTTATAGTTTTACAGTGAACATTGTAAATACATTTTTTCTTTTTCTTTTTTAATTAGACTATAGTTAATACATGATAATATATTAATTTAGATATACAATATAGTGATTCAACAATTATATACATTACAAAATACTTACCACGATAATTATCCTTTGTCATCCTACAAAGTTATTACGATATTATTGACTATATTCCTTGTACTATCCTTTTCATCCCCATGACTTATTTATTTTATAATTGGAAGTTTATATCTCTTAATACCCTTCAACTATTTCACCTATCCCCTCCACCCGCTCTCTTCTGTCAACTGCTAGTTTGTTCTCTTATCTATTTCTTTCTTTCTTCCTTTCTTTCAAAGATAGATTTATTTATTTATTTTTTTATTTGACACAGAGAGAGAGAGATCACAAGTAGGCAGAGGCAAGCAGAGGGAGAGGGGGAAGCAAGCTCCCTGCTGAGGAAAGCCTAATGTGGTCCTCAATCCCAGGACCCTGAGATCATGACCTGAGCCGAAGGCAGAGGCTTAACCGACTGAGCCGCCCAGGTGCCTCTGTCTATTTCTTTTTAAAGTTTGTTTTGTTTGTTTGTTTTGGTTTTTAGATTCCACACATAAATTAAATCATATGATATTTGTCTTTCTTTGTCTTTCATTTAGCATAATACTCTTTAGGTCCATCAATGTTGTCACAGATGGCAAGATTTCATTCTCTTTATGCCAGAGTTATATTCTACTGTACATATGTATGCCACATCTTTACCCATTCATCTATTAATGGATGCTTGGGTTGTTTCCATATTATGGGTATTGCTGCATATATCTTTTAAAATTTGTGTTTTCATTTTCTTTGGATAAATGCCCAGAAGGAGAATTATTGGGTTGTATGGTATTTCTATCTTTATTTTTTTTGAGGAATTTCCATACTGTTTTCCATAGTGGCTGCACTAATTTATCCTACTAACAGTGCACAAGGGTTCCCTCTTCTTGACCTTCTGCCAACACTCGTTATTTGCTGTCTTTTTGTATATTTTTTTCTTTTTATGTTCTTCCCTAAGTGGATAATAATGAAGCAGTTATAATAAGTTGTATGTCTCTGATGATAGCACTTTTGTGTATGCTTTCTGGAAAGCTTCTTGAGGAATTTGGGAATTGTTGTTAGAGTTAAAATAAGAATATAATGTGGGGACTGAAGAATAAGGCACTAGATTTAGAAAGGTCTTATTAGATACTAAAAATATAAAAAAAGAATTTCACAGACTGTCTGCTTGTGAAATAGAATCCTAGCAAGCTTTCTAATATAATTTTAAGTAGTCTATTCCAAGATATATTTGAGAAAGATAGGAAGTTAGTTACACAGCAGAAAACATCTATGATTTAAATATGAGAGTGTATTTTGAATATTACTTGAGATACCTAATTAGGTTTATAAAGCTGCAGAGTTACATAATTAAGACTGCTATAAATGTTAATAGGTTATATATTAGATATGAAATGTGGGGGTGGGTTAGCAACTATAAAGAGCCTCTTGCTGAGTGTTGGTAGAGAGAAACAGTTTTTATTTCTATTTTATTTTTTAAAGGATTTTCTTTATTTGAGAGAGAGGGAGCGAGAGAGAACATGAGAGGGGAGAAGGTCAGAGGGAGAAGCAGACTCCCCATGGAACTGGGAGCCCGATGTGGGACTTGATTCTGGGACTCCAGGATCATGACCTGAGTCGAAGGCAGTCACTTAACCAACTGAGCCATCCAGGCACCCGAGGAATAGTTTTTTAAATCATAGTTTCTATTTTGTGGTCTCTGCTTCGTGCCCTACCTAGTCTTTATTGGTACCTTTAATCATAATTGTTATTCATCTTGGAGACCAGGGCTAATGGAGAGAACATTTTTTAAAATAGCATTACAAAGTGGTAAGAACAAAGAAAAGCTCTATCAACTGGAAAGCAGTTTTTCACCCATCTCTTTAAATGCTTATCCTACACTTTATAGAATTCCATTGTTCTGTTTCCCATATAATGCATTGATATTTCTAGTCACATATAAAAAAAATTTTTTTAAATTTTTCTTCCAAGATTTTATTTCAATTCAAGTTAGTTAACATATTGTGTAGTACTGATTTTAGGAGTAGAATTTAGTTATTCATCACTCACATGTAGCATCCAGTGCTCTTTCTTCTTTAATGCCCATTACCCATTTAGCTCATCCCCCCACCCTACTTTCCTTCCAGCAACCCTCAGTTTGTTCTCTCTGTCTTTTAAAAGACTTTTTATTTGTTTGAGAGAGGGGGAGAGAGAGCATGCACAAGTGGGAGGGGCAGAAGGAGAAGGAGAGAGAATCTCAAACAGACTCTGTGCTGAGTGTGGAGCCTGATGCAGGGCTTGATCTTATGACCCTGAGATCAGAACCTGAGCCAAAACCAAGAGTCAGATACTTAACTGACCATACCACCCTGGCGCCCCCTTCAGTTTGTTCTCTATAGTTAAGAGTCTCTTATGGTTTGCCCCTCTCTCCGTTTTTATTTAATTTTTTTCCTTCCCCTATGTTCATCTGTTTTTTAAATTCCACGCATGAATGAAATCTTATGGTATTTGTCTTTCCCTGACTGACTGACTTCACTTAGCGTAATGCACTGTAGTTCCATCCATGTTGTTCCAAATGGCAAGATTTCATCCTTTTTTACGGCTGAGTAATATTCCATCGTGGTGTGTGTGTGTGTGTGTGTGTGTGTGTGTGTGTGTGTGTGCGTGTGTACACCACATTTTCTTTATCCTTTCAACAGTGGATGGACATTTGGGCTCTTTCTATAATTTGGCTATTGTTAATAGTGCTGATATAAACATTGCAGTACATGTGCCCCTTCAAATCAGTATTTTTAACTTTTTGAGGAACGTCCATACTTTTTTCCAGTGTGGCTGCACCAGTTTGCATTCCCACCAATAGTGTAAGAGGGTTCCCCTTTCTCTGTATCCTCACTAACATCTATTATATCCTGAGTTGTAATTTTTAGCCATTCTGACTGGTGTGAGGTGGTATCTCATTGTGGTTTTGATTTGTATTTCCCTGATTATGAGTGACATTGAACATTTCATGTCTGTTAGCCATTTGTATGTCTCCTTTGGAGAAACATTTTTGCCCATTTCTTAACTGGATTATTTATTTATTTAGTTAGTTAGTTATTTATTCCAAGTCACAGATTTAATATTTATTCATTTTATATTTTTCCTAAGATATTTTTCCTTTTATGAAATTTTAAAAACTTGTCATTTGAAAGGATTTTTGGTAAGTTTTAACCATATTTAGATTTGCTTTGAACTACCTTGACTTGGTCATCTAAAACTCTACAAATGCCATTTGAGTTTTTAATTTATTAACATTTTATGGCATGGTTTAATATTTCTATGAAATCATAAATTTAATTAAAATATTTCTACATGGTATGGAAGAGTTTTGACTCACCATAAAGACAACTAAAATAGTTAAGTATGTTGCTGTTCTTAAAAAGTCAACTAGTGACAAGTCAGCATGATTTGAATTTTCATTCACATTTGTAAATCAGTACAGCAACAACTGGAAAAGAACTAGTATATCTCTTTTATAAACTTGTTTCTTTGTCATCTTAGTTTAGTGCAGAGTAAGGTACAATGGAAAATAATGTGCCCCTTTGGCAATAATGTGCCCTTTTGGCAATAATGTACCTCTCCAAGATGCCCTTGTGTAATCAAATATCATGTAAGTATTGAAATCGAAGCTTTATGTGTTCTCATGTGTATTTTAAAATAAGAATGGTATAGAATGTACCAGAAGACATGACTAACTTTGAAGTGCTCTTAATCCCATTTTTGGAAGGTACTTTCAAATTACATTTGTGGCAGATAATAGGCTACATTATTCTATATTTGATAAAATAAATTTATCTTTAAAATTAGAAATGTCTGTACTAATTTTCATATCAGATCTGCCCTACACAGTGGCTAGTATCTTTCTACAGATTTGGAAATGAAGATCTTGAGTATGATCTTGCAGTTAAAACATTATGCAGACATTGAACATCAACTAGTCATTAGAGAAGTGCATATTAGGACTGTAGTGAGACGCAACCACATGCCCATTAGAACAGGTAAAATGAAAAATAGTGGCTACCACATGCTGGTAAAGATGTGGAGAAACTGAAATATTTGTACATCATTGGTGAGAATGTAAATTGTTATAGTCTGGAAGAGAGTATATCTGGAAAATAGTTTGGCAGTATCTCAAAAAACTAAATCTGCAACTATCACATGAACCGACAATCACATTCCTGGACATTTATGTCATAGAAATGAAAACTTTTATTTGCACAAAAACCTGTATAAGAATATTCATGGCAGCAGTAATAGTAAAAAACTGGAAACAACCCATATTTTCTTTAGTAGGTCAATGGTTAAATAAAGTGTGTTATATTCATAACATAGAATACTAGTTTGCAATAAAAAGAAACAAAGTATTGATACATCTAACAACTTGGATGGATCTTGAGGATACTATGCTGAGTAAAAAAGACCATCTCAAGAGGTCATATAATATGTGATTGTATTTATATAACAGTCTCAGAAAGACAAAATTGTAGAGATGGAGAACAGATTAGGGCTTACTAGGAATTAGGGATGATGGAGATGAAGAAGGTAGGTGTGACTGTAAGGGGGATAGCACTAGGTAGATCTTTGTGGTGATGGAGTAGTTGTGTATCTTGATTGTGCTGGAGGTTACAACAATCTACACGTGATAAAATGGCATAGAAGAAAACACTCTCTTTGTACCAGTGTCAATTTCCTGGTTTTGATATTTTATCATACTACCTAAAATGTAACCATTGAGGGAAACTGAATAGAGTACATGGACCTCTCTGTAGTATTTTGTTAATGGGGTAAAATTCACTTAAAATTAACCATTTCACATGGTACAATTCAGAGACGTTTAGTATATTTACAGTGATGTGCAACGATTGCCTCTATCTAATATCAAAACATTTTTATCATTCCAAAAGGAAACCCATACCCATTAAACCTTTCTGCATTCCCCTCCCCTCAACCATAGGCTCTGACAACCACTAATTTGCTTTCTATCTTTATGGATTTACCTATTCTGAATTTTTCATATGAATGGAATCATATAATATGTGATTTTAGGTTTGAATTCTTCTATTTAGCATAGTTTTTTTAGGTATAATCATGTTGCTCATGTGTCAATCTTTCATTTCTTTTTATGACTGAATAATGTTCCATTGCATAGATATTCCACATTTTGTTTATCAATTTTTCACTTGATGGATATGTGGGTTAACACCTTTTGTTTATTGTGAATGGTGCTGCTATGAACATTCATTTGCAATTTTTGTTTGAACATCTACTTTTTTTTTTTTTTAAGATTTATTTATCCAGGGGTGCCTGAGTGGCTCAGTGGTTAAGTGTCTGACTTCAGCTCAGGTCATGATCCCAGGGTCCTGGGGTGGAGCCCCTCATTGGGCTTCTTGCTTGCTTGGCAGGAAGCCTGCTTCTCCCTCTCCCTCTGTCCCTGGCTCATGCCCTCTCTCTCACTCACTCTATCACTCTCTCTCACTCTCTCTATCTTAAATAAATGAATAAAATCTTAAAAAAAAGATTTATTTAGCCATTTAGGGAGCGGGGAAGAGAGAGAGAGAGAGAGAGAGAGAGAGAGAGAGAGAAAGAGAAATCCCTAAGCAGATTCCCCACTCAGTGTGGAGTCTGACAGCCCAGGCCCAGGACCCAAAGATCATGAGCTGAAACCAAGAGTTGGCCACTCAGCTGACTGAGCCACCCAGGCATCCCTGAACATCTGCTTTCAATTCTTTGGAGTATATTCTTGGGAGTGGAATTGCTAGGTCATATGGTAATTCTATGTTTAAATTTTTGAGAATTGCTAAATTGTTTTCCATAGTGGCTAAATCTTTTTACTTTCCCTCTGACAGTTAAAAGAGTTATAATATCTCTACATGCTTGCCAACACTTGTTATTTTACTTTGAAAGAGGTATTGTTACTACATATTTGAAAGTTGCTAAGAGAGTAGATCATAAAAGTTCTCATGATAAAAACAATTTTTTTGTAACTACTACTAGTGATGGATGTTAACTAGACTTACTGCAGTGACCATTTCACAATATATACAAATATTGAGTCTTTATGTTGTATACCTGAAACTAATATAATGTTATATGTCAGTTATACCTCAAAAAATTATTATGGCGGTCCTCATGGATAGGAAGTGGTATCTCATTGTGGTTTTGATTTGCATTTCACCATAGACTAAAGATAGTGAGTGTCTTTTCTTAGGCTCATTGGTCATTTGTATATTCTATTTAGAGAAGCATCTATTCAGCTCTTTTTCCATTTTTAAATTTGGCTGTCTGCCTTTTGTCGTTGTTGTTGTTGACTTGTAAGAGTTCTTTATACATTCTGGACACTAGATCTTTATCTGATACATAATTTGCAAATATTTTTGCCCATTCTTGGGGTTGTCTTTTCACTTTTTGATAATGTTCTTCGATGCACAAAAATTTTAAATTTTGATGAAGTCTATTCTTTTTTTCGGTTACTCTTATTTTTAGTGTTATATATAAGAAATTGTGGCCCAAAACAAGACAATGAAAACCCCAATGTTTTCTTCCAAGAGTTTACAGTTTTAGCATTTTTATTTAGGTCTTCAATTCATTTTGAGGTAATTTTTTTGTTTGATGTGAGGTAAGGATGCAATTTCATTCTTTTTCATGTGTATATCCAGTCGTTCCATTACCTTTGCTGAAGAGACTATTCCTTCCCTGTTTCATGGTCTTGGTACCCTCATTGAAAATCAACTGAACTCTTAGTTCAACTCCACTGATCTATATGTCTACCCTTACGTGAGTACCACAGTGGTTTTAGTGACTGTAGTTTTATAGTACATTTTGAAATTGGAATGTATGAATTCTTCAATTTCATTTTACTTTTTCAAGATTGTTTTGACTATTTGGAGTCCATTGAAATTCCATATGAATTGTAGGATCAGCTTGTCAATTTCTGCAAAAAGGCATTTGGGATTTTGAGAGGGATTACATCTAATCTGTAAATTGCTTGGGAAAGTATTGCCATCACAATAATTTTAAGTCTTCCAATTCACAAACATGAGTATTTTCCATTTATTTAGGTCATTTTTCATTTCTTACAATAATGTTTTAGAGTTTTCAGTGTACAAGTCTCGAGTTTCTTTTGTTAAATTAATCCCCAAGTTTCTTTTGTTAAATTAATCCCCAATTATTCTTTTTGATGGTATTGAAAATAGAATTCTTTTAATTTCATTTTCAGATTATTTATTGTTAGTGTATAGAAATACGATTGATTTTTTTTAGTCTCAATCTTATATTCTGAAGCCTTGCTGAATATTTATTAGCTCTAATATTATCTTTTTTATGTGGATTCTGTAGTGGATTTCCTTATTTAGGATCGTGTCATCGATAAATAGAAATAATTTTACTTCTTCTTTTCTAATTTGGATGCCTTTAATTACTTTTTATTGACTAGTTGTTCTGGGAATAGTGAATGTAAATGACATTTTTGTCTTGTTCCTCCTGATTTTAGTGTAGGATTTATTAGCCTTTTACCATCGAGTATGCTAGTTGAGGGTTTTTTTGTAGATGCCCTTACCAGGCAAAGGAAATTCTCTTCCATTCCTTCTTTGTCAAATACTCTTTTCTTCATGAAAGGGTGTTGGATTTTGTCAAATGATTTTTTTTTTGCATTAACTGAGGTGACTTTGTGTTGTTTTTCCTTCATTATATTAATGTAATGTATTATGTTGATTGATTTTTGTAACGTTGAACCTCTTGCATTCCTCTAATAAATCATACTCAGCACAGTCTGCTTAAGACTCTCTCCCTCTCCCTTTGCCCCTACCCCACCCCTGATGCTCTCTCTCTTTCTATCTCTAAAATGAAAAAATAAGTCTTTAAAAAAGAACCCAGCTTAATTACTTTTCATTAGTGGTTATTGACTTTTTTTAACTTACTTCTCTTCTCCCTTAATACTTGCCACTTCTTTGTGGAGAATAAAGTAAAAGTCTATAGGTATTCATTTTGGAATTAGCTTTCAAATTCTTGGTTCAGGTTGGAGTCAAGAAATCTGAGCGATTTTGAAAACTTGTTGAACTTGCTTAACTGATATGCGTCAGCTTTATTATATTGACATTAGCTATAAAATATGTATAAAATATGATAGATTTGTTTGTTTTAAAGATTTTATTTATTTATTTGATACACAGAGAGAGCTCACAAGTAGGCAGAGAGGCAGGCAGAGAGAGAAGGGGAAGCGGGCTCCCTGCTGAGCAGAGAGCCTGATGCGGGGCTCGATCCCAGGACCCTGAGATCATGACCTGAGCTGAAGGCAGAGACTCTAACCCACTGAGCCACCCAGGTGCCCTGATAGATTTTTTTTTAAAAAGAGCTTGCAGTGTATGTAAACAGGGGCTATTTATTAACTTAAGAGATCTTTCTGGAATATCTCCTACTTGACAGGTACTGGATTAGGTGCTAAGAATAGAATGTGGGCAAAACCAGATTTAGGTCCTTAAAACACAGTACAGGGATACCTGAGTGGCTCAGAAAGAACAAGCTATGGATATACTCAACAGCATAAATAAATCTCAAAAACATGCTGAGAAGATGAAGCTAGAAACACATGTACATAGTGTATGATTCCATTTCTTTGAAGCTCTTGTGCATAAAGTACCTTGTGCATATTACAACAAGAAGAGACATTTAGAGAATTGTTGAGGACATGGAGGATTTTGCTTCGAAGAGATTGTCAGTTTCAGAAGGCACAGTAAAAAACCTCCTTCCAGAATTTGGATGAGATAGGGGATGAGAGTAAAACAGATGTGCAAGAGTTATGAAGATTAGTGTGTGAAGGCTGAGTGTAACCTGGGAGCTGTAGTGGTGACCGACATAAACGGGGATTAGGGATGAAGGGAATGATGACTTCGGTCTTGGTAGACCTGAAGCAAATAGTGGTGGCAAGACCGTGAGGGTTTCAAGGGTGGAGAGGTAGTTTTAAGCCTCTCTTTTGAGCTTTGTAGAAGAAGGCAAAGATGTATGGGCAGGGACAATTTTACTTGAGCTTGAATGCATGCTAAACAAGTGAGTATTCAGATGAACTCAGCTATGCAGTTGAGGGCTCCTGTATGATCTCTGTCAAGTGGAAGATAAGAGCCCTGGGGCTGTCTGGTGTTACTATTGTATAATATACACACAGAAAAATGCACGAGTCAGTGTGGAGTTTGGTGATTTTAAACCAAATGAACATACCTGTGTAACGAGCCCCTACATCAAGAAGCAGAATATTACTAGAACCCAAAAAGTAACTCCCTCAGGGCAACCGTTATCCTAACTTTTAACACAATTGATTAGTTTTGCTTGTTGTTGAAGTATATGCAAATGTAATGATAGAGTATGCACTCTTTTTCTGCCTCCTTTTCCCCAACATTGTGATTTTGATATAATTATATTTTGATATAATTATATATATTATTATTATTGTTGTTGTATAGAACTCTATGTATGGTGTACCATAATTTATCTATTCTACTCTTGATGAATATTTGGTTTGTTACTACTTTTTAACTATTTACAAAACCTGCTGCTATGGAAATTCCTTTTTTTTTTTTAAAGATTTTATTTATTTATTTGACAGAGAGAAAGAGATACAAGTGGGCAGAGAGGCAGGCGGGGGTGGGGGGGAAGCAGGCTCCCTACTGAGCAGAGAGCCCAATGCGGAGCTCAATTCCAGGAACCTGAGATCATGACCTGAGCCAAAGGCAGAGGCTTTAACCCACTGAGCCATCCAGGCAGCCCTGCTATGGAAATTCTTAAGCACATCTTTCAGAAAACATACATACATGTTTCTATATGGTATTTTTTTATGGGTGGAATTGCTGGGTCAATGGAACATGAATGTGTTCAAGTTTAGAAGATATTTGCCAAAGCATTTTCTAAGATATTGTACCAGTTTATATCCACATCAACTTATATGAATATTCTGTTTGCTCTGTACCTTTTTCAATGCTTGGTATTATTTGCCGTTCATTCTAGCCACATTTACATGTGTGTGTGCGTGTGTGTGTGTGATATTTTATTGTGGGTTTTAATTGACTAACAAGGTTGAACACCTTGTTTTTCCTATTGGGATTGTCTGTTTTTTTCTTACTAATTTGAGTTCTGTATATGTTTTGGATATGAAGCTCTTGTCAGATATATGAAATGCAGTATCTTTTCTGACCCTGTGGCTTTGCCTTTTCATTCTCTTAGTGGTAACTTATTTTTTTTTCCTTAGTGGTAACTTTTGATGAATAAAAGTTCTTCCTTCTCCACCACCAGCTTTACTGATGAGGTATGATTGACAAATAAAAGTTGTACATATTTAAGGTATAAATGATGATTTGATATGCCACAATCAAGCTCATTTATATATCCATCACCTTACATAGTTACACACATACATATCTTTGTGTGTGTGTGTGTGTGTGGTGAGCACACTTAAGATCTACTCTCTCAACAAATTTCCAGTTTATGTTTTCAACTGTAGTTACCATGCAGTATGTACATTAGATCTCCAGAACTTATTCATCTTATGACTGAAAGCTTATACCTTTTGACCAACATCTTCCCATTGCCTCCACCTCCCAGCCCCTGGAAACCACCCTTTTACTCTCTGTTAACTATGAGTTTGACTCTTTTAGATCCTACATATAAGTGAGATCTTGCAGTATTTGTCTGTGTCTGACTTATTTCACTTAGCATAATGTCTTCCAGGTTCATCATTTTGTCACAAATGGCAGAATTGCCTTATTTTAAGGCTGAATAATATTCCATTGTGCGCTACATTTTCTTTATCCATGCATCTGTAGACAGAAATTCTTACTTAGTTTTAATGAAGTCCAGTTTATTTTTTTAACTGTCGTATGATTAGTGCTTTTGTGCCTCTTGTTTAAGAAAGCTTTGTCTACTCCAAGGTTATGAAGGTATTCTCTTATGTTTTCTTCCAAATGGTGTATGTTTTATCTCTTTCAGTTAAATCTGTGGATCCATGGAACTGATTTTTGCGCATGGTTTGAACTAGTAGGTCATGGTTCTCTCCCCACCTTTGACCCTATGTCACTGTCCATTGACTTAGCCTCCTTTAATTTAAAAACTGTTCTTTCCCTCCTGAATTAGTGTCACTTTTGTTCTAAATCAGATGACTAATATATTTATATTATATTATATTATATTATATTATATTATATTATATTATATTATATTATATATATCTGTTTATGTTTATCTGTTTATCTATATCTATATCTATATCTGTTTCTGGCTACTCTTGTTTCTTTCTTTCTTTCTTTCTTTTTTTTTGGCCCTTATGATAATACCATACTAGCTTAACTACTATGATGTTTGGTAAGTTTTCTAGTAAACCTTGATATTCAGAAGTTCAAGTCCTGTAGCTCTGTTGTTCTTCAAGATTGCTGTGACTATTCGTGATCCTTTGCAAATTCCTTGGTTCCTTTTAACCTTTTAAAAATTAGTCTTAATTTTAACTAGGGAGTTGTTTTGATTTTTTGTAAAAAATTCTACTTCCCCCAATTCTCTAATTTGATATAGCACAGTTTTATTTGTGATAATTTTCTGTCCTACTAGATAAACATTGGATAAATTTTTAAAAACCCTTATTTGCATTTAGATTGACTTTGCTTCATTTTGGTTCACAAATAAGTATAATATAACAAGATAAAAATAAGTAGATCCAGGGGCACCTGGATGGCTCAGTTGGTTAAGTGCCTAACTTTGGCTCAGGTCATGGTCTCAGGATACTCAGGCTCTGCTTGGCCTGGGAGTCTGTTTGTCCCTCTCCCACTACCTCTAACCACCCTGCCCCCACCAACTCATACTCTCTCTCAAATAAAAAAAAAAAAGTAGATCCAGGCAGAAAGAAAATAAGAGTAAGAGTATAATATGAAACAAGAAAAAGGATTAACTCAGGCCTGCTTTTTTCACGTATAGAGTTAGGGCAGAAACTGTGACTAGCACCTTATTAGAATCAAAGCAAAGAGAATAAGTTATGAGAGTCACAGTATTGATATGTAAAAGCAAACCAGCTACTCTAAAGGAGTTTTCCTGGTAGTGAAAACTGAAGATATGAATTTTATCCTCTTTGGATTTTAAAGGTGATAACATGTGATCTAGCAGGATTTTTGGTAACGTAAGGGACACAATTCCAAAGCCCAGTTTATTTGAATGGACAGTTCTATGAAATCAGTAGTATGGTACACATATGTGTTTTTTGATAGTTTGACTTAACCCAAGGATAAAATTTGGATTAAAAAATAAAGGGGGGGGGTGCCTGGGTGGCTCAGTGGGTTAAAGCCCCTGCCTTCAGCTCAGGTCATGATCTCGGGGTCCTGGGATCCAGCCCCACATCAGGCTTTCTACTCAGCAGGGAGCCTGCTTTCCCCCCTTTCTCTGCCTGCCTCTCTGCCTACTTGTGGTCTTTCTGTCTGTCAAATAAATAAATAAAATCTTTAAAAAAATAAAAAATAAAAATAAATAAAGAATAAAGGGGCCATTTTTTATTCTGAAAAAATAACATGCATATCTCTCAATTCTTAATGAATGAATGAATACATATGTGTGTGTATATACATATTTTTCTTAACCATGATTTTATTTATTTATTTATTTTTTTAACCATGTTTTTTTTTTTCAGTTTTCATAAATCTTTTTTTTTTTCCCAAATTTATTTTAATTTTTCAGTGTTACAAGATTGATTGTTCATGCACCACACCCAGTGCTCCATGCAGTACGTGCCCCTCTCGATACCCACCACCAGGCTAACGCGCG
>CM052806.1:45912315-46006402 GCA_028533885.1 Nasua narica | reverse complement strand
GGTCAAGTTTCATTCTTCTACATATCGCTGTCCAATTTTTCCAGCACCATTTATTGAAGAGACTGTCTTTTTTCCACTGGATATTTTTGCCTGTTTTGTCAAAGATGATTTGACCGTAGAGTTGTGGGTCCATCTCTGGGCTCTCTATTCTGTTCCACTGGTCTATGTGTCTGTTTTTGTGCCAGTACCATGCTGTCTTTAACCATGTTTTTAATGGGAATTAGACAATAGAAACTTTAGAACCTGGTAAGAACCTGTGTTGTTCGTTAAGGCATATCTGTATGCTTTGATAGCTGAGCAGAAGCTATATAGAGTTGATATTCTTCAATAATAATATTGCATAGTATTAAAACTTTATTGCCAGGTACTGTAATAACTGCTTTTATTTGCATTTTTAAATTTAATTCTCATAATGACCCCTTGAAAGTAGGTGCTGTGGCTATTAGTGTTTCACAGATGAAAAAAGTAAGGTAAATAAGTTGCCCAAGGTTGTACTACAAATAAGTAATAGAATCAGGATTCTGTTTGTGGAAATTATGCCTCTCTTTCTATTACACTATAAGGCTGATAAAATTAAGAAGCCTGATGTAGGATTTGTGCTTGAGTTAGAAGGTTAGGAAATTCAGATTGAGCTAAGGTTTTCCTTCAAGAAACAATTTTTAGTTCTACTCTCATACAGATGGGTGAAGAAAACTACATTGTACATTCACAAAAATTTTGCTTGAGATAAATGTTTTGCATTTTCTTTAGCTTTTTTCCTTATTTTTACATAACTAAATCCCAGTCTTCTGAATAACTATCGTTGAATATGATCATTATCTTGAATATTATCACTTTTACTCTTATTTTTATAAGTATTATTACTTTATAAGAATTAAGGTTTCAGGGAACTAAGTGGCTTGTCTAAATAGATTGTAAAGAATCAAAATATAAGCAAATGGAATTACTTAAGTGCTTTCTATAAAGTCAATTTTGCAGCATGTCTTTTTATATTTTTATAGTTTTAAAATGTTTTCTGCAATTTTGGTTAAGATGCATGATGTTTTGGAATTATTTCATTGAAACAAGGGAAACTGTTCAGTATGTTTTGCAGCTGGTGTTCCTAAAAGCTGAATGAAAACTGCAGAGCCAATTTCATTATGATATTTATACTTTTATTAAAATTCTTGTGTTTGAATGCTTGTTTATGCACACTATTTTAAAATAAGCCTAGTAATTTATATTTGAAACTGCTTTAATTTCACAAATAAGAAGTAACTAAATTTTATAGGACTAGTTCTAGTCATAGTCATCTGACTATAAAATGTGTTCAAAATTTTAACATTTTTCTATGTTAACTTTTAGGTCAAAGGTCTAGAACAGATGTGGAAAGATGTTCACTTCAGAGAAAGGGGCTGTGGAGGAATGGTTGTCAGAGTTTAAGGTAATATTTACTCTTTCAGTATAATAATTATATTCCAAAGAATTTTTGTTTGGGGTTTAAATCCCAGTGGCTCTTTTTAAAATTTTATTTTACTTTTTATAATTTTTATTTTTTATGACTGTTAGTCTAAGTATATATAGAAGCAGAAATATGTTCCAACAAATCTTAATAAGGAATTTTTACACATAGTAATTCTTTCCAGGAAATAAACTCCTTTTTTCTCCCAAGTGGTTAAAAAAGTTTGTTTTCTCCTTTTCATAACAACCCCACAAAGAATGGTTAAAGTTTCTGAATGTTAATGTTACACTCTCCAACCATCAAAGATTCAGTGTTAAAATGTTTCTTCCAGTTTGGAGGGCAATAAGAGTGGGTATGATCAACCATGGGGAGAAGATGGGAAGCTATTTACCCACCTTTGTAGAAAGGATCAAAACATCTCACCAATGGATCCTTCTTTAGCTTGCTAACTTTTGTTTTCTTTTCTTATGAACTTTTCTCTGTAATAGCTAAAATTGTATTTTTTTTTTTTTTTTTGCGAGGAGGGGGTGCAAAGGGAAAGGGAAGGAGAGAGAGAACCTTAAGCAGGCTTCATGCCCAGTGCAGAGCCTGACAGGGAGCTCTATTTCACAACCCTGAGATCATGACTGAGCCAATATCAAGAGTCTAACCCTTAACCAACTGAGCCACCCAGGGGACCCTAAAATTATATTCTTTAGCCAGTAAATTACCTTCTCCTTGTCCTTTGGGTCTTGTTACACATAATTATGTGAACTTCATGATCATGAACCATAGGAATGAAGGGTTTGGGCTGCAACTGTCACTTTTTTGTCCAGCCTAATCAGCCCATGACTTTCAGGGACAAATATATAGTCTGACAAAGTCAGACTTATTGGCTTGTTTCAAAGAGGGAGACTACACAACAAGCAATATACGAGCATCTTGCCAAGCAGAGGAAAAGATAAAATGACAAGATTTGGAGGAAAGGTGAGGTTTAGATGAAACTTAAATGAAGCAGTATTTTTTTAGGCTTGATCAAAACAAAGCAGAGCAGTGTGTAATGGAGTCAAAATCTGGTGTGGACTTCAAAGTGGACTCAGGGTCATGTTGTCTTGGAAGCTACAAAGTTAACATCAATGTGGAATGTTGTGCTCAGAAACCCCTTATCTGAAGCTCTGGCTGTGCACCTTGGTTGGAAATCAAGCCTGCTTCTCTGTGTCAAGGTGACTTAAATCCTCCAGGCAAGAGTGGGATGTTTCATTCTTACTGATATATGTTTATACAGCCAAGTTTTTGATATCTATGATTTTAGAGAACAACACTGCTCAGTGAGTAAGAATACAGTTAGTTACTCAGAAAGGGAGGTTGTTATGAAACTTCAGCCGCAGTGTGTCCTTGAGAGAAGCAATGTTTCCTGTTAATTTTGCAGCTGGCCTTATCAGTCATTATTCTCTCATCTTGACAAATGCCTGGGCACATTTTCACTTTGTCAGTTATTATAGTCATGAGTCGAGTATCCTTCTACAGACCCCCTAAGTCATCACAAAGTGATGTAGAATCTTATAAAAGTATGCTGTATATAGTGCCTTCTACATATTTTAATAATTCTGCATATGTTGTTTTTATAAGTGTTCAAGGTGTTTTGAAGCTTTCTTTTTTTTTTTGCTTCAGGAGTGTTTAACGTGGTTCATTATACCATGATTTTTTTTTAAAGATTTTATTTATTTATTTGACAGAGAGAGAGTTCACAAGTAGGCAGGCAGAGAGAGGGGGAAGCAAGATCCCCGCTGAGGAGAGAGCCCGATGTGGGGCTCGATCCCAGGACCCCAAGATCATGACCTGAGCTGAAGGCAGAGGCTTTAACCCACTGAGCCACCCAGGCACCCCCATTATATCATGATTTTTTTAAAAAGATATTTTATTTATTTATTTGAGAGAGAGAGACCACAAAAGGGGAGAGAAGCGGAGGGAGAGGCAGACTCCCCACTGAGCAAGGAGCCAGACATGGGGCTTGATCCAGGACCCTGGATCATGACCTGAGCCAAAGGCAGACGCTTAAAGGAATGAGCCACCCAGGTACCCCATGATGATTTTTTTGACAGGTTGATGGAAATTGTCAAGTTTAAGAGTTGAGTACTACTTTTAGGGCATTGTTATGTTTAATAGTGAAGTCAAATTTGCAAAAACAAATATAGCCAGCCAGTTAGCCATTTTTTAGTATGGTAGTTGTGGAATGGGGGCATTTTAAGGATGGGGGAAGGGTCCACTATTAAGGCAAATAATTGAAAATCATGACTGATTCCTTTACCTTCCTGTCTCTTTATACCCTTTCCCTCCTAGCTTTGATATGTAGCACCCTAGCAAGGGTAGCAGTTAACGGTAAGGGGACAGTACAGTAAGTAGTATGGGCAACAGTATGCCCTAGTGTTTGAGGAAGTGGGTAGCTGGGCAGGGGGTTGCAGAGGTGACATGCAGAAGACTCAGCCAGATTGGTTACATTGGTAGGTTGATTACTTTGAGTAAATAAGTAAATACATGGCGGATGATAAGGGGAGTTAGGTTTTTCTATGTCTGAGAAAGGAATTAGAAACATGGAATGAGGAAAGGCAAGAAAGAACGCTAAGGTGTTAGATTAGAATTGAAAGAATCAGTATGAACTCATGGATCTAAATATGTGTATGATAAAGTTATACATGTAAAATTATACATAAATGCATCCATATATTTTTCAGCTTTATTCACTGGGAGGGCCAAGAAATAGTGACACTCTGGTAGTAATGAGTATACCATGCACCCAGATCTTGTTTTCTAAATACCATCTTCCACTAAAAGAAACTAGGATGTGAATAAAGTATTATCTGAATAATATTTTTGCAATATAGCATATATTTTACGGGTAGCAGTATTTTATCAAAATTTTTATAAGTTAAAAAAAAATTTTTATAAGTTTAGTTCAAGGGTAAGGAAATTTTTCCATTGGAACAAGGGGAGTAAAATCCCGAACCCCATGAATTAAAAAATAATTTAATTTTCCTCTGCGCCCCCCAAGATTAAATTTGCCCAATTTTCTTTTCTTTTCTTTTCTTTTCTTTTCTTTTCTTTTCTTTTTTTAAGAGATTTTATTTATTTATTTGACAGAGCGTGAGAGAGAGCATGAGCTGGGTGGAGGGGCAAAGGGAGAAGGAGAAGCAGGCTTCCTGATGAGCAGGAAACCCATGCCGGAGCTTGAGTCCAAGACCCTGGGACAATGACCTGAGCCAAAGGCAGATGCTTAACTGACCAAGCTATACAGGCACCCCTAAATTTAGCCAATTTCCAATCAATTTAATATAATGAATGTTTTAAATTTACATTATAACTAAAGAGAAGATATTTTCTATTCCTTGTTTAATTTGGTAAATGTTCCTGAAAATTATTTTGAATGTTATTATGAATTCTGTTAATATGTATTGAATTCAGCTCTGTTTATGTTTGATAAAGAGATTAAGCTTATCAGGCAAAATCAACAGTATATTAAAGGTAATAGAAAGTAGAAAAGTGTTGAGAACATATTTTAAGTACTTTTAAAATTAGAGTATCTTGTCTTTTGAAATGATTTGTGATGTTAGTTACATGTTTTGGTCAAAATATTTAAGAAAGGAAGTTTGAATGCATATATGTGTGTGTGTATACACACACACACACATAATAGAGAGAGAGAGAGAGATTGAGGGAGAGAAGGGGGGGAAGCCTCTGTTTGGTTTTTTAATTTGATAACCATAATACTATTAAGGCTATAAGATCATCAGATTGAGAAAGCAGTACAAACACATAAGGACTCAGAAACCTTTTGATGTAATCATAATTATTCTGCTAGGTGATTTTATGATGTTGGAAAAATCACATTAACTTTGTAATGTTTCAGTATCCTCATCAGAAAGATTGAAGTGGGTGGTCTGTGAAGAAGATTTTAGTTCTACATTGTTCTATGGTCACAGTCTAAACTCCTGGCTGTATAACTTCGTTCACCATGCTCACAAATGCACAAAGACAACACAGTTTGTTTTGTGCAACTTCTTTTTTTTTTTGCCTTTGCAAATACTGCTCATACCTACTCTAACTATGGGCCCTCATTAATATTCTCTTTATATACCAACAAAGTGATGAGACTTCATATTTTAATATTTCATAAATAGTTCGGTTTCTCTTTTTTTCAAGATTCTTTTAAAGATTTATTTATGTATTTATTACATTTATTTATTTATGTTTGAGAGAGAGTGAGCACAAGTTGGGGGAGGGGCAGAGGAAGAGAGAGAGAGAGACAAGCAGACTCCTGGCTGAACAGGGAGCCCCTTGAAAGCTAGACCCTAAGACCCTGAGATCATGACCCGAGTCAAAAACCAAGGGTCGGATGTTCAACCAACTGAGCCACCAGGTGCCTCTAGCTTTTATTTATTTATTCATTAAAGAGAGAGAGAGAGAGGCAGAGAGAGAGAGAGAGAGAGAATGATTACACCCATGTGCATGAGTTGGGGGAGGGGCAGAGGGTGGGAGAAGGAGAGAGAGAACTTCCCAAGCCAACTCTGCTAGAGTGCAGAGCTGGAGGAAGGGCTTAAACCCTGGACCCTGAGATCATGACATGAGCTGAAACCAAGAGCCAGCTGCTCACCCAACTGAGCCACCCAGGCTCACCTCAGTTTCTATCTTCTTAAAGATGTATTTGTAAAGTATTATCTTTCAGATTGTATTGTGTTTTTCTTAATGTTATGTGTAGATATATCTAGCAGATTTCTAGGCTCCTAATTTTTTCAATTTTCTGGTAATCACCGAATCTTAAAATCTAATCTATGTGTAATGTTGAATAGAGTTGTTTTATTTATTGGCTCTCCATCCGCCTGTCTTCATTAATTCTCTTCCACCCAACCCATATCACCTCCTTACATTTTCTTTTTCACCTCCTTACATTTTTAAAAAACCATCTGCCAAATGATACTTTAGTATGAAGCATCTGTCTTCTTCAAATTTTGCCAAGACTATTTTCCCTTTATTTTATTTTATTTTACTTTATTTTATTTTATTTTTGTCTCTAGTTCTGCCTTTTGAAAAGTGAAAAAGCTTAGCTGGTATTTAAAAAGGCCAGTACCTTTGAACTAGTACAGTGCAAGAAAATATAAAGGTCTGCTGTAATAGTATTTAAATCCATTGGGCTCTGTCAGATCTTAAGTTTTTCATAGCACTGTTCATAAACACAGCAATTATGTTTTCTCTCCTTCTATAGACAAAAATGGCTTTTCTCATGTTTACAGAATGAAATAATGACAGAATTGTGCACTAATTTTTAGAAGACTGTTCCTCACATTTAGCAACATAGTGTCCTAGGCCCAGGGTATTTTCTGGGGCTTGTCTTTCCAGAGAAGAGCTGTTCTTTTGCCTTCAGCTATTTCACAGAAAATATTTTACCTGATGAGGGTACATAAACTTAAAATTGTAATTCACATTTTTAAAAAGATTTTATTTATTTATGTGAGAGAGAGAGACAGAGATAGTAACAGATAGTGAGACAGAAAAGAGAGAAGGAGGCTTCCCACTGAGCAGGGAGCCCAACATGGGGCTCTATCCCAGAACCCTGGGATCATGACCTGAGCCGAAGGCAGACACTTAACCAACTGAGCCACCCAGGCAGTCCTGTAATTCACATTTTTAATGAATGTTTCAGTTTTAGCCTAGATAGTATATGCACTATTATAACAATCTTTCTATTCACTAATCATTTTTTTAAAGATTTATATTTCAGTTCACTAAGTTTTAAATTTTATAGTTAGACACACATACACACATAATAGTATATTTTATGTATATAACTCAAGTTCATTTCCAATCAGGGAGTTAAAAATCTGTTGTTTATTTGACCGTTATTCTCTTTTATATGAATTCTCCTAGTATTAGGGTACTCTTGATCAAATAACGGAAATGAAATGTTGCCTGGAAATCTTTTGTTACATGCTTTTGAAATATTGAAGAATGCCCTAATCTCCTCTTTATGTAAGCAGTTGCAGTGAAACTATTTTTTTACCCTAAAGAATGGTGGAAGGTTTCCAGATAGTTCACATTTACTTACCATTCTGGTAAACAAAACTATCTTATTGACTTAAAAAAAGAATCTATTCAATTATATATCTTAAAATGAAATGTGACCTATTTTTAAGGAATCTATTGAAGCGTAAAGAGTGGCAGTGTTTCTTTCTTATTCTGTTCATCTCTATTAAATCCCTTCAGCAAAGGTTTGAATATGAGGGCTTATGCTGAGTGCCATAGATGGAGAGATTATAAAATAGTTCTTGCCCTTAAGGAGCTCATGGTAAAGAAAGAATGAATCAGGGACGCCTGGGTGGCTCAGTGGGTTAAAGCCTCTGCCTTCAGCTCAGGTCATGATCTCAGGGTCCTGGGATCGAGCCCCGCATCAGGCTCTCTGCTTGGCAGGGAGCCTGCTTCCCCCCCTTCTCTCTGCCTGCCTCTCTGCCTGCTTGTGATCTCCCTCTCTCTGTCAAATAAATAAATAAAATCTTTAAAAAAAAAATAAAGTAAGAATAAATCATATATCCTTAGTACAAACATTTATGCTGTTTAGTTTTCTGTGTCTGTTTATGTACATGTACACCTATATACATTAACCATAACTTTTAAATTATTAAATACTAGGAGATGGGACATGTAAGAAATAGTGTGTATCTTGGAATGACTATTAGCAATATCTTGAGACATTATATCTACTGCAGGGTTAATATTTGTTGATTGATTGAAGTAATTTGCGTGAGAAAAATAATGGCTTGGAGACAGATATTAAGGAAGGGATAGAGTCTAGAGGGGTAGGTTTTTATCATTTGTTATGATGAAGTGCTTTGTTTTGTTTATTTGTTTGTTTTGTTTTGTTTTTGGATTTCCCTACTCCTTTTTTTTTTTTTTTTTTTTTACCCAAAACTGTCTGACTGGAGTTTTATCTCTTCCCTTTCCTTTCTGGTCATGATGTCTTTTCTGAATGGATGGTGCTGGCAAGCTGTAATTAGTTGTCCATATTTTTTTTTTAAGATTTTATTTATTTATTTGTGTGTGAGAGAGAGAGAGCACAAGCAGGGGAAGCAGCAGGCAGAGGGAGAAGCAGGCTCCCCGCTGAGTAGGGAGCCTGATGTGGGACTCGATCCCAGGACCCTGGGATCATGACCTGAGCCAAAGGCAGACACTGAGCCAACTGAGCCACCCAGGCGTCCCAGTTGTCCATATTTTAAATGGCAGTAGGAAAACTAGTTTATTGGTAGTGTGGCTATCTTTTTCTCCAGTTCTGAGAAATCTAAAATTTGCCCCTAATTCCTAACTAAATAGTCACTATATGTAACTCATGAGTTACTTTGATAGATGATCTGTGGGTTTAGGGTTTGAAACAGTATCTGATCCTTATACAACATGTTTATTAAGAAATAGGATCAATACCACTAATGAGATTTGTAACTTCTATAATGCCACCAAAAATATATCTCTAGCTTTACACATGTTTGTATCTTATTTCTAACCTGAAACTGTGATCAAAGATGAAATGTTAATGTTAATTTATATCCCTGTTGATGATAAGAAAATTAAATATATTTTTTGTTGAGATATAATTCACATGACATAAAATCCATTGTTTCAGAGGGAAAATATAGTGGTTTTGTAATATATATAGTAATATAGTTACAAGGTTGTGCAGCTAACACCAGCATCTAATTCCATCACACCAAAAAGAAACTCCATACATATTAGTCACTCACAATTTCCCCTCTCCCCTCAGTCTCTGGCAACAATTAATCTACTTTCTGTTTAGGTGTTTCTTTGTTCTGGACATTTCATAAAAATAAAATTTTTTTTTAATTTGTTTAGACACTACCAGAAACATCTTTATCAAATTATGCCACAAATTTAAAAGATAAGAATTCTTTAGTTTCATCTCTGTATAAAGTTATCCAGGAGCCACAAAGTGAGGTAAGTACTCTTACAGTTTATTATGCTAGTAGCATTCAGTTGATTGATTTTAATTTTTTATTATGAAATATAATACATATATAAAAGAGTAAGAAAAAGTATATGTTTAAAGAACTTTAATATATATTATGAATTGTTTATCTGATTACATTTGAGAAATGGGATGGAGGGTAAGAGTAGAATACTGTGTGTTCAAAAAATGGCAGAGTAAAAAAAAAGAACTATAATAAAATGAACTTCACTGTACCATCTCCTAGGCTGAGAAATAGAATTATTACCATATTCTAAAAACCATCTCTGAACATGTGCCTTCTCTTCCTCTATCTGTTTGTGTGTCTGTTTATCTATCTTGTTAGAAGTAGCCTATAAAGTCAGGGCCATTATATGTATTGATTGATTCAACAAATATTTGTTTGCTCATTCTGAGCCAGCTTCAATACTAGCAATAGAAAGTCAAAGATAAGTAACACGTGGTTTTTATCCTGAAAGAAGAAAGGGAGAAAAAATAAGTAAATACATGCATTCAAGGCAATGCCTAGATGGATATGCACAATTCCAGGTATGCAAGGTGAGAAGACATTCCAAACTGTTGGGTTAGTATATGGAGGCCTGAGAAAATGCAAAATATTTAAGGAATGGCAAGCAGTTTGGCCCAGCCAGTGTTTCTCTGTCCTTCTTTTCTCTTACCCCCATCTCCTTTTCTTTTTTAAAAAAGAAATTTAGTTTGAAGGTGATAAAATGATCTATACTCCAGATTCTGGTGCTTCCAAATCCCACCATTCACAGTAGAAATAAAAAAGGATTGGAAATAGTGTGGAAAATAAAAGGCATGGCATTTGGAAAAAAGCAAATAGGCTAATGCAATAGTTAACACAAGAATAAGACTGGTACTGAACTGAAGCTGGAAAGATTGGTTTAGGCTGTAACCATGGTGAGCCTTGAATTCCATCATAAGCAGTTTAGACTTTTTTTGCGCTGAAGGCATGAGTTGATCAGATTATTGTTTCAGGAAGTTGGCTATGTGGTGGATAGATTGGAGAATAGAAAAATTGAAAGCAACAGATGCTAGGACAATAGCCTGGGAGGGAGCTATTGAGAATGGAAAGAAGTGGAGTAGAGGGGAAAGATATGAGGTATGTAGTCTTTTTTTTGTTTGTTTTGTTTTGTCTTTTTGCTTGTTTGTTTTTGTACCTAAGTTTGGTAGATCACAAGGCAGCCAACACCGCTAATGTTGTTATTCGGTGGTGAAATAACTTAAAGCCTGAGTCCAGTCCTGTGTAGATCTATGTGCCTTTTGGGTGAAGCTCTCAAAACTATAGTCTATTGTTATTTGAGTAGTTAACCTCTTTGGGAAGGGGTTCTGGAAAAACCCAGCTTCTACTGGTTATGCTATAAAGTGCATCCTGACTTTTATAGGCTGAGGAAAAGACTGGGGATGAAATTGACAAGCCCCAAACTTTGCCTGGCATCACTGAATAAAGCAATGGTATTTTCGTCTTCTTTCCTTTTCCTCAAAGCTTTTCAATTTGTATAGTATGTGTAGGAAGCTTGTTTTCTTGAAGGGTGTTAGTTTTTAAAGTATTTGGGTGGAAGTTATTTTAAAGTTTTCCATGTTTGAGAATTATTTCACCAAATAGTATAAATATAGGTATACACTTTATTTTTAAAAACAATTTAAAATCTTGTTTCCAATTTACCGTTTAGTATTTTGAGTCTTAAAAATTATCCTGTGACGAAGGGTGTTTTAACCAGCCTACTTTGGATATAGTTTATACAGTAAGTTTCTGATAGACTAGTTTGGTTCATAGCATTTTTTTATTCGAGGTGAATACAGCTCTCATGGTTCGGAGAATTATTTCTCAAATTATTTGTGATGAAGAACCAGTCATTTAAAAAATTTCAGTCTGTCCCAGACCAATATGTGTACCTAATGTACATGATGGACGTGCAACTCGCATCATATGTGAAGTACCACACAAATTTGATAACCCCTAAGTGATCTATACTATATCCTGTTCAGGAAGTCTGCTGATCACCCACTTGGATGTTGCAGCAATATCAAGTTGCTGTAAAAGTTTCTAAATGTTTCCAATTTCTGTATTTACATTGTTGGGTACGGTAACATTTGTGGATAGTCTTTAGTCCATGGACCACACTTTCAGAAGCACTAGTTCAGGAGGTTTTGCATATTAAGTTTGTTTTATGTTTTTAGTTTGATTCATGTGGTAGAGACAGTGTATATTATGTATTCTTAAAACATGACTCAATCTTAAAAAATATATTTAGAAGTGCTTCTAAAATATAACAGTGTAACCTACTTTAATATCATAATCCACCTTTTCCTCTTTATAATATTTTGTATCTTAATTTGGAGATTTTCCTAAAATGTTGATATCATCCATTGGTTTTTGGCATTTTTGAAATTTGGGACATGGTTTGAGTGTTATTTGAAGTTTGGCAAATTTGGTGTTTGGATTTTATTAATAGTACTTTTTCATTACTCAGTTTATTTCATTTAGTAAGTATTTATTGAACCCATATAATATGCCAGAAATCTCTTAGAAATGTAGCAGTGAACAAGATAGACTAAATTCTTGATCTTTTGGATTAGAACTTGTATTCTGGTAGATGAGGTAGACAGTAAGCAAATACCTAAATGAATAATATAGTGTTGGTTAGTGATAAAACTGGAGAAAAATAAAGTGGAATAGTGGGAGTATGTGTTGAGATTCTGGAGGTATTGGTTGAATCAGCTCTGAATGAACAAGGAGGATAACATAAAACTAGGGGCAAGAGTTTTCCAGAGATGGAATAGTAAATGCAAAGACCCCGAAATAGAAAATGTGTGGTATGTTCAAGAAATTGTAGAGGCAGTTAATGGGTACAATACAGTTTGCTTGACTAGTCCTTTTAATTGACTAAAACTTTAAGACAGGCATATGATTAGAGGCTCAGAAAGCTTAAGTGTGTTATGAAACCAGCCGTTTTGTGAAAAAGCCACATAAAGTCTCTTTGGTGTTCTAGGCATAGGGAGCCCAGGACTATGGAGAGATCATTCAAGGGGTACTGGCACCTGAATAGTGATGTCCTTCCAACTTTTCTGTATCTGTTTCCTACCTATGTTCTTGAGTAATAGTTAAAGGTAAAAAAAAATTGCAAGATTTTCTTGAAAATTTATGCAAACTAAACTCTTTCCCAACTCTATCCCTGCTTTAATCATTCAAAGGCATTTTTATGTCACATTTCTATTACCATTAGAAATCTCTCTTAGGATACAGACTTCCTACTTACAAATGGATTTTTGTAAAAGTTTATTTTTAACTTTTTTGTTTTAGAATCCAGAATGTATTTTAGAATGGAAAGAAGGTACATGATGATTAGGTTCTCATTAGACCCATAAAAAACCCATTTAATACCTGAAAGTATACTTGAGATACAATTCTCTCTTAACAATACTGTAAAATGTACCCACCAAATATAACAATATGTCCATGAGAAAATACATACAATAATTCAAACCAAACACTAGTTAACACAGCATATTCTAATGCTCCATTGTTTGTCTCAAATATATTCAAGTTAGATAAGTCAAATACTGTCTGTATTTCCTATGTCATATATTTTTCTATGCTTTTCTGATATTTTTCAGATATGTCAAAAAGTGTTAGCTCCAATGCTGACATTTGTGAGCCGCATAATTTTGGCCAGAGTAGATAGCCTCTTGGTCTCAATTTCCTTGTGTAGAAAGTATGGATAATGATATTCTACCCTACGATGGTGTGGGAATTGAACAGGTTCAAGTCCTTTGAAAGTACTTTGCAAGTTGTAAAACACTGCACAGATATTGGTATATCTCTCTCTTGGTTTGACATGCATAATTTCATCTAACCTCATTATAACAATGATTTCTCCACCCCTTTGAAGCTGTCTTCATTTGGTTCTGCTTTCATAAAGCAAAAGCTCTTTTAATTTTGGATTTTAAATTGGTTGTAAGACCTTTTGACAGTGTTTTTGATTAAAGTTGATTATGTTTCATGCAGACTATTGAATAGATTTTCAACATAAGATTTCATAATTTCACAAATACTTGTTTGGTTATATCAATTGCTTTAACCAAAGATTTCCCAGGTATTTAAAGATGAGGACTGTTACACAACAATACAAGATTGCTGACATTGGTCCACAAAGAAAATTTAAAGACTCTACTCTGAAAGCCAAACATTTCCCTGCCAATTTTTCTTTTTTCCTACTACCCCCAACCCAGTTATTCCAATTTCCTACTTTAAAAACATCTTTTGTTATCTATGAATGGGGTTACTTTGCCTCTAGATGTCCAGTTTCCTGTTACCCTCGCCATGCCATAGTGGATGTCTCTTGCCCTCTGACAACCATTTTGGGAGTGAAAAAAATACTCCTTAGCTGTCAGAAGTTAGATAATTTCTCAATAGGAAAGATTAATTAGACTTAATGTTTATTGAAGTGTAACTTCCACTATACCTTGTATAAATAATACTCACTTTAATTATAATCAGTATACTTTACATATTTAGCATATTTGAAATCAGAACATCCACCAAATGTTAGTTTCTGTTCATTACGATTACTGGAAGTAGAAATTTTTTTTAGTAAATTGACTTAAATCTATTGCCTAAGTTAGTGAAGTGAATGAACTCTAATTCATTGAAAAAATAACAGCCTGAAAATTTTCTGAAAAATCAGTACCCTATGAATCTCTTCACATATTTATGACTTGTGTGTGATCATTGTATATGCTTTAAGATAATACTTACATGTAAGAGTCTCTTATGTTAACTTTCTGATTTTAATAAAATGTCTATGACATAGATACAGTTATCTCTATTTACTGAGTAATGCTGGCATGTGGTGGGAGAGGAAAAGGTTATAGATAACTCCAGATTGTGTTTCAAATAAAATGACAGCAATGTTTAGATTATCCAAGGGCAATGAATCATGGTTACAATAGGGATCTAGATCTAGGGGTGCTGTAATTATTCAGCTATTCCACATGCATTGCTGTTGAGTGCTGCCTAATTATAAGCTCAGGAGGGTAATGTGATGATTACTACCTAGGATTGCCATTTCAATTTCTCCAACCTTGTAGGTAATCATGTATATATTGGCATGTTTTATCAGGGAAATAGGAGATTAGGGAAGAAACTTATTACAACCTAGCTATTTTAATAAGTTAAAAAGATATTGTATAAATAACAATACCACTTTAGAGTTATAGATTATTTTAAAGTTTACAGATGCTTCCAAATACATTTATTTTGAACTGTTTGGCCTTCCACTAGAAGTAAACTTTCAAAGGTTTACTAAATAATTTAGCAGTGAATAGTTTTGCTTCCAACAAAATGAAAACCTTTATGTATTTCAGTAATTACCATCAGGGAAAACCATTTTTATTTCATGTGTCAGTGTCATTCAAATACAATCTAATCCTTGAATTAACACTTTGTCTTTTTTCCAGTTGTTAGAACCTGTCTGTCACCAGCTCTTTGAATTCTATCGCAGTGGAGAAGAGCAGTTGCTTCGATTTACACTGCAGTTTCTTCCAGAATTGATTTGGTGCTACCTTGCTGTCTCAGCCAGCAGAAATGTGCATAGCAGTGGATGTATTGAAGCTCTTCTTCTAGGGGTTTACAATTTGGTTTGTATTTAATGCAGTTAACAAATGCTTGCCAAGAGCAAATATATACCCTTTTCAGCAAAAGTGAATACATGATATCACCTACTTTTCATTGTAGTCAAGCTAATATTTATCTTTCATACATTAAATGATGCACAGCTCCTTCTCCTAAAAATAACCTTATGGAGGTTGAAGGCCATACAGGCATAAAATAAATATAATTATGTAAATACATCTTTTGGGATTGATTGAAGACTGAAAATCAGATCATTTCAGTTCTTTTATAGAGCTATCTAAAAATATCAGTGTAGAATTTAAAATTTTTTTAATTTAAAGTCTATTGTCTATAAATTATCTTTTAGTGACCTTCACAGAAAGGTTGGGAGAAAAGATCTAGTCTAATCTGTACCACTAATAATTTCATAAAATCTGGACTGTCTCCAGAATTACATCTCATTGATTTAACAGATAGTTTTCATTACTCTTTGTGTATCAATTAGTATGCTATTCTAGATATTTAAGGTTTCTACTTTTAAAAAAGGAAAAGAAATTTAAGGGCATTTTGTTGACATATTTCATAATTATATTAATTGATTTAGAAAATGTAACTTTTTACATAGGAAAACCAGTGATTATTAAGATACTACACATCTCTATTTCAGCTATCCTATGTTACTTTTATCTTAAAGAGGAAGGTTAACTCCTGGTGCTTATAAATAATTGATAATTGATTGTCATAGTTTATGATTTTAGTTGGCCTTAAAATTCCTTTCCTTTCAGATTTTTTTTAGACTAACAGTTTATAGTTAGCTTTTAAACTTATGTGTAAAAAATAAATATTTTAAGACTTTTTTTCACTTTTATAGGAAATAGTTGACAAACAGGGACATAGCAAAGTATTGAGTTTTACGATTCCATCCTTATCCAAACCATCTGTATATCATGAAGTAAGTGACATTTTACCAAGGTAAATTTTTTGGTTCTAAGATTTGAAATTGCTGTAAATTAGGATCTGATTATTGAGCCCCCCAAAGTTGATTAATTAGTACCTTCATTAGTACCTTAGTATCCCCCACAGTTGATTTATTAGTACCTTAAAAAGTATAAAACACCGGACAAGGTATTTACTATTCCTAAAGTTCAATAAGAAATCAGTATTATAAAACTTTAAAATCTGATTGTTTAAGAGATCTATTAAAAATATTCATTTTGAAATATTTTTCTCTCCTTCTGATGGATAAAACTAGTCTACTATTTTTATATGTGGCAATTATGTATTTCTGGGGTAGAACTTTTTTAAGTTATTTTAATTCTAGTATAGTTTACATACAGTGTTATGTATGTACAGTATAGTGATTCCGCAGTTCCACACATCATCCAGTATTGGTGTAGAATTACACCAAACTACTAAACTAGTTTTATTTCTATTTGTGGTTTGATTTTTAATTAATTGTTAAATCTTTGTGCAGAAAACTAAGTAGGCAGTTGTAGTATTTTTAAGACATATGTTCATATCAATCATTCTTAGTGGTTTATAAATTCTTAATATCACATTTTCAATAGAATGGCTTTTCTTCTTTATTCAAATGTCTCTAGCCTTCCAGCATTGGGTCCATGGCTCTGACTGAGAGTGCATTATCCCAGCATGGTTTGTCAAAAGTTGTGTACAGTGGACCTCACCCCCAAAGGGAGATGCTGACGGCACAGAATAGGTATACTATGGAGACATAACCTACCACACTGATTTTTAAAAAAATGATGTCAGTAGATTTATAAATAATGGGCTATATGTACACTTTAAAAAAATACTTGGTCATTTTATGCAAGAGAAAAACACATTTTTGCGATTTGTTACTTTATACTTTGGCTCAAATGTCATCTGGAACACTGAATTTTTAATTTTCAGATGACTATGATGTGAGAAATCTTTTCATTTTGGTTTTGTATTGTTATTGATATGGTTATATCATATGGTTCTATTTTATAACATTGTATCTTTCCATAATGCTTACCTAATTATGGTTGACTTCTTAGAATTCTAAAGACTTATAAATACTCTTTTGGTTTGTCTTTAGGTTTGAAGTGTTAACATTCCTTTTGTTGTGTTACAATGCTGCCTTAACCTACATGCCCAGTGTTTCTCTTCAATCATTATGTCAAATTTGTTCAAGGTAAATAAAAATTAAAATGTTTTTAATATTGAAATATGTGAATCTAAGACTGTGAGTTTATAACATATCTAAGTTATTTTTGTTTTGTTTAATCATTTAAGACATTCGAAAAGTTAATACGACACTCAGCCTAGGCAACATATAGAAAGTTCCTGATAAATGGTGTTCTATAAAACATAATGAAGAGGGTAAAGCTGAATAGCATTTCAATGGAATATTTAATCAGAAAGAATCATACGATATAATTAAAAAGTTGAAACTGTTATAACCTTTTGATTATTTACATGTGGTTGCTTTGTTTTGTTTGTTACTTTGTTTTCATTTATTTTTATTGTACTCTAATTTGGTACCAAGAAACAAGTAAGAGATACTGTTTTTGAACTCTCCTTGTTAAAAAATAAATAAAGAGGGGAGGTAGGGATAGGGTGGCTGGGTTATGGACATTGGGGAGGGTATGTGTTATAGTAAGTGCTGTGAAATGTGTAAGCCAGATGATTCACAGACGTTACCCAGGGGCAAATAATACATTATATGTTAATTTAAAAATATAAATAAAAAAAATAAATAACCAAGAGGTTGTTTAAATAAATTATAATAGTCCCTAGGTATACTACATAAACATTTAAAAATTGTGATTTTTAATGGGTATTTAATAATAGTATATATGACTTGATTCTGCAGGAAAACCTGCACTAGGACTAAGATCATCAGGAAGCTCTTGTTCTTTAACTAACATAACCAGTTATAACTTACTTGTCATCACAGTTCTGTAAATTTTCTTTCCATAGATACAGACTAGCCTTTGCTTAATTAAATACAAGTGTATTCTAATTCTTTTCTATTAGTCTTAAAAAAGTACAAAATATCTTAGTTAGAATATTTGATAAATGACTAAGGAAATCAGGAATTAAGAGAAGTGAATAACTAGATTTTAAGCTATTGAGAATCAAAAAAAAAAAAAAGCAAACTAAAAAAGACATGAATGACAAATTTGTTAAGACTTCCTCTTCTATCATTATCCACAGCTTAAGAGTTAGCATTACTTAAATAGCTTAAGTCTTCTGAATTACTTAGATCTCTTTCCTCCCTCATTTTCTTACAGATGCTGAACATTAAAATTTCTTTTTTTTCAATTTTTCCTTGGCATAGAATTAATCTAATGTCTCTACTAAAATCTTCCTTGGCCAAAATCCTATAGCAAGTTTTTAATCTGTATTTCTTCTGGTTTTAAACCAGATATTACTTGTGTTTTTGAAGGATTACCTAGTTCCCTGATTAATTAAAATCTGTATATTAGCAATTCTCTACCAAGAATATGAAAGTAATTATATTAGAGGTCAGTCCATAGGAGTCACACAGGACAGAAACCCATGACACATGTTCTTACCTAACTTTTCCATCAGTAGTTTCAAGAAAACAGTAGTAGTAGTTCTTATTTAGGAGGTTGTATTAGAACATCTATCTATATTAGAACATTAGAACTTCAAATGTATTATAACATCATTCCTGGGTCCTACCATATAAGACATCACTTTAGAGTAGAACATGGGCTTTGTAGTGTGTTTTAAGTTCTACAGGTAAAAGTTGCTGCATCAAGTTACTCCTTAAATAAATGTTTATGAAGGGCTGGTCCTCACTCTTTTTGTCCATAACAAAGTTTTCACTGGGCCAAAGTGAAATAAAAAACAAGAAAAGCTAAACATCCCATTTTTAACTTTTAAAGTGTTGTCCCTCACTTCTACTCCTTCACGCATACCTCTTTTGGTGTTAAAACAGTCTCCCATTTGTTAAATATGTTCACAGTAGATATTTTATAATACAATAACTTGACAAATAAAAAGTTGGCAATGGTATATAGATACCCCACCCACTCTTTTTTGAAATTTTACAGATCTCTGAAATTCAAAACTCTGGACACCTCTACTTTTAAAAGATTAAAATAAGAAACATGTTAAAAAAAAAATAAGAAACATGTTAGAAAGATTCAGTAAATGGGAGGGATGGCACTTTGGTGCCATCTTCAAAGGTCTAGGAAATATAACTAAATTCTAATTCAGGAATCATTTGAAAGAGTCTCCACTTTTTTTTTTTTTTAAGATTTTATTTATTTATTTGACAGAGAGGGAGAGATCACAAGTAAGCAGAGAGGCAGGCAGAGAGAGGGGGGGAAGCAGACTCCCCGCTGAGCAGAGAGCCCGATGCGGGGCTCAATCCCAGGACCCTGAGATCATGATAACCTACTGAGCCATCCAGGCGCCCCTCCACTTCTTTACTTCTCTTACAAGCCCCCTGCCTTGTTACTTCCTTTCTTCCTCTGGTCCTGCATGTTTTTCTATCCTATTAGTATCAATTTCTGCCTTTCTGTTTGTTTTGGTTTGGTTTCTAAATATTGCTCTAGATACCCTCCCTCTTACTAACTTTCCAAAGCTGCATCTTCTAAATAAGTTCCCCAAACCGAATTTATTCTAAAAGTCTCTTAATTCCATTTTCCCCTTATTTACTTGTATTACCAAAGAAATTTTCTCTGTTTTCTGTTTTTTCTTTTTTCCAAAGGTAATATGTTCGTCAGAGAAAATTTAAAGAATGACAAAAAAGAAAAATCACACAGGAAAAAAATTAAACCATAATTCCATCAATTAGATATAAGTATTATTAATATTCTAGTCACTGTCAATGCTGTTTTCCTCCTGTACGGTGTGTATGGACCACTTGAAGAAGAGACCTGAAAAGAAGCAAGAAGCAAGAAGTAGACTGAATGAGTTTTAGTCAATAAGTTTTTATTTTTGCTAGTACTAAACATTATATATGGCCTTCCTAAAAGGAATATAACCACCTATACTACAAATAAGCTTTGCTAGTGTATACTGAAGTCCTCTAAACTATGGGAAATAATTTTCTTTTTTTTTTACCGTTGACTTCTCTTTTAATACAAGGCTGTTTAACAGATGGCTTATCTTGCCTTTTGGTGTGAAATTAAATTTTAAAGATGAAACTGTACTAAGCTAGTAAGTTAAATTCTTTCCCATTGTCTAAGGGAGTCTCTAGATTTTGTTTACCTGGTGAGTCATCTAATTGACTTACTTGGATATGGACTACTATGGTTTCTTGATCAATATACTTGTTCCTGTGTATCTATAGTGAAACCCTGCTCCTCTCCTCACTACTAAATCTGCCTTCCTGACCACCTAAACAGATTTCTTCTAATCTATTAAGGATACCCTTTGTGCAATTTGGGGATTAATTCTCCTGACTAATAAAACTATATATTTATATTACATATAATATGTATATGTATACACACACACAGACACTTAACATGGTGTATGCTACCTTGTCATCATCCAATAGATGATGACTATTATATATTGTACATTAATAATAAACACACATTTCACTATGGATGCATAACTTTTTTTTTTCTTGCCTGTTTGCTACTATTACCAACAGTTCTGGAGCATATCTTTTTTTTTTAAGATTTTATTTATTTATTTGACAGAGAGAGAGAGAGACAATGAGAGAGGGGACACAAGCTGGGGGAGTGGGAGAGAAAAAAGCAGGCTTCCCCCTGAGCAGGGAGTCCTGACGTGGGGCTCGAGTTCAGGACTCTGAGATCATGACCGGAGCCGAAAGCAGATACTTAACTGACTGAGCCACCCAGGCACCTTTTAAAGCATATCTTATATTAGATCATTCTTTGCTAAAAGAACCTATAGTTGACTTTTCATTTCTTCCTATTTTATTTGTAATTTTTTTTTTACAAAATCTAAATCTTATCTAAATTTCCATCCTTTACAACCCAATTAAAATAACCCCTTATCTCCAACTTGAGCACAATTTTTGTGTGTGGTATTCTCTTGAGGAAAGTGATAGAAAATTCAGATGTTATTAAGCTCCTAGTTTCAAAAGCAGAAGCATGAGAACAGAAAAGTGCCCATTACTGTATAGGCAATTATTCTACTTTCTTTTTTCTCCCTACTTCCTCATTTTCTGTTCACCTGAACTTCCCTTAACTCCCCTCTTCTCACTACTTAAAAAGCAGAGCAGAAAAGGAAGAGGATTTGAAATTGTATTGTTTTATTTCATATCTATGTCTGTTACCCAGTTGGACAGGAAGTAGAACTGGATGAAATTTTAACTATTTCTCAAATTAAAAATTAGAAAAATTTTTTTCCAGCTAGTTTTTACTTCCCAGTCTGATGATCTGGTAATAGTCAATCTATTTTTTTTTTTCTGGTTTAGGTTCCAGTATATTTATGAATGAATACTCTCTCCAGTTAGCCTCACTGGAATTGTGCCTTCTGATTATTTTGTGGCTTATAATTAAAAATATTTTGACAACAATCTCAAAAGTTTACTCTTGGGCTGGGAATGAGACAGTGTCTTTTAACAGAGAATGAGAATCATGGCAAGTTTTTCTCACTTCAAAATTGATACTTAGAACTTCTCCCAGAAATTTATTTACAAAATATGCATTCCAAAGGATTTTTATTTTAATGTGCTTTATGAATTTGGGGAACATCTGAATATGACCTGAAGGTATATTTAATACAGAAATAGGAGTTATACCACTCAGTTGCTCTTTGGTAGGGATGGGTCCCTATTTTTTGAATTTGTAAAGCAAAATAAAGAATTTCAGGATATCCCTCGATGAGCAGAGGAGTCGGGCATTCATGGGGCATTGATATTCTTATTACGTTCTGCATTTTATTTAAATTCAATGAAGGATCTCTAAGAAAAGAATATCCTTAAATAGAGAGATCAGAGAACTGAAGAGTAAATCAGAGAATTGTTTATTATTAAAAGGAATGAAGAAAAGAGGGTCAAGAGGTACTTTTATCAGTTAATGATACAGCTGGATAGGACTCAATTATTTTGAATCTCAGCTCAAATGTCATTTCCTTGGAGGGGCCTTCCATGACCATCTTTCTAAAATAGCACCTTCTCACTCCAGTTTATTTTCTTTTAGCGTTTATAACACTATAATTACTTGGTTGGTTCATTTGGTATATAGTCTGTCAACTGCTGGAACTTCACGAGATCAGGAACTTTGATGTTTTATTCACTGCAGTGTCCTCAGAGTTTGGAGAAGTGCCTGGCATATGGTAGAAACCTCCTAACTATTTATTGAATGAATGAAAAATAGATGATCTCTTCCACTTCAGAATTATTATCCATTAAGTACAACCAAGGTTAAAGGAAATAATGCGACATTCCTGCCATCAATTGCCACAAATGTGTAAAGTTTTAGTAGTTATGAAAAACTAACTGCTATAGTCTGAATGTTTGTGTCCCCCCAAAATTCATATGTTGAAATCTTAATGCCTAATGTGACGGTATTAGGATGCTATCAGGAGGTGCTTTCCTAGCCAAGAGATGCCACAAAGTTCCCTGTTCTTTCTGCCGTTGAGGATACTATGAAAAGTCTATAACCCTAACGAGAAGGCCACCCCATGTGTTGTTGCATTTTGTTATAGCAGTCTGAAGGACTAAGACTAATCCTTTGCACTTCTGAATAAAGGTTTTAGTACAGCGTCTAACAGATGACCCATTTCCTTATGGGTAGCTAGTAGAGAAAAACAGAGAACCTGGAATCTTGTTTCCCTTGTGAATCTGGAAAATGCGCTGGTGTTTGAGAGAATTGTCTCTCTAGTTCTTAAGTAAATTTAAAAGTTGATTGACCATTCTAGATCTATGGCAAAGTTGTTTTTTAAAAAAATTGTGTACTAACAGCAATAACTTATTTTTCTGTTCATATCCTCTATCCTGAACCCTATACTTATTTCCCGATTTCTAAATCCATATATCTAATCCAGTAGCCATCTCTATCAAGATGGCCCACAGACACCTTGTAAAAGTTAGAACTCTTTCTGCTGCAACTAACTGATATCTACCAAAGTGAAAATTTTTTGGCTTTTTGTATCTGGGAAGAGCAGGGATGGCACTGGCCTCAGTATCAACTCGATCCAAAAGCTCAATCCTTAATTGGATGTTCTCTCCCATCTCTCATCTCATCTTTTTCATCTGTTGGCATTGTACTTTTTTCTGTAGGTAGGCTTCTGCCATGTGATAAGAACAGTGACCACAAGCAGCTAAAAGCTTACACTATCTACTTTTAATAAACTCAGAAGAACCCCTTTCCCAGTTTTACTGTGAAAAAATCAGGCAGCAAAAACACTTTGATGTTGCCAGCCTGAGACTTCTACAAACCCCTCTGTGGTCATGTTTGTTAATGTTATTGGAAGAGTACTTAAATATTGGTTTAGCTGTTAAAGAAAATAATGGTAACTTAAATGATATTTCTTTTTCTTTCACATAAAAGTACAAGCTGGTAGATGGTCTGGGGGTAGATTGGTTCTGTTTCTAAGGTGTTCAGGCTCCTCCTTTCTTGAGATTCTGCTGTTCCCCAGGATGTTACCCTTATCTATAGCTATTTTTAATTTGCCTTCCATATCCTGCAAACGGGGAAAGAGTGGGAGGCATGCAACTGCCTTTTAAGGGAGCAACCTGGAAGTCGCACCATTTCAGCTTCAGACTGCTGTCCAGAACTAGTTACATTGTCACCCTTAGATGCAAGGAAGGCCAGAAAATGTGATCTCTAGTAGGTGGCCAGTTAAGATTGGTTGGGAAGAGTGGAGGAGAGGGTACCTTCTATATGTTATTAAACAGAAGAAGGGAAAAATAGATGTTAGGATATTGACCTCTTGTCACAGGTAATTTTGTTATTTTATTTATACCACATTCACATGATTAATCTTGACGACATAGGGGAAGACTAGTTCCTAAAGGTAAGAGGGATAGAGGTGCTATTAATAGAAGACATTGGTGGCAGGGAAAAGTAACATGTATACCATATACCTGCAAATCAACATATCAGAAACTTAGCATCTTCCAAAACAGTATGTCTTATTTGTCCAAGTTCATTTAATACCACTACCATCCAGCCAGCTATCCAAACTAAATGTAGTAATAATTATACACTCCTATTGTTTCTTCAGTCTCATCCCATGATTATACTTCCTAGGTGGGAACTACAACTTTCATCTGTATTCCTAGTATCTGACACATTATAAATCTTTAAAAATATTTACTGAATGAATAAATGAATTAATTGAAAAAATCCTATCTTTTATATCTTGGTTCTCTGTTATTTACTACCATCCCTATCAAAAAGGTATACAAGGTGTAAGAAAATGAAATTTTTCTGAGTTTCCTTTTTTTAGATAATAAGAGGAGTTTCTAGTCTAGTTTGGATGTAAGTTTTTGTTAATATCAAACAAAATTCAAGTTGGTTTTATTTCATATACAGTTAATTTTTTTTTTTTTTTTTAGTGATCTCAGGCTGCTGTAACAAAATACCGTAGGCTAGGTAGCTTAAACAATAGATGTTTATTTCTCACACTTCTGGCTGAGCAACCTAAGGTCAGGTGACCAGCAGATCTGATTCCTGGTGAAGGCCCTCCTCCAGGCTTACAGGAAACTGGCCTTCTCACTGTGTCCTTCACATGGCAGAGATTGAATTCTGGTCTCTCTTCCTCTTTGAATAAGGGCACTAAACCCACCATGGAGGCTCCCATCCTTGTGACTTTATATAAACCTAGGGTGCCACCACCAAATACCATCACACTGGGATATCAGGGCTTCAGGATATGAACTTGGGGGAAAACACAAATACTCAGTCCATAAATATCCCTGCTCCTTTTTACTCTTGGTTCAAAAGAGTTCTAAGATCTTCTCAATATCAAATGAATTTTTATTTTTACTTTAAAGTTACTTTGAATTAATGATATTCTCAAGGGTCTGTTTTTGAAATGGTCTGTGGTATACTTGAGTATGTTTTAAATGAAGGCTTTAGATTCAATCTAAACTTGCAATAATATATTAAGTGAAAGTTTATTGTATCAACCACAACAAATTATGAGAAAACAGCTCTTTCCCAGTTTGATTAAAATTAGAAACTTATTTTAAACACAGTATATGTTGATCATAGAGAATTTAGAAAATATGCATAAAGAAGGAAATAACTCTATAATCTCATTGTATGACTTTGTATATGATCTTTTTGTAGTGACAAACAACATTCACCTATTTGTTTATTGAAAAATGAGAGTGGGTTTCATGTGTTATTTGTACAGTTTTTTCCCCCTGCCATTTAAACAGTCTTTCAAAACATCATGTTAATTGTTTCATAGTATTCCCTGAATTATTTATATAATTGGTCCTCTGCGTTGGACTTTTAGGTGGTTTCCTATTTAATATTAACATATTTGTACTCCTTAAATATCCTTCACTATAATAAGTACTTTAAATTTCAGTTGTGTTTATGGTAGTTTCTTTTTAAAAAATTAGTGAAATCTATTGGTCTTTTTTTAGGACTCTACCTTTGATGTCATGTTTAAACTTGCAAAGAACATGTAATGATTTTCTTATGTTTTATTTCTTTTTAACATAAAAAATTTCAATCTATCTGAAATTTATTATGATGTATTATGTGAGACTTGAGTCTAATTTTTTAGAGCATTTTCTTAGAGCCTGCACTTTGTGTCAAGAACTTTGTCAGCAATCGGAGATCATACCATAGATCTATTTATGATAAATAATACCATGTTTCATGTAGTGGGTTTTATGGTAACTAAAAATTATTAATTATTGAATAGACTGAAATTAGTGAACCAACCCTGAGAATCTGGTTCACCTACTATATAATAATATACCTCTAGCTTTGTACATTTTTCCCCCAGTTTCACTTACTCAGGAAAATGTTACAGACAGATGTTCTGTTTGGAAAGATGCTGTGTTTCATAGCTGTTAGGTTTGGTATGAGAGCATACCTAGTACATTGTTGGCTTATAAATGTTAAAAAATAAATTACCAAGTTTTTTACCAATTTTAAAATATATTTGTTTTTTCTAGAATCTGTGTTTGTGGCTATCCCCGACAACATGTAAGAAAATACAAAGGTATAAGTAGCAGGATACCAGTTTCTTCAGGATTCATGGTGCAGATGTTAACAGGGGTTTATTTTGCCTTGTAAGTTTATTTAATATGCAAAGTCAATCTTGCTCTCTTTGAAAAATCATAGTCTGTTGTTTTATTGTTATTGTATTATAAACTTATTAGATAGACAATCAGCATATTTTTATGAAAGGATATGAATCAAGATCTTTTTTTTTTTTAAGATTTTATTTATTCATTTGAAAGAGTGCTGGAGATTGCAGGCAGGGGAAAGGGCAGTGGGAGAGGGACAAGCAGACTCCCTGCTGAGGAGGGAGCCTGACACAGGGCTCAGTCCCAGGACCCTGAGATCATGACCTGAGCCAAAGTTAGACACTTAACTGACTGAGCCACGCAGGTGCCCTAAATATGAATCTAGATCTTGATAATAGTTTTATTACTTAAAATATATCTCTTAATGTTCTGAAGAATTTGTATCCAGCTATAAAACATTTTATCTTTCTTTAACTCAAAGACAGAATGAAAATTAGCAACACTCACATATACTCACAGTTTTTCTTCATTACTTTTTTTTTTTGCTGTAATTTCCAAATAGTTTTTTTCCCAATGAAGACCTTTTTCCATTTCCAGAAATTTTAACTCTTGAAAAACATCTTAGATCCTGTTTGATCACAAGTAGCTTATTACTATTATTAATTTCTAATATTAATGCTCAGTCTTACTTAATGATTTAGATACTAATATTTTTCTTTAAATACTATCTTCTACTATACATATCTTAATATACTTTGCCTTATATTCACTTGATACCTTAATTTTTCTTGGTAGATTATAAACTTCCTGACTGAAGGTAGAATTAATGATCTTTGGACTAAATGTGCCCTGCTGCCTGTTTTCTTAAAAGTTTTATTAAAATACATTTACATCTGTTTACATATTTCCTATGGCTGATTTTGTGCTACCATAACAGAGATGAGTAGTTGCAATAGAAATTGTACGGCCCACAAGCCTAAAATATTTATTAGCTAGCCCTTTAAGAAAAAGTTTATTGACCCTTGTGTTAGACTTTTGATATTGTCCCACAGCTATTGGATGTTCTGATCTGTTTTATTTTCTGTCTTTATTGCTTTGTGTTTCAGATTTAGTTATTTCTATTGACCTATCTTCACATTCATTAATTCTTTTCTAGGTGATGTTGAGTCTATTAATGGGTCCACTGACAGGGTTCTTCATTTCTGTTACTGTGTTTTATTTCTAGTCTTTTCATTTGACTCTTTCTTATGGTTCCCATCTCTCTACTGAAATCGCCATCTGTTCATACATGTTTTCCATCTTTTCCACTAGAGCTTTTAACATATTAGTCATAGTTCTTTTAATTTCCCTGATAACTATAAAATCTGATTCATTTCTGAATTTGGTTGTATTGTTCTTTGTCTCTTGACAGTGGATTGTTTTCTTCTTGCTTTTTGTGTGCCTTGTAATATTTGATTATCATTTTGTTTGTGGATAGATATTGTTTATGCCTGGAAATGGCATGCCTCTTTTCTTCTAGGTTTCTAGTGGAGTTCTAGGCAGGAGTGAGCTGAGGTTGGATTTTGTTGTTGCTATGGTTACCTTCAAAGCGCCACCTACTTTAGATTCCTCTCCTGGTACCTGTTAGGGTGTGAGCTGGATTGTTGGAGGGTTTTTCTCAATGTTCTTGCTTCCTCCTCAGCTTTTAGCTTGCCCTGTGTGTCTGCACCAAAGAAATTATCTTTCTCCATGTTCTTTGCCCTCCTTCAGCAATAGAGTGCTGTTGCTTGTTTCTGAACATGTACTGCCTAGTTGGGGGGTTTGGGGGAAGTGGTGTTCTCTACTGTCCTGGTCCAGCCTCAGTTATAAGCAGGACCTATGTCCCTGCATCTGGGGTTGGGGGAACGCAGTAGCTTTTCAGGGGTCCTGTCCCTCCTCCAGTGATAAGAGACCTCTAGTAGTCTCAACATAGGACAGTTTCCTGATCCTTTCAGGAAACCTCACAGGTAGAGGTTTTTTTTTTCTTTCTTTCCCTCACAGCCACAGTCAGTCTTCACCTCTGCCCTTGGGTGAAAGGGTTTGCTGCTCTTTCCCCAAAGGCTTTAAAACTTTTGTTTCGCATGAGAAAAAGGTGTGGCTGGATCTTCAGGGCTTTCTTGCTTAGGTGTCCATTCTCCTTCAGGCCTGAACTACCAAGAGCAACTTTCTCTGGTCCTTCACCTTACCCCCAGTTTTTCTTACCAGTGCCTAGAGGAGGTTTGTGGAAAAGAGCTTGTAAATAGCTGTGAGCTCCCCTTTGTATCTGCTCCTGGAGATTTTTTACACTCATGCTGGCCCACACTGGGCTTTTAGCAATTTGTTTAAAAGTTTAGCTGAAGTCTTCTTACCTGCTTAGATTGTGGTCTATCTCTCCTTAGAGGCACCTGTCTACCCTTAAGTTTCAGGCTACTTGGCTGCCCTGTGATTTTAGTTCCTTGCTGAATTAATGGAAAGTTCTGATCTATAGATTATCTGACTTTATCTTATTTTTAGGGTGGGAGCAATGCTCTTTCCATTTTTTAGGCTTCACTTGCACTCTCGATATAATTCATTTCTTTATTTTTGTTGGCCGATGACCAAGTCATTATTTCTCTGTCCGTTTTTATCATTTACCTAACTTTTAGAGTTTGGTCATATCTTTGAAAATTAATGAACATACACACTTCCCCCCCCAATATCTCTCTGATATTTGCAACATATATCATTTACACTTCTAAATGACTGTCAGAATTCAAAGTTACTACTTAAGATACTGTAAGCCACAGTAGTTGTAGATTCTCATTAAAACTGTGGGAGTTACAGAATAATATGACCATAAAATGTTCTGAACATTATTCTAAGGTATATAATTTATTATGCTCTGACTTGCTTTAAAAGTGTAAAATGCTTTGAGATTGCCTCACTTTTTTGATATCTGGTCTATAAATAGACATGTTCTTTAGAGAAGAAATATATATCTATAAAATTTTCTTTGCTATTAATAGGCTTTCAGATACAATTGAAAGGAATTCAAATATATAAAAATATGTTTTTAAGGAGAGTGGAATGCTGAGCAGTGTGCTAATGTGATCTATTACTTTACTCAGTAGAGAGTTTCTCGTTGTATTTTGTTCAAATATATAGAATTAATTGAAAATAATTATACTTTATTTATTTAATTTTACAGTTATAATGGAGAATGGGATCTAGCTCAAAAAGCATTGGATGATATTATATACAGAGCTCAGCTAGAATTATATCCAGAACCATTGCTGGTAGGTACCTCACTTGTTTATGTAAATTTTTGAATTTAAAATTTCTCACTTTAGAACTATAAATTGAGAAGTAGCCAGTCATAGTGCATTAATGTCATTAAACTCAGTAATTCATGCTTCTGTTATATTAGGGAAATTTTATGCTTGAAGAGGTATATATAAATTGAGAATTTCATTAAACTAACTTCTTGGGTACTTTTAAACTTATAAGAATGTTCTTAACATGCTGGAGCTCCATTTATTAATTGGCAATAGGCATTTGGAAACATAAATACAATATTTTGGAATTTTAAATTTCATCATTTACATATTATTTTTAACCATAGTTTCCTTCTGAGCTCTTACTCCTTATTCTAGAAGATTGATATATCATCTTACGAAATACCTTGAAGAAAATATCCTTAAAAACCTGTTAAAATTTGGCATTTTGTTTTATGTAAAGGTGTAAACACATCTGTTAATACCAATCTTAAATCATGTTTTTTTTTCTTAGGTTGCTAATGCCATAAAGGCTTCATTGCCTCATGGTGCCATGAAATCTAGTAAGGAGGGTACAAGGTGTATTCAAGTTGAAATCACACCAACTTCCTCTAGAATATCAAGAAATGCAGTAACCAGCATGTCAATAAGAGGTCATAGGTGGAAAAGACATGGTAAGAAATAAAAAAGTCTTCAAATTAGAGGATTGTTGATTCTATCACATTTTTGTCTTTACTTACAGTGCTATACCTTCTAATTTAGTAAATAATATTGTGGTGGCATGGAAGAAAGAGCTGTTGGATCACCTTTAATTCCTAAATTATTATCCACAAGTGATAAGCAGTAAAGAAAACATAGCCCCTTATGTTACATATATGAATGAAAATTTATTTAAACATTGTATTGGTTTTTAAATTTTATTTCGGCAGAATAGGAGAGTAAGAAAATGCATGTTAAAATTATTCACACATAGGTTTCTATTCAAAACTATTTGCAAATATTCTTTAGTGTTTCTTATTTCTCAGTGAACTCTTTGGCAAGTAAACTTGCATGTTGAAGTAGAACAATTAATAGGGACTTTTGACATTTTCTTCTGTACTTCCTGGTCAAGAATGCCATCATATTGATGGCAACTCTAGCTAGGCCTGGATGTTTTCCTGGATGTTGGTTTTCTTCCAGGACTGTTTGTTTTAATATTCCTCCTTGACTGCTTCATTTTATTACTTAAAAATTCTATGGGAAATTAATTTTATGTATTATGGCCTTCTCAATGCTTTCACACTTCTATCCCTTTTCTTATGATTTATTATTTTTATTTAATTTCTTATTCTTTTTATAACTCCCCTCCTGCCTACAAGTTATTGTAGTGGCAAGAATCAGTGTAAGATTACTACCCCTCCCTCAAAAGGTAATTTAAGACAAGAAACAAAAAGCCACTTGTTTGCCCCAAGCAAACACATAAAGTATTCTATTTTCTTCTTCCTATAAACTGTGGTGAAAATGTAGCTCCTTTTGGTATATTTGGTTTCTGTTGTCTCTCTAGTTTCTGCAGAGAAAATGCAGAAGTGAGAAGAATATTATTAATAGTGAGAGAGTTGATGATGAGAACATTGTTGCTACTTAGGACTTCTAAGGGGTAGTATGTCACAGGGAATGATAATGGAAAATTCCAGCTTAACCATAATTGTTTTCAGGTTTTTTATTTTTTAAAATAGTGTGACAATTCTTGAAATTTCTTTAGGAAGGCACAAAGGGGTGGTAATGTTTGTCATTAGCAAGGCAAATGATGCTATGATTTAAAATGTACAGAGTCTAAACACACTTCAGTTTCTTCAGTGAAAATTATGCTACTGAATGGGACTAGATTAGGTCCAAAGTCATTTAATTAGTATGGTGACATCCTAGAGATCAGTTTTCTGTTTTGGCAGTAAGAGGTGAAAATAGGCACAAAGGCAATGAACCAGATCATATGGCCACACTGTGGCCATAACTGCTCCCAAACTACTACGGAAAATGCAAGAATGAATTTTAATCCCTTTCCCACATTTCCTTCTTGTTCCTTAGGTGAATGGATGGGGAATTAGAAAAAAATATATAGCTTCTGCAGTTAAAAATGTGAAATATTGAAGTTTGACTGTATTTGTGCACGTGTGTGTGAGAAAGGTGTGTGTATGTGTCCACGCATGCATTTAACAGAATAAGGTGTTAACCCTGCAGTGAAATAGAAGCAATTTTCCAGAAATATTTCATGGGAATAAAGTACCAGAATAAGAGAAAAGACTACTTGAATATGTCATATCTATTAGATTCTTACATATCTTCCAAATTCCATTTTGGCTACCATTTGAGGGGCTGGCTCTGTGTCTTAAGGCTATAACCTCATTAAAGTAATCTTCCTTATCTTCCTTATCACCTATCACCTTACACTCATTCCAACCTTAAAACTCTTGGGCAACTCCTTTGTGACAAAAAAATCACAGATGAAGATTTAGAAGAGAATGAACTATAAAAAAAGCAAGTCAGGTTCATGGAACAGAGGCAGAATATGGCTTATCTTCCCTTTATCCAATGCCAAAATGCTCCTATTCTAAGATACTTACTTATCTCTGTGGGTGTATTGCATTCTCCTTTTTCATGGTAGTCTTGGTTTTCCTTCCCAGAGCAATATTTTTCACTGTTTTCCTGTCCTGTTGTATTAAAAGCTACGGTTTTCCATCTTTGTGATCCTGATTCCTACTTTGAACACATTATTCTGAGCTCTCTAATCAACACTGGCTTCTTGTGGGGAAGATAGGTAACTTTGTGATAGCTGTTAAGTATATAGACAATTCTCAAGTTATAAATGATTTTTAACTTTGCTTATATATAAATTGTATTTATTCCATTTATATATTAATTATAGAAAGTTTAGCAAAATTTAATTTATTTATATATTAATTTTTACAGAAACAATGTTAAAGGGTTTGTAGATTCCAGGGTGACCCACGAAAGCCTTTCATCCCATAATGTTTCTGAAGCATAAGATGTAGGTTTAGTTTATGAGTATGTGAAAACACATGTAGAGTTTATTTGATGAACCCCTACATTGTTTCCTGTTCCACCTATATCTCTACCACTCCCTTACTACACCAACCCTCCCAGGAGGAAGGATTTCTTTTTAGACACTGAACTATATCACACAGTAGGAACATGGAATATGCAACTTTAAGACTGTGGTAATGAGAGCTGGGGAAGGAGAAGGGACAAGAAACATGAACTTTAAGGAATATTCCTTTTTTCCCCTTGTCTCTTTCTTTGTTATTGCCAGTTGCCAGGAAAGAAGAAAGCTATTAGTCTTTTTTTTCTTCCCTTGGGTCCCTCTCCTTTTTCTTTTTTTTTTCCTTACATTTATGTCTTTTTTAAAAATTGAGATATAATTGACATACATTATATTAGTTTTTGGTGTACAACATAATGGTTTATATATATATTGCAAAATGATTGCTACTCTAGAGTCTGCCAAGTCTAGTTAACATGCATTACCACACACATTTTTTTTGTGATGAGAACTTTTAAGATCTACTCTGTTAGCAACTTTCAAATATACAATGTAGTATTATTAACTGTAGTCACCTTATATCCTAACATCCCTAGTACTTACTTATTTTATAACTGGAGGTTTAGACTTGTTGACTGTCTTCACCCATTTTGCTCACCACACCCTATCCCCTACCTCTGCCTCTGGCAACCACTAATCTGTTATCTATGAGCTTGGTTGGTTTGTTTGTTTGTGTTCTACAGGTAAGTGAGACCATATGCTATTTGTCTTTTCATTTCTCTTAGCATAATGCACTCAAGGCCCATCCATGTTATTGCAAATGACAGGATTTCCTTCTTTTTTATGGCAGCATAATATTTCTTTTTTTTTCTCAAATATGTTTATTTTAATTTTTCAGTGTTACAAGATTGATTGTTCATGCACCACACCCAGTGCTCCATGCAATACGTGCCCTCCTCAATACCCACCACCGGGCTTGCCCAACCCCCCATACCCTCCCCTCCAAAACCCTCAGTTTGTTGCTCAGAGTCCATGAGACACTATGGATTCTGAGCCTAATATTTCTTTTTATATATGGCGCATTTTCTTCATCCAACCATTGACAAATGTTTAGGTTGCTTCCATATTTATGTCTATTTATTGCCTGTCTTCTTTTTTCTCCTTTTTCTAGCCCATCTGGGGAGAAGAGGTAGAGGAGTAAAAGAGGCTCTCTCATGGAAGCAGCCAAGCAGAACTTTCTTTTTTTGTTTACTTTCTTTCCATCTCTTTTTATTATTAAAGAATATAGATAATTAAGCCATATGAACATATTAGTATGTTTGCATATGTGAATTACCCAAAATTACACATGCTAACAAACACATTAAGTGGAATAATTAATCACATATATTCTTTTATTTGTAACAGAAAAAACTTGTTATCCTTATGGCAAAAACTAATTGATACTTTAGTGATTTTATTTTATTTTTTTTAAGATTTTATTTATTTATTTGACACAGAGAGAGAGAAAGATTACAAGTAGGCAGAGAGGCAGGCAGAGATGGGGGAAGCAGACTCCCTGCTGAGCAGAGAGCCTGATGTGGGGCTTGATCTGAGGACCTTGAGATCATGACCTGAGCCGAAGGCAGAGGCTTTAACCCACTCAGCTACCCAGGTGCCCCGATACTTTAGTGATTTTAAAACAAATTTGGAACAGTTTTTCTTATGTTAAAATTTTTTTTCTGAGCTCTTTTAGAATGTGTTGCAGATCTGCCGTTCTTTAAATTAAGAATTATCCAAATTATATTTTAATAGAAAGTATTCTCTTGGAAAGTAAAAAATTAATAGCTTTAACACTTCCACACAAGTGGAAAGCATTTGGTATGCTTTAAAGTATTACATAAAGGCTGATTGTTAACTCATTAAGAACTATTTGTTTTATTAGCTATACTGTAATTGTATTCTTGACAAGCTTTTATTAGCTAGCTTACTATTTGAATGATCCTGTGATTGAACTTTTTTTATAAAACACTGTTTTTGAAATGTATAGTTTAGATTTTCTCAATTCGAAATAAACATTTAGCTTGAGTTAGTATCAGACATAAAAGTATAAATGTGTTCTAAAACAGTAACAATCAATTTAATCATTTTTTATAATGTTCGTAGCCCTGAAGTATAGTACCCTAATCTGACATTTATATTACCATTACAATCAGGACTTTTTAGAAGGTTGTTTTAATACCTGTTGTCTCCTTAATCCCAAATTAACATGAAAATAGAATAGATTGAACTTGTATTTCTCACTTATGTATTGTTAAAACTGTTTGCAACAGGTAGGTATCAATAATAAGAACAGTATTTATAAACTAGATCTTATGGATTTTGCCCTACTTTTGGTCCTGGCATTGTTAAGTGGTTTATTTTTAATAACATTATATTTCATTACTTTGACTTAGGGGATCCAAGAGTACAAAGTTTTAAGTACTGAAAAAGAACTAAAAATAAGACCTACACATATTTTTAAGCCTTCAACTGAATACAAAATAAGGACCCTGAGAATTTTAGAGTATTTAATTAATTATATGAAATGTTTTTAAGTGAAAAATCAAATAAAATACAATTTACATTGATTAAATCTAAAGAAAGGGAAGTTTCATGCTGTTATAGCAATTTTATTGCATTTTCAGCATTAACTTTCTATTTAAAGGATGCCATGATATTTAAATAAATTTAAATGATTATAAAAAAGTTCAGAGAGACGTGTGATTATGTTTTTTAAAAATGATGAAAAATGTGATTTATTTTAATTTGCTTAGGTGGTTTTAATACTAATTTATTAGATGAGAAAAGAAAATCAACAATAAAAAGATACAGTTAGTGTTGGAAAATAATTTATTGATTTAGAAATCATTCATTATTGATTCAGTTATTGATTTAGAAAATGTTAATAAATTTATATTACATAATAACATTGATGAAACAACATTACTAACTTTCTGTTGAATAAATCTGAATAATTATAAGAAGTGTATTTCAGGTAAATATTTTAGAAAATAATTTTATGTAAATATTTCAAAACACATAAGATAGTCTTTTCCTAGATTCTGCAGATGAATGTCACAAGTCTTGAGATGGAACATTTATTTTGTGAATCTGATTTTATGACTTAATGAGAAAAATATTAAATTGAGAAATGAAATTGCTAATAGTTATAAAAGCGTTTTGAAAAACACAGAAATCATAATTTTAAACTCAAATGTGGTGAACATTTAAGAATTGGCTGTTGGAATTTCACATCTGCAAATAGAAATGTATAATACTTAGGTTTTTATTTTAGAAGTTATCTTACTTGTTAAGGATATTTAGAAAAAATTATCTGGCAGTTTTATAAAAAGGTTTAAATGTTTTTAGTATCATTTTGAGAAGCTCCATTATTTTCAGATTCTAAAATGATATTGAGGAATAAATTTTCCTTTCCCAATATAGATGGTAAAACATTTGGACCAAAAATAAGCATTTCCTTCTGACCAAAGTTAGGATTGGATGAATTTTAACTGGTACTCTTGATATGGAACTTTATACTCATGGAGGACAAAATAAAATAGGAAATATTAGATGACTCAAAGAAAAAGGACATACCAACCAGAGCTAAAATATCACATTGTCCAATTGATACATATAAACATTAAATTAAGGAGGAAAGTCTCAGAATCCTGGCTTAGCCAACTTTAGAAGAAAATAAAACAAAATAAAAAACTTAGTTTATTTCTAGGTAAAATAAAGTACTTTACTTAGAGAAGCAAAATATTTCAGAATCATTGATTTTATGAGGCAAAAACACATTTATAAATTTTTGTGTTCTACATTTATTAAGTAGGCGTTACATGAAAGAGGAGTTTTTGCTATGGTTAAAGAATTTATTATTTATTGTTACTTATCATTGAGCACTACCCTTCCCCCTGCTCCCCAACCACCGCCTTTAAAGGAGCATTTGTTACATGTTGCACACAGAAGAAGAAATAAGCTTTTGTTGATAGTTTTGTAATAGCTATGGCTTACCCGTTTTTGATCTATCTGGCTGTGAAGATCTTTAATCATCATGAAGGATTCACCAGGTGCAGCAGCATCCATATGTTGCAGATCTCGAAGGGTTTTTTTTTTAACTTGAGACTTAATAAAGATGACAAAAGAAGTTGTTGAGAGTGACTGAATCCACCTCAATAAGAACTGTATCATTTTTTATATACACAACAAATGCTAAAGACTTGACTGATCTTTACTTAAAGAAACTGGGAATAGCTCCTAACCAATATATTTTATAAATAAAACATTCTAGTCTATATTGTGTTTTTCTTTGGGCCCAGATTGCTGTTTTCTTACCTGGAAAGTCTACTTCTGACTTCGGGGCCTGCATTTCTAAGTCTTAGTGTTTGTTACTGGCCTTGCTCAGGCCTTTAACTTGGGGTCCTTACTTTGTGTTTCTATGGCAGCTTTGATTTCCTCTAATTTGCTTTGCAAATTACTGGCCCAGGCTGTAGATTGTTTAGAGAGCTGCTGTTTTTTTCTAACCCAGGACACACTTCATGCTCAATATTTTGTGTTACACAAATATGACTTCTGTTGCTAAGAAATGCTAATAAAATAAACACAGTTTATCTGTGTACCTGTCATTAGCTGCCCATTGCAATCAGAACAAAAGCCAAGCTCCTGTACTTTGGCATAGGTGGCCCTAGTGATATATCTTGCCTATGGCTTTTACCCCTCCTTGAAGACCTCTCTCACCTTTCCTTCTAACCTTTCAACACACTGAGCTGTTTCCATTTGAGGGGCTTTGTCCTAGCAACTTGAGTTAATTGAACTGAGATTTGAATGATGAGAAAGTGGAAACTTGGACTATCTTCTTTCACATCCTTGTGTAGCCAGTGCTTTATCTTCAGATCGCAGCTCAAATGTCCCTTCCTCAAAGAGGTCTCCCAGACCACCCATCTGAAGTAGACTTTCTCCCTTACCATGCTTCTTACTCTTTCTCATTATACATATTTCCTTCATTGCATTTTCCACTACCTAAAATTCTGCTGTTTCTTTGATTTCCATACTGCAGTGTAAGCTCTGTGAGGGCAGAGTCTTTGTCTGGTTGGCCATTGTATCCCTAGCGCCTAAAACACTGTCTGGCATATAATAGGTGCTCAATAAATAGGAGTTGAATGCATGAGTGAGTGAACGAATGATAAAGAAATTTATAATAGAGACTGCACAATTCATTCCTTCTTTTTTGAAAAACAATGTAACAACATGATAGTAAACTGGGTAGAGGGATATTCACTTATAATCCCAGTACTTAAAGAATTATCGTTTTACAGGTTTTTTTCCCATATGTGTATGTATTTTTCATAGTTGTGCTCTACTTGAAATTTTTTGATGTTTTATTTTTGTTTGGTTAACGTTGTCAAACATTTTCGTAAATTCTCCTAGTAAGTCCAGTTGTTTTAAAGGCTACATAGTATCACATTGAGTTGATATTCCATTGTTTACTTAACCATTTCCTTAATATGCCAAGTAATTTGTTTCTAACTTTTTGCTATTATAGATAACACTGCAATGAATAGCTTAATGAATATAGATAGCATTTTTTCTTCCACTGAGTAGGATAAATTATAAACTGACTGGATTAAAAGGTATGAAGTTGTTCAGATATATTATGATATTTTAAATATTTATATCTTATAAATTATAAAGGAATGTGTATCACTTTCTTTTTCTTTTGGAGTTTACTCTAAAATACTTTACGTAATGTCAAAATTGTATGATGCAGACATTTAAGGATTAGATTAATTTTTTAAAGATTTGGCTTATTTTATTAATTTCACAAAGGAATTTTTAAGTGCCTTGTATCGTAACTGATTCCTTTAGATTTACAAAGTAGTCTGAATTCAGAGCTATGTAAATTCTATGAATAAATAAATTATTCCTGTATTAAGTTTCACTTTTAGTAAATAAGGTAGCCATAAAAAGAAAAAAAAAGCTATAGCTAGAATAAGGAGTTTCATGAGTGATGTAATAGAATAGATATTTGGGATTATAAAATTTACATATGAGGGAAATCACAACTTTTCATGATGAGTTTTAATGATATTTGCGATTTGTTTTACCTTTTTTTTCTCAAAGCCAGAAGAAATTTTATAGGGAGAAATGATTTGAGTGCCTTTGAGAACCAATTTGGAAATGTCTATTAAAAAAGTATTCTTTAACCCTCCTAATTTCTCTGTGTGGAGGGAAGGTTACCTGTTTATAGAGGTCATACAAATAAAATATTCTCTGAGACGTTTCTCTTTGGATCTTTTTTGAACTTTTCGAATTATTTGAAGTCAAATGTAAGTATTGTTTTTTATAGGTATAAAACAACTGTGACACCTCTTGCATAGATTTAAGTTCAAGACTTTTGAACAGATTCTATTTTCTTATATATTTATATTCCCTTACAACATGTCCTCTATAATTTTCTTAAATAAAGATTAACTTTTTCTCCTTAGCTATGTTATCCAGAGGATAGCATAATAAAAGAACTGTAGATTTAAGTAAATATATACATATATTTGTTGGTGCCATATATATATATATATATATATATATATATATATATATATGGCATTATTAAGCATTTTACGAAACCTGCATTTAGAGGTGGCTACCTCACTTTTCCAAAACAAAGAGACTTTATTTTCTCTGCCATCTAAAAATTATTAGCATAAGCTCTATATTATTTTTTCCTTTTTACCTTGTCAAGTAACACATTCCTAGATTACCTTTCTCATGTCTTCTCCATGTTTTCTCACCTTCCTTTATTTTAATAATTTTACCATGTAATAGGGAATTCATTTACTTTATCAGACAAATATTTCTTGGGCACCTATAATATGCAAACTACGTTTTCAGATATTAGGTATGCAAGAATGACCAGAAAATCCCTGACCTTGTGGAACTTACATGTCTAGTGGACAAGATAGAGAAATAATTGTAGTTTAGAGAGTGATAAGTGCTAAGAAGAAAGGGAAGGAAATTTATGAAATATGGAGGATATGGAAACTTGATGGGGTAATCAGAGAAGGTTTCACTGAGAGGGAAATTTTTGAGAAAAAAACTGAAGTAAAGAGGTGAACTATGTAGGTAGCTATGTGGGGAAGAGCATTCCAGGCCTAGGGAATAGCAGGACCAGTAAGAAGAAGGTGTGTGCAGGGTCATATATAGGGGAAGAAGTTGAAGAAATAATAGAGACCAAGATCATGTAACAAATGTTTGAGGTATATAGTTATCTTTATTCTGTAATTTTCCTGAGAATTATATTTGTTCTTTCTAGCACTATACAGAATCACATGCTTTTCTTTTTATAAATTTACCTTAATAGCTTAAAATTTTGCCATTTTTACCATTTTTGAGTGATAACATACATAAATTAGTCAAAAATTTGTGCTTGTGGAAAAAAACATAATCTCATTTTTTTACTTGCCATTTATTTTCATACTTTTTAAAAAAAATTTAATATCATTGTTTTGGAGGCTGCAGATCTTGACTAGTATCCTAGTACATGTGACTGGCAAATCCCATTGCCTAGTGCTGCTTTATATAATATTCCTCTTGTCATTTTCTAGTTTTTCTTGCAAAATTTTCATCATTGTAGCACCATTTTACATTAACAATTTTCACTGGTGTCCTTTTAAAACTAAACTCAATTAAAAAAAATAAAAAATACTAACCTTGAGAGTTATTGACCTGTTTAGGTTTTCTTGGAGAACTTTATCTGCTCTTGCTCTCTATTCAGCCAAAATAAATTATTTGCTTTCGATGAAAAGACCAGGAATCTAAGCAAATAAGTTAAACCTAATTGAAGGATGTAAGAGTATATTTAACTCAAAGGACTTTAATGAATTAAAGGGAGTTTGTAATATGTTAGAACGTACATTTGAAGTCAAAAGATTTTGCTGTTTAGCCCACCCACTGAATAGTTGTTGGCTCTTTCTGAACTTCAGTTTCCTTGTCTGTAAATGGGAGTCAAATTGCCTACGTCAGAGAATATAATTGAAGAATATACATGAATGCTTTTTAAAAAAAACTGTGTAGTACCATTCAGTGTAAGTAGTGTTGTTTTCTATTCTATTAGGCCACCTATACCTATCTTTTATGTTCATTGGCTTTGCTATGTGTGGATAATTTCCACAGCTTATAATTTTTTTTTGGACTAGATGGTCCCCCTAATAGATCTTTTATGAAACTGCTTCTGTAAGGTAAATGGACAAGTCTTACTTGTCACCCAACAATGCCACGGTGATTTTACTCTCAGTTCCAGTGGCCTCTGGCATTTATCTCAGTTAGATATTCACTTGCCCTCACTCTGAAGACAGCTATTAGCAAGAGGAAGTAGGCTTCGTCGGAACTTCTTAATCTCATTAAACCTCTACTAGAGGTGATACTACTGCATCAACATCCTTTGGCCTGTTGAGGAAGTAAACATTTCACTTAAAGAACCTTCAGTCAAAGGTTTATGAATCACTAAATAAATGGGAAATTATTGTACCAGCACATTGACCTACCAGCCCAGGGCAATGTGAAGCTTTGAGGGCCTCCTGAAGTGTATATTGCTGCTAGGTATGGAGTACCCAGGGCATTCATAATAACTGTTGCTTTAAGTTTTCAAAATCTGAAAGAATTCAAATAGAGCAGTGGTTCCCAAACTTTGCTGCACTTTAGTCACTGGGAGCTTTTAAAAATCCCCATATCTAGGTCATACCTCATGCTAATTAAATCAGAATATCTAGGGTGAGAGCCAGGTATCAGTAGTTTTTCAAGATTCCCAGTTGACACCAATGTGTAGCAAAACTTGGGACCTTTACGAGTATGTGGCTCTGGCCTTTATTCTTTTACTACCGATTACTGTTTCACATGCCTAGCACCCTGAGTGAGAGCTTGATAATCCTATCATGGGAAACACTTGAAAGTGTAGGTAATGTCTCTCAAGTAGAATTGTGTTCTACATTTTTTGAGAAATAAGCTGTTTTACATAGTCTTATGTCGTTTTGAACTTTATTTTCATTACTGACCCATGGTAGATGTATTCATGTTATTTTTCCCATTTATTACAGATGTTTCCTTGACAGTTTTAAATAAAACCATGCTTTGTGACTTAAGATACAGAATAAAATGTCTACAAGTATTAATTAGTTAGGAGTTTCATTCCTTTCATTATAATAGCTGCTTTCAGAATAAAGGACGAACAGCCAAGTTGTTTTTCCAAGTCCATTTTTATTTTTCTCCAGTTTAGTAATGACTTTATAAGCTGGCCTAAATTTATGGTATGATAATGAATCTGAGGGAACAGACTATTTAATTGTGTCACAGCTGCATTAATATTTACTAATATACACAATGATTGGTGTGTGAGACAAAAACTGTACTTGCAGCATTACTAACCATGATATTATGTGTGAATAATCATTTTCCCTCTATCGTACTTCACTAAGCCAGCTTCAGTATAATGTAATAAAAAAATAGAATTATAAGTGCGCAAGGGGAATTCCTAAGTGTCTTGGTTCCTAATGTTGACAAGAGTTAGAGTTTTGACTGTACATCCTAGAATATTTGCCCAAGGCTTGACCTAAGTTCAAATGGTCACAGTGTTATCTTAAAAACAATAGAAATTCTATTTTGATTTGTAAAAAAAATTTCTGTTTCATGGTCCATGTCAAATATGTGTGTGAAAAAATGCAGAACATGAATTGATGCTCTGTGAGTTTTTTCATTGTCATTTAAAATGAAAGAATACCATCCTAAGGTCTCCAGTGCTGTCAGAATAATGTAAATTATGGAAATTTCTACAGTGCAGATATTTGGCTTAATTCATAACATTCAGTTGTCCAGTTTTTGTTTTGGATCTTTTGTTTTTCTTGTTTTGCATTTTTATTTTGTTTTGTTTTCAGCCATCATTTTGTCTTATCATCTTCAATTCTAGAGCAACCTGACAACAGTAATGATACTACTGAATTGGGCATCCTTGTCATTCCTGAGATTAGTGTCACAAATGTGGCCGGAGAGAGAACCGGGAATGGGGAAAAAGGCAGAACACTAGGAGAGATTGATGCTCAGCATATACAGGGTGTGCAGGAAACAGCCACAGATCCTAGAACTGAGAGCAAAGGCTTGCCAGAGATCAGGAGGCAAAAATCTGTAAGAAAAATGATGGAGGATGGAATAAACTCACCTGGCAGAGTGCAGTTTTAGCAGAACACTTTCTAGCTGCCCTCCAAGGTATCTCATGGCAAAGGGCCACTGCTGCATGTCTTAAGCAACAGTTGCACAGTCACAAAAATTTTGCATGTCATCTAATAATCAGAATGCATGAATTATGCACCACAATTTCTCAATGATCTAATGCTCTTTGGAATGATCATATCTGTATTTTCTCTGAGTAAATTGTTATGAAAATGAAGGCAGAAAATTACTTTTAAAATAATTTTCTGCTTATGTTTTGAGATCTGAAATTATTTTTTTTATCTTTGTATTTTTGCCATCTTTGATCTGAAGGATAATGTATATAGAATTTTAACAAGTTTGAGCTTGTGATATGTTCTATTTTTTTTAAATCTAAGTAAAATAATCTAGAATGTGGGATGCAACCTTTAAAAAATCTTTAAAATATCTTAATACCATTTTTTTTAAAGTTACTTGGTAAGAGCTTTGATTTTATACCGCTTTGCTACTGGGAGAGAGTTTACTCCTAGTTTTTCTGCGTGGTGTTTTTCCTAATTATTTCTGATCTTTTGCATGAATAGTAAGAGAACTCTTTCTTAAAACACGGGTCTGGGGGTGGTTTACGGCATGCTTTTTTGTTTAATACACTCTATTACTCTTATTTAGTTACAATGAACTTTTTTTTTTCCTATGTTATAGAATGATTTATCCTTTAATTTTGGTCTATGTAATTTTGCTTTATGTAATTATGCTAAAGTTTAAAGTATCATTGATTTGGTATTAATCATGAAAACAGAATTATTTAAAATACTTAATATTAATTAATCTTTGTTATTTCTTTGTTTAGGAAATGCAGAATTAACAGGTCAAGAAGAACTGATGGAGATATCTGAAGTTGACGAGGGATTTTATTCCAGGGCTGCGTCTAGTACCAGCCAGTCGGGTTTATCAAACAGTAGTAACAATTCTAGTAACAAGACAAGTGTAGGAAAGACTCAGAGACGGTCAGCAGGAAGCAAAACTGGAGGAAAAGAAAAAGAAACTCCAGGGGAGTCTTGCAAAGATCACTTTGTCCGAAAACAAACTCAGAGAGCCCAGAGTGAGAATCTTGAGCTTCTCTCTTTGAAGAGACTGACGTTAACTACCAGCCAATCTCTGCCTAAACCTTGTAGCCATGGTTTGGCCAAGACTGCTGCAACTGTGTTCAGTAAATCCTTTGAACAAGTCAGTGGTGTCACAGTCCCACATAACCCATCATCTGCTGTTGGCTGTGGGCCTGGGACAGATGCCAATAGGTTTTCTGCGTGTAGTCTCCAAGAAGAAAAGCTTATTTACGTTTCTGAAAGGACTGAACTTCCAATGAAGCATCAATCAGGTCAGCAGAGACCTCCTAGTATTAGCATTACTCTGTCCACAGATTAACTAGTAATCATTTTCTCGCCTAATCAGCGAATCTTGAAAGACAACTTTGCTTCTTTATGAAAGTGCCCAGGGTCTGTCATTCCTATTCCAGACAGGAGCCCTGATGTCTTAAGTTCTGAAGGCTACCTTGACTTTATGAAGGGAATAATATGTAGGTTGCAATAAGTTGAAATATGGTTTTGTTATTTCTTAGGTATATTTTCCCCCTTGATCTGAGTCTTTTTTTCTTTCTTATTTGTTTCTGTTGCCTAAGATTGTCAGTTTAACAATACATCTTGGCAGTTTGTCTGATCAGATTGATTGTATCTCATGAGAGGTGGTGAGTTCTTATTTTTTAATAGCTCCTACTTTGGTAGTTGTATGCTTGGCCTTCAGAGTCAAAGGGAATCTCCATGTATGGAAACTGTTTCTGAAGGAAGGTGGCAGAGGTGCAGCTCCGGGAAGTCTCCAGCTGACGTGAAGCATGGCAATCTGAGGAACAGTCACGTGAGAAAACAAAAATGATGTGTATGAAAAGTGCCTGATAAAAATGTTTGTAATCAGATTATCCTTGAGATTAGCAGAATCGTTGATATAAAGCATTGGAAAATGCTTCCTAACTCAGTACCTAGACTATAAATCCAGGGACTGGGTAGAGGGATTTCTGTTGTATCTTTGGAACATTTTTATATCAAAAATCAGGTTGCTAGTAGATGTGTTGTCTTGAAGTATTTGATCTGGATTTAGCAGGTGAAAATCCCCTCAATTCCTAAAATATAATAGGCTATGAAGCTCACTTACCCTGCTGCTTGACTTTGGAAACCTAGGTAGATTGGTTTCCTACAATTCAAAGCATACATCATTGAAGACTTCCTGGAAATCAATGTAAATCGTGCAACACAGCTCTCAAGATACCAGGGTCAACCGTATGATACTGAATTATTTGTCGGCAAATGAAGGATATTAGGTAAATTTTTCATCTATAAAATGTCATGACAGAAAATATAGAGAAATATGGACAAAGGACATTTATATATTAACTAATTTAGGTTATTTATGTTTGTGTTCTTAAATTTTGAATTATAAAATGTGAAAAAAAATTAAATTTTTTTGTGAACAGGCCTATTTTAAATATTCTTTTTATGATAGTATAATCAATGTAGTTGCCCCCAACTGAAAAATAAAAATGAAAAAAGGCAGGATGGCAGAAGCTAAACAAACTAGTATGTAACTATGGAGAACTAAGTGACCTCTAGATAAACTTAAGTTTGGTGTTTGCTAGTGGTAGTTGTTTTGGCTATGGTTGAGGTTCCCTGTAAATCAAGTATACTTAATAACTCAGAGGGAGAGAGAGAAAGCAAGACTGAGAATGAGAGTAAGTTGACTGGGAAGGAAGGCCTAGGGAGCAGTCCCTTCTTTGTCTCTTTCACTGTTAGTACATAGTGGCTTCCTTATTTGCAGTCCCTAGTTCTGGTCACAGAGAACATGCTAGTTTTCGTTTTGTGCCTGCTTACGCAGAGCTTAAATGTGAGAAATTCATATGTCCTGAGGAGTGCGAAAGCATACACTAGGAATGCAATTTTGACTGTAACTGCTTTGGCTACCATTTTAAATCTAATTCTTCAAAAAGCATGAACTAGTTTTCATTCATTAACTTTGAATAGAATATGGGTTTTACTATAAGTGAATTTGAGTTTTTTAGTTCCAGTAACAGAAATGGAATAAGATCTATTGGCATAAATTGTAGTGGAAAAAAAAAAAGACAACCAGACAGTAAAAGTTGATATTGTATTTATTTAACAGGAATCCTATGTACAATTTAAAATATTTTAAAATGTCACTGTGAATTTCCTATTGTCTTTTTATAATTCTTTGATAAAGAATTTCCCCTAGGCATGTAGCTACTAATAGTATTAATAGTCTTAAGAAGTACTTTAGAAGATTGGCATTTTAAGCAAGTTAAGGTGCTTAGGAAACTTGTAGAAAAAGTTTGAGGAAACAGCTGGCACAAATGAGATCAGATTTTAATCATCAACTGCTACAATGGATTTTCATTTTGGTATTATTCTAGATTATTGCTACTCCTATAGTCTGAGGACCAGTATGTAGCATTGGCATCACTAGACATCTTGTTAAAAATGTAGAATCTCAGAGCCACCTTTGATCTACTGAATCATAACCTGCATTTTAACAAGATCCTCAAGTGATTTTTATGCACATTAAAGTCTGAGAAGAGAGTATTAAAGTACAAACAAATTACTTACCTAGTATTTAGAGTTCTCAGTGGTCAAATATGTTAGATCAAATATGTTAGATACTAAATATTATAATTTTCATTGTTTTTAACAGCTAATGAATTTGTAATAGTGTCCATAACACTTATTAGATCCTCTAATTCTAAATTTTCAATGATTTTCCTTAATTTTTGCAATAAAAATATAACGTTTTGTATTTTTCTTGTTAACTATAAATGGAATCAGTGCTGTAGATACCTACGATTTTAGGTATGAAAGGGATACCATCCTTTTATACAATGCACAACAAATCTGCATGCGTATATTCTTTTAAAAACTCTGAAGGCTTTCTTAGTGGAGTGGATCTGAATTTATGCTTCAAATAATTTGCACCAGTTGATTTTCTGGGGTGTGAAGTTATGTTAACAGTAAAATTATTTATAGTACCTTTGATACTGTTTCAAATAAGGATTATACATTTGAAAATTTTTATAACAATTATAAATATTGGATAATGCTAACTTTGGTAACAATTACAATGATCCCTATTGCTGTCTTCCCACTCATCTTTCCAGATTGAGTTGGAGTCACATTTGTAGATTGTTTTCTCATGAAGAACCTGGTATAACCATTTGGTCACAGATCTCCTGCATATCCAGAATAATACCCTTTATCACAAGAAGGATTCTGCCCAAAATATGCCCTTGCATCCCATACTTCAAAGGATCTGAACAGAAATTGTACCTCCATTCCACATTTTAAGCCCTTAGAGGTTCCCGAAACTATGCAACCTCTCACTCTTCAAAACCCAACTTACCTGAGGTATTCTAATGAAGCTGGGTCCTAGCATTTGCCTTTGGAGTGAAGTGGGGAGAGAAACAAGGTAGACTTTTCAAGAGGATGCAGGACAAGTGAACACCCTGGAATCCCTTGTATACCACCATGGAACATTTTAAGACAGCTCTGTAGACTTGAAGGTTAGAAATCCTCAGTCCTTAAATGATGACACAATTTGTTTTGAATAAGCAATATTTCATTGCCCTTTTCAATTATGAAGCAACTGCTTAGCAAACATTGCTTACATAAAAACAAAAAGTTGAATTAAAGGGAAATATATTTTTTAAACCAAAATAGATAAAAATGATCTCAGTTCTAAGGGATTTTGCCTGTTTTTGGAGGAATGAAATTAAAATGTTAAAACCTTTACATTTAAATTACAGAGAAAAAAAGGAGTCTGAGACATGATTTTAAACAAATATTTAAAATAAGGCTGTTTAACATTTGAGTCTATAGGCACAATAAATTTACACTTTACTAAAGGGAAGCACATTAAGGAATCTTTATGGTAAATAATGTGACTGAAATAAATGTTTTCTAAAAAGCCATTAAAAAGAAGAATAATTTTATGGATACCTAAATTAAGCATTGTAGATAGAAATTAATGTATAATAGTGTATTCCTAATCTTTGGATGAAAAATAAAAACTCTCTGTTTCTTTAATTAGCATGAATTTATACTCTTAGATTAGTTGCTTAGTAAAATTATACTCAATACTTTGATTATTCACATTTTGTTTAATTTTGTTAAATTCTTTATCAGAACATAAATATGTTTTCTTCTATACTTTGTAACTTGTGTGTACCTAAAGAGACTAGCAGTGAACATCTTGGAAGATGTTTTGTGTTTTTTTATAGTAGAGTTCTAGAGTACCTGTTCTTGATATGAAGTTTCTATTAGTAAATTCAAGATCTTATTTTGCATACCTTTGCTTCCTCTTATGTGGAGTTTTTTGTGTACCTCTTATCTTCTAATCATGTAGTGATACTAATCTTTTCATAGTAAATATACTTGTTTCTAATTGTATTCCTAGAGTTTACATTCCTAAGAATAAACTATGACTTTGCATATTTTTATGTGCTCTCTACCTTTTTAAGGCTATGGAAATAAACTGGAGTTTAGTTTTTTGAAGTTTTGTATATTTGTGTAAATGTTGTCCATATGCAATACTTTATACAACAGTGTTGCCTCTTGTTTTATTGAAATAAAAACTGAAAAAATATTTTTTCCAGATCATTTTACTCATTAAAAAATCATCATAAATTTTTGCAAAAGTCATGATGTGGAGGAAGAAAGTAAAAGAGGAAGACTTAGGTGAGTTGAGCCATTGAGAACTTTTGGGAGTAAGCCATAGGACAATGACCTCTCATTTCTGACTTTGTTTTACCTGGCCCAGGGATAGGAAGTGTGAGAGGCCCATTGATGTCCATTCAAAAGAAAAGGAGCTCCATGGGTCATGAGCTATTGATGCATTATTTACCATACTAGAAGCACAGGCAAATTTAGATAACAATGCTTTGCCCTTTTAATATGAGTCTTTATCTTTTGAGTGCAGAGATTCTATGCCCCTAGTTCTTAGCATAGGACTTTTTGTACAGTAGATATTGAGATATTTAAGGAATGAGTGAGTTAGGTTGATGTTAGTTTTGGGAAAAATCAAGGATAGAAGGTCTCCAATATATTATATAACAGTAAAATTTTAGAATTTCATTTATTGGCTCTAGGAAATCTCTGTGGCCCTACTTGAATTGCTTTACTGTGTCTGCTTAGAAACAAGACCCTCTTAGAAACTTGAAAAGAAATTCCTAGTGTGTAGCTGATTGTATATTTGGATAATTCTGTTTTATCTAAGGAATTAAGTAATTTGGGAAATGTTTTCTAAACTACTATTAGAAGAGTATTTATAGAGAACCACAACAGTGGTTTTGTGACCAGTATGTTAGCCTTATGAAATACACGCTCTTGTAGTGACTTAAGTAATCCCAATAAATAGTTGACTCACCTCACAGTATCTGACTATGGTAATATCAACATAATTATTTTGTAATTATTAAGAAAGTCTTTTAAAAACAATTCTAGTCATTTGCTAATTTTCCGTGCATTATTATTGTGGTGGTGGTGGTTATACATAGCTAATATATGTAATGAAAATTACAGTCTCATTTAATTTTCAAAACAATTCTATGAAATGAGTAGAATCCCATTTTACAAAAGAGGAAACTGAAGCTTTGGGGGCAGGCAACTTGCCCAAGATCACATCGCTGCTGGGTGCAAAGCCAGAGCTTGAAAACAGGTATTATGACTATCACTTTCCTTTTACATTACTTGGTAAAAGGAAGTACTAAGTAGGTACTACATAGTGGACATATATTTGAAATTCATCCATCCCATCTGTCTCATAGGCGATAGAGATAAGTTTTAATGTAAAAATAAAAGTTTTCCAAAAATAAATGATATGTTTTGTAGAACTTTAGATAATTATGTTTCAGTGGTAAATTGCATGCTGGTTATTCTATTAAAGACACGGTAAAAAAGCAAATTAAGATTTTATTAATCTTTTTACCTGCCAGATAGCTAAAGATGAAAGAGACTGATACTAGTATAGGTGTGGGAAAACATTAGTCTCCGAGATAATTGACAGAACAATTAGTGCAACTAAGTTGGTGAGCAATTCAGCAAGATCTATTAAATTTTAAAGTGCACATACCTCTGACCTAGCAATCCTACTCTTCTATATCTATTTCATTCTTTATATTCTACAGAAATTTTAGCATAAATGTGTGAAGGTATTCATTGCAGCATTGCTTATAATAGCAAAAAAAAAAAAAAACAACCATTAATAGAGGACTGGAAAAATTATGATACATGCATATAGTGGAATATAATGTAGCTATTAAAAATAATGCAGATACGTATGCGATGATTTGGAAAGATTATATAATATAATGTTCCCTGAAAAAATCATGTCATTCATATATTTTTACCATATATATGATGTATATCATATATATATATGACCCCACTTTCATAAGAAGTGGGTGGAACATTTAATATCGGTATTATTTTTGTAATGTTTCTGTATACGTATATAGTATAAATATAACATATGTATACATAATATGCATATAATATCTGTGTGTATATGTATAATATATACATGTGCACAAACATGTTTGCTGGTATGCATGGAGGAAAGCATTATTTTTTTTAAGCATGATCTAAATATAGCCTCCATTAGGAAAAAAACTGGTGCTTTTTAAAATAGAGATCCCTAGACCTTGTGCTAATCCCCCAAATCAGAAAAACTGTGAAGCATGAAATATGGAAGCCTATATTTCTTTTTTTTTAAGATTTTATTATTTATTTATTTGAGAGGGAGAGAGAGATCACAAGTAAGCAGAGAGGCAGGCAGAGAGGGGGAAGCAGGCTCCCTGCTGAGCAGAGCGCCCAATGCGGGGCTCGATCTCAGGACCCTGAGATCATGATCTGAACCGAAGGCAGAGGCTTTAACCCACTGATCCACCCAGGCCTATGAACTTAATATTTGGCCTAGTAGCTGATAGCAATGAGTTGATTACTTTTGTATATTTTGTAGTTAGAAAAGACAAACTTCTTTTTGAAAAATAATTAATTGAGGTATAATTGACATAATGTTATATTAGCTTCATCTGTAACATAATGATTAAATACTTGTATATATTGAGAGATGATCATCACAAGTCTAGTTAACATCCATTACCATACATAGTTACAATATTTTTCTTCTCTTATGATAAGAACTCTTAAGATTTACTCTGTTAGCAACTTTCAAATATGCAGTAGAGTGTTACTAAGTATAGTCATCATGCTGTGCATTACATCCCCAGGGCTTATTGATTTTATAACTGGAAGTTTGTACCTTTTGACCTCCTTTACCCACTTTGGCCACCCTCTCTCATTCCCACCTTCTGACTTAATTTCATCTACCATAATGTCCTCATGGTCCATCCATGTTATTGCAAATGGCAAGATTCCCTTCTTTCTTTATGGCTGAATAACATTCCATTGTTGACCACAGCTGACCCTTGAACGACACAGGTTTGAACTGCATGGGTCTACTATATGCAGATTTTTGTCCATAAATACAGTACTGTGAATGTATTTTTTCTTCTTTATGATTTCCTTAATATTTTCTTTTCTCTATCATAAGAATACTATACATAATACATATAACATACAAACTATGTGTTGACTGTTCATGTTATTGATAAGACTTGTGGTCCACAGTAGGCTAAATTTGGGGGAATTCAAGTGATATGTGGATTTTCGACTGCATGGGAGGTCACCACCCCTAACCCCTGCATTGTTCAAGAGTCAGCTGTATACGTTTTCTTTATCCATTCATCCATCAACGGATTCTTAGGTTGTTTCAGAAAGGACAAACTTCTTGAAGAGATCTTGTTAGTAAAGGGAAACTAACCATGAAAACTTACTATAGTAGCCGAGTGCACTGCCTTGATGTGCTTAGTCATGTCTCAGAATCAGAAAATTAGATATTAGAGGTTTGGGAATCTGTGCTCAAATGGTTTAAGGCATATCTGTCAAGAGAGGAAACTGATCAGATTTGACTAAGTTAATGAAATGGCTTAGGATTCATGGACACAGCAAGCAAGGACCTTGAAGAATCTTGATAAACTGTTGTTTGATGAACGAGCTGTATTTCCAGGTAAGCAAATTATTGTCTCCATCCTATCGGGATTTAAAGCAAACAAAAAATTAGGGACTGTTTTGTTTGTTTTTTTTTTTTGTTTGTTTGTTTGCTTTGTTTACAATCCTCTTTCCTAGGCAAAGTTTTCCTGGAATAAACAACTAAATCATATTGACACAGTGAGCTAAAGTCTTACCTAATTCATATTGACACTGATGGTTTCAGGTCTATTTCTCTCTCCCTATTCAAAGATTTTAAGTCAATATTATAAATACAGCATATTGATAATGGCTCTTCATGAGTTCTTATGGTTCAACTGAAAATTTCTAAGATTTATTCTGAAGCTTCTTGACCCCTATATCATACTTGGTTCCTACTTGGTAAGTGCTCTAACATAATCCACACCACAATGTATTGTTGGTGTACGGAATTATTTTTCCATACTCTCTTCTACACTACTAGACCATCGCCCTGTGTGTTAGTTTGGTATAATACCTATTACATGGTAGTAAATAAAGATTTGTTTTACTAAATATAATGTGAATCCAATCCAGGAAAGGGCTGGCAAATAGGAGATCTGTGTTGTTCCTCTTCCATTCAAGAGAAGTCAGGGAAACTCCTTTGATTCTCCACTGTACATCCACGCAGAGATAAAGATGAAAGCTATAAAACCTGACTATTTTGGTTCTTTAAAGTGTATCTGTATAAAAGTTTTTTGAGAAGCAAATTATGACACATCATGTTTTGTTTTGTTTTACTTAAAGTAATGGGTAGCATGAAGATTTTCTGGGCTAGCATTTGAAATTTATTTTTTTCTTCTATCATATTTTCTGTCTATCTATAGTGTACATGAGTGATATCTATGCTCATCAGAAAAAAAGTAGGAAAAACCTAACTTCAACACAATAAATCCTCACTTCTTGTTTCATTTGCTTCCTTTTATAGAAGCTACAAATATATTTAATTTTTGTATCCCAGGTCCACTACTGTCTAATGAAGGTTTGTAGTACATTTATCTTAAAACTTTTACTCTTTATTTAGCTGAGATGCTTCTACCTCTATCTTGCTCCACACACTATGATTTTTACTAACATTTTCTTCTCCAAATCTCTTAAAGTATAACCCTGAGAAACCACATGTCACCAATTCCTCTTCTGTTTCAATTCTACTTTCGTGTAGAATCTTGTTTAAATATCCATTTACATCCATCAAGTTGAATTTAATGAGGCAGGATATCTGAAAGAAGGAGAAAACAAATGAGCAAGCAAGCAAACCTATGAACTATATCTATAATAGGAGAGAATACTATATTTCCCAGTTCATGGAGGAGAAAAAAATGGAGCCTTCTTATATAAGCAGTACTGCAGAGTATACTGGTACTACCTAGAAGTGGACATTGGTACTACGACCCTACTCAATGGTATGGAGGACAGTAAGAAAAGGAACTCTTTACAGTGAGAATAAATCTAAGCAGTATTTCTTGTCCGCTTTGCACAGAAGGTGTGATTCCTAGATCTATACTACTTTATGACTCATAGTTGGTGAAGGACATGGAATTAGTAAGCTAGGAAGATGAATGATAAAATTTCAGAGTTAAATGTGTAGTTGAACTTCTCAAAATTGTCTCAGATTGTAAGAATAATGGTTTTCCACATAAATACGGAACAAAGGCCCTATTGTGAAGGAGATGCTAAATAACTAGATGGTCAAGTTGATTCTGAAGATGTTGGCAGATCTTTTCTTAATATCCCAGTCCTTGTTCAACCACCTGATGAATAAAGTGGCTATTCTGGAAAGACTGGGACTATACATGGACTTCAAAAATATGGCCTTCCTTTTATCAAGGCTACCCTGATTACTTCCACTGCTAAGAGCCCAGTCTGTAAGGACCAACCCTAGATGTCATGTCCTAAGATGAGCAAATAGTTGGTTAGCTCCAGGTTGATTATATTAAATCTCTTTTCTCATGAAGAGGCAGCTATTTTTCCTCATAGAATGGGCAATGCAAATCTGGATTTAGATTTGCCTTCCCTATATGCTGCGCTTATGTGTGCAATTTTAAACACCCCATTCATCATGATTTTCCTCAGAATGTTGCATTTAAGGAGCTTATTTTATAGTGTAAGAAATAAGGTAGAGAAGGAATTCCACTTCCAGTAATGGCAAACTATGTAGTTAACATCAAGATTTTCAAGGACAGGGCCCCTGGGTGGCGCAGTTGGTTGAGCGACTGCCTTCAGCTCAGGTCATGATCCCGGAGTCCCGGGATCGAGTCCCACATCGGGCTCCCAGCTCCATGGGGAGTCCGCTTCTCACTCTGACCTTCTCTCTCTCACTCTCTCTCTTTCCTAATAAATAAATAAATAAAATCTTTAAAAAAAAAAAAAAGATTTTCAAGGACAACTAGATATTCTGAAAACAATCTTTAAAATATAAAAATCTAGAAAGGCAAGACCAGAATTAGGGCCACTTCTTACCTGGAGTTGGCTGATTCTAGAAGAAGCACTTAAAGAGATAAACAGTGTTTTTGCTACCTGTGGGAAGAGAGGAAGATAAAAGTTGAATACTAGTGCCTGCCAAGTCATGGGAGAGAGTGAATTGAAGATACACTCACCCCCCTACACACATATACAGGGACTTCAGTGGAGCCTCAAATCATCATAGTTCCTGAAATTAGATTAAAGTAATCCTTTAGGTGCCCAGTGATAAACAAATGAATACTCCATGGTGGAAAAAAAAACCTCATCATTATAAGCCTCAAATTCTACAATTTTTCAAATTAAATTCCCAGCAGAGAAGAAAAAATAACCAGACACTTGTGCAGCACAGCATCACGCAGTGATAGCTGTGACATGGATAAAATTATTTAAAACCAGTGTTTGGAGCCATCAAAGAACTTTTATTATTATTATTTTTTAAAGATTTTATTTATTTATTTGACAGAGAGGAGAGAGATCACAAGTAGGCAGAGAGGCAGGCAGAGAGAGAAGGGGAAGCAGGCTCCCTGCTGAGCAGAGAGCCCAATGCAGGGCTCAATCCCAGGATCCTGAGATCATGACCTGAGCTGAAGGCAGAAGCTTTAACCCACTGAGCCACCCAGGTGCCCCATCAAAGAACTTTTAGACAAACAGGACTCTAAGAGCCGAAATCCAAAAGAGGGTGTGCAGAAAAAAATTAACACAGCAGGCCTGAGACACTATTCTTAGAAAGCCCTGCTTGTAAGGGTGGACTTTCGCTGGCATCTGGGAACTTGGATTATGAGAATGTTCCTACCATTCCTTAACTGATAAGGTAGCTTACTGTGTATAAACTATTTATACAAACAGCATAGTTTATGCGGAACACCTACTTTCCTTCTGGGAGTCTGTAATTATGATATGTGCTAGGCAGAAGGTGCCTATGACCAGCTTTTAATACAAACCTTGGGCAATAAATCTAATGAGTGTCTGTGGCAGACAACATTTCACATATGTTGTCATAATTCAGTAATGGAGAAATTAACCACATCCTGTGTGATTCCATAGGGAAAGGATTCTTAGAAGCTTATGCCTGGTTTCCTCTGGATTTCATCCCATGCACTTTTTCCCTTTGCTGATTTTGCTTTGTATTGCTTTGCTATACTAAACTGTAACCATAAGTATGACTACATGCTGAGCACTGTGAGTCCTTCTGAATCATTGAACGTGAGTTTTTCTGGGTATTTGCAACACAGTAATCAGAAAGGTGAGCAAACATTCTGCAGCTACTTCTTCCTTTATGGGATTGCCAGTTTTTGACACAAATCTGAATATAAGGCCCCAGAAGAAAGTTACTGCTAAGAACCAGAGATGCAAACAAACTATGGCAACCACACGAGACTGGAAAGACAAAATGTTTAGGGTCACTTAGCCAACCAGCATTTGGGAGACATAAGATCCCAAAAAAGCAAGAAGGTTCAGAGAAATGGATCTGACACTCTGCTGATTTTCCCCTTGAGTATTTCTGAATTCTTGGGTTGTTCAGAGCAGAAGGATTAAAAATAATAAAAATAAAAATAAAAGACAGAAGCCTGAAAGCCAAAGCAAAGATTTTTTTTTTTAATGTATATTGCATCATGGTATTGAAGAGACAAAAACTGGATTTCAGGCTCTATCAAGAGAGCCTCTGGAACATATTCTAGAATCTCATTTAAGAACTCTGAGAGTTACACTGTAAGAATAGGAGAGAATCTGAGTAAATTAAACCTTATAAAATTGCAACCTAGTTTCACATCACTGAATTATAGATTGGATTAATGTGATCTGCCTCCACTGTCTTCCTTGCAGGGAACAGGGTGATCCCTTTCTGTAGGCAGATATCATCCAGAGACTGTACAGTGTGTCATATACCATACCTAGTATTAAGTAAAAATTACAAAAGATGCCAAACAGCAGAACCATGAGGAAAAACAGGCAATAAAATTGGACCCACAGATGATCTGGTTATTAGGGTTATCAGAGATGGACTTAAAAACAGCTTTGATTAATGAGTCAAGATGGAAAATTTCATAAGAACCAGAATCTGTTTTTTAAAAAATTGATCTGAAATTCTACAACTGAAAAATGCAAAGTCTAAAATTAAGAACTCAATATATATGCTTAAGCAGATTGGAGAATGTATTAAACAACCCATTTTAAACAAAAGAATGAGATTGTTAGACTTGATTTAAAAAAAAATCTAACTATATGGTGACTGCAGAAGATAAGTTTTTAGATTCAAAGACACAAAAAGGTTCAAAATAAAATGATCCAAAAAGATACAATAAGCAAATAGAAACCATAAAAAAGCCAGAATGATTATACTAATATCAAACCATTAGGTGTTAAAACAACAACAAAATGTTATGAGATAAAGAAGTCATTTTATAATGATGAAAATGTCAATCATAAAGCTATAATAATTATAAACAGGCACTAACAACAAAACCCCAACATACACAGAGTATAAACTGGCAGAATTAAAGGGAGAAATAGACAATTGAATAATAGTTGGTGCCTTCAATACCCCCACTTTGTTTTTATTTATTTATTTATTTATTTAAATTAAAGTATAATTAACATACTGTGTTATATTAGTTTTAGATGTATTCAATAGCCCACTTTCAAATAATGGATATAATGATGAGGCCGAAGATCAACAAGAATTTTCCATGTAATTCACTGTTGGTGTTAATTTCCTAGAGCTGCTGTAAAAAATTACCAAAAATTCTGTAGTTTAAAACACAGAACTTTGACTTCCAGACAACCCTATGCTACTTTGTCTTACAGATACAACTAGATAATAATCACATCAGTGTAAATAACCCAGAAAATGTCCTAAAGACTGGCAGAACAAATTCCACAACTAAATGCAGAAACAGGCCACATTGAAAGGATAGGAGGGGTAGAGATGTGGTAGGGAGCTAAATGGTCAAGGCTGCTGAGAGGGGAGAGAAACAGACCAGGGAGCTCACATGGGGAAGATGAATCCCTATAACATATGGCTTTGGAAACTAGAGGGTACAAATTTTGTTGAGTTTTTACAACCAGCAGGACTTAAAGCCTGGAACTTTAAAAGTCAGTGAGCTCTGTTCTAGGAGTGCCTGGAGGGGTGATAGGGACAGCACAACATCCTGTGGAGAAAGAGCATAGAAGCAGCAGTTTGAAAAAATGCATGGGGCATATGGGAAGGTATCAGTTTCTCATATCAGTGTGTCCCGGAGAGACAGAGTTCTCTGGGAGACTCCTCCAGGAACAATGGATCTGGCAGGTGCCATTTCCCTCCCCAACGCCCAGCATAAACACATAGCCACCTGTGGGAACCAGTGCAGTCAGTACAGGCATCCATTACCTAACTTTCTTACACTATGTCCTGCCCCTTTTACAGGTCCCCCAAGAAGACCAGTACAAATCTTGCCAACACTGCACATTCTGACAGTGCTTTACAGAACCTTGGTCCTGTTGGTGGCTGCTGGTCACCTCCTGTGGAAGACCGGCTCCCACATTGTTAAAACTGATCACCCTATCTGCATGTGCATGGCATATCAGCCCCAACTGGCCCCAGTCTAGGTGGAGGCTGCTTGTCAACTGTGGAAGAGGACCAAAATGAACCTTGTTAAAACTGTGTGACTAGTCCACTACTTTTAAGACTAGGAGTCATAACTGTCTTTCCTAATACACAGAAATAGATACAGAAAGTTAGATAAAATGAGGAGACAGAGGAATAAGTCCTAAATGAAATATCGGGACAAAACCACAGCAAGAGACCTAAGAGAAATAGAGATCAGTAATATATCTGATAGCAAATTCAAAGTAATAATCTTAAAGATACTCATTGGGTTTGAGAAAAGAGTGGCAGACATCAGTGGGACCCTTAACAAAGAGATAAAAAAAGAACCAATCAGAGATAAAGAGCACAAAAATTAAAAATACATTAGGTGGAATAAATAGTAGACTTGAGGAAGCAGAAGAATAAATCAGTGATCTGAAGGACAGAGTAATGGAAAGCAAGTTGAGCAGTGAGAGAAAAAAATTATGCAAAATGAGAATAGATTTAGAGAAACCACTGACTCCATCAAGTGTAATAACATCCACACTATAGGGATCCCAGAAGAAGAAGAGAGAAAAGGGGGAAGACAATTTTTAGTATATGTGCTGCCGAAGTGAGCACAGGGGGAAGACAATTTATATGAAGAAATAATAGCTGAAAACTTCCGAAGTCTGGGGAAGGAAACAGAAATTCAGGGCTCCTGGGTGGCTCAGTTGGTTGAGCGACTGCCTTCAGCTCGGGTCATGATCCTTGTGTTCTGGGATCGAGTCCCACATCAGGCTCCCAGCTCCACGGGGAGTCTGCTTCTTCCTCTAACCTTCTCTCCTCTCATGCTCTCTCTCACTTTCTCTGTCTCTCAAATAAATAAATAAAATCTTAAAAAAAAAAGAAAAAGAAAAAAGAAATTCAGATCCAGGAGGCACAGAGATCCCCCAACAAAATCATCCCAAGGAGCTCCACACTAAGACACATAGTAATTTAAATGGCCTAAAGTAGGGATGAAGAGAGAATTTTAAAAGCAGCAAGAGAAAAGGAGTCAGTTACATACAAAGGAAACCCATAAGTCTATCAGCGGATTTTTCAGCAGAAACTTTGCAGCCTAAGAGAATGGAATGTTATATTCCAAGTGCCGAAAGAAAAAACGTCTGCAGCCAAGAATACTCTATCCAGCAAAGCTATCATTCAGAATAGGAGAGAGAGTTTCCCTGATAAAATTTAAAGGAGTTCATGACCACTAAACCGGCCCTACAAAATAATGTTAAAGGGGACTCTGAGTGGAAAGGAAACACTGTAAGTAGAAGAAAAGTAGAAAGCACAAAATCAGTAAGAATAAGTGTATCTGTAAAAATCAGTCAGGGACTCACAAAATAAAAAAATGTAAAGCACAACACACTATCCCTAAAACATGGGGAGGAAAGGAGTGAACAATGGGTTCCAACTTTAGGGACCATCAACTTAAGATAGACTGCTATGTGCAGAAGATGTTATATACAAACCTAACGGTAACCACAAATCAAAAGCCAGTAAAGGTTATGCAAAAAATAAAGAGAAAGAAATCCAAGTATATCACTAAAAAAAGTCAGCTTATGGTGAGAGAACAGAGCAAGGGAAGAAAGAAACAGAGAAGACCCACAAAAACAAACACAACAAAAATGTCAATAAAAACACACCTATCAATAATTGCTTTGAATATAAATGGACTAAATGCTCCAATCAAAAGACATAGGGTGATGGAATGGATTAAAAAACAAGACTCATCTATATGCTGCCTACAAGAGACTCATTTCAGACCTAAAGTCACACGCAGATTGAAAGTAGAGGGATAGAGAAACATTTATCATGCAAATGGATGTGAAAAGAACATCAGGGTAGCAATACTTATATCAGACAAACTAGACTTTAAAACAAAGACTGTAACAAAACAAAGACTGTAACAAAGACTGAAGACAAGAAGGACACTATATAATAACAAAGGGACAAAGCAACAAGAAGATATAACAATTGTAAATATTTATGTGCCTAACATGAAAGTACCCAAATATGTAAAACAGTTTAAAATAAACATAAAGGAAATCATGGATAGTGATAAAATAACAGTACCCCACTTTAGATCATCTAAACAGAAAATCAACACAGAAACAGTGACTTTGAATGACACACTGGACAGATGGATTCAATAAATATATTCAGAATATTCCAACCTAAAACAGAAGAATAAACATTATTTTCAAGTGCATATGAAACATTCTCCAGAATAGATCAATATTAGGCCAAAAAAAAAGTTTCAACAAATTCAAAGAGATTTAAATCACACCATGCATCTTTTCTGACCACAACACTATGAACTGAACTGAACTGAAAATCTACCACAAGAAAAAACCTGAAAAGAGCATAAATACTTGTAGGTTAAATAACATGCTAATAAACAATCAGTGGGTCAACCAAGAAATCAAAGAAGTTAAAAATACGTGGAGACAAATGAAAATGAAACACAAGGGTCCAAAATCTTTGGAATGCAGCAAAAGCAGTTCTAATAGGGACAATTACAGCAATATAGATCTACCTCAAGAAGCAAGAAAAATCTCAACCAACCTATCCTGACACCTAAAGGAGCTAGAAAAAGAACAATAAACAGAACCTAAAATCATCAGAAGGAAGAGATAAAGATTAGAGCAGAAATAAATGATACAGAATCTAAGAAAGTAATAGAATAGATCAATGAAACCAGGAGCTGGTTCCTTGAAAAGATCAACAAAATTGATAAACTTCTAGCCAAATTCGTAAAAGAGAGAAGAGAGAGGACTCAAATAAACAAAATCACAAATGAAAGAGGAGAAAGAACAATCAACACCACAGAAATACAAAGGATTATAAGAGAATATTATGAAAAATCATATGCCAACAAATTGGGAAAAAACTGAGAGCTTTTCTCTTAAGGTCAGGAACAGGAAAAGGAAGTCCATTCTCACCACTTTTATTCAACATAATACTGGAGGTCCTGCCATAGGAATTAGACAACAAAAAGACATAAAAGTCATCCAAAGCTGTAGGAAGAAGGAAAACTTTCACTATTTGAAGATGACATAATTCTATATATAGAAAACCCCAAAGACTCCACCAAAAAAACTAGAACTGACAAATGAATTCAGTAAGGTTGCAGAATACAAAATCACTGTACAGAAATCTGTTGCATTTCTACACACTAATAATGAAATAGCAGAAAGAAAAATTAAGGAAACAATCCCATTTACAATTGTGCCAAAAGTAATAAAGTACCTAGGAATAAACTTAACCAAAAAGGTGAAAGGCCTATACCCTGAAGCTATAAAACACTGATGAAAGAAATTGAACACAAAGAAATTGAAAGATATTCCATGCTCATAGATCAGAAGAACAAATATTGTTAAAATGTCCATACTATCCCAAGCAATCTACAGATTTAATGCAATCCCTATCATAAGACCAACAGCATTTTTCACAGAACTAGAACAAATATTCCAAAAACATCTAAGGAACTGCAAAATATCCCTGAATAGCCAAAATGACCTTTAAAAAGAAAAGCAAAGCTGGAGGCATCACAATTCCAGGCTTCAAGTTATATTACAAAGTTGTAGTAATCAAAACAATACGGTAGTGGCACAAAGATAGACATATAGATCAATGGAACAGAATAGAAAGCCCAGAAATAAACCCGCATTTACATGGTCAATCGACCTTGGATAAAGGAGACAAGAATTTTATATGTCATATTGTATCTGTGCATTTATCCTACTTTGAGTTTATTGAATTTCTTGGATATGTAGGTTAATGTTTTTTCAACATATTCAATATATTTTTAGCCATTATTTCTTTAAATTTTTTTTCTGTTTTCACTTTTTTCTCTTCTGGTACTCTCATTACTTGAAGTGTACTTAAAGCTGTCTCATCTTTTTCAAGACCCTTAGTGTTTTTCATTCTATTTTTCTGTTCTTCTGGTTGTACAGTCTCTATCAATCTATCAAGTGTACCAATACTTTTTTTTGCCAATTCAAATCTATCATTGAGTTTAATGACTTCATTTCAGTTATTCTGCTTTTCAATTCCAGGATTTCCATTTGGCTTTTTTTTATTTTTTCTCTTTATTGATGTTCCATATTCCTTTACTTCTTTATGCATCATTGTCTTGGATTCTCTGAATATATTTATAAGGGGTACTTTGATATTTTTGTCTGTTAATCTGACATCTGGTCTCTCTCACAGACAGTTTCTTTTGTTTTTGTGTTCGGTCCATACTTTTCTGTAACTTTGCATGTCTCAGTATTTTATTTGAAAACTGGACATTTTAGGTAATATTTTGTGGCCATCCATTCTGATTTCCCTCCCTTCCCTCCAGGGCTTACTTTTGTTGTTATTTATTTGTGGTGTTGGTGTTGGTGGCAGTGTGTGTATGTGTGTATGAGACTTGGCTAGATTAATTTAGTAAGGTCTGTTTTCTCCCATTGTGTGGTATCAGTCTTTGGAGGGAAATGCCTTTGGCATGCATACAGCCCCTTTGGAAGTGAGGGGCCTGAAGCCTCCAGTATTAATCACATTGTTAGACTATCCAGGGTGCTCCAAGGCCCGCAGGTAAACAAAGACACTAATTAGGTAGGGCATTTCAAGAGCTGAGAGATCACCTCAAAGGAGCTAAGGGCAAAGTCCAGACCTCTCTCCCGGTAACTCAATTCTTTACTACTGCAGGCATGAAGATTCCATGCTGGTGGAAGTGCAGGGTGTATTAGAGGGTGGAAAGATGGCTAGTGTTAGGTTAGAGAATTACTGATGCAGTGACAAATGGAGAGGGGATAAATGCCATTAAGTTTCCTCACCTCACAAGACATAGATTAAAGACATGCATGGAATTAACCAGCATATCTAGAGAGTGTGCTTTTTATCATTACTCCCCTCAACATAGTGGCAGGAAGACCATAACAGAGATACAACAAAACCAAAATCATAAACAAAAGAGAAGCTAAATTATGTCTGTGTACTGGAGCATTGGATTATGTGTTTTACGATGGTGCCGTACCAGAATAATTAACCAAGGAAAACTACTTAAATTGAACATAAAGGGAATTTAAGCAAAAAGTTACAGCAATGGGCATTAAAGTTCTGTTATCTAATAAACTAACCAAATCCTCCAAAAGAAATTTGTCAAATGGACCTTTGTACAATTCCACTATACAGTAATATGCCTTACTCATTTCCCCATTTTTCATCTTAAGCTATTTCTGAGTTTTAAATTATTAAAAACAAAATTTTAGACTCAAAATTGGGGGCAAGAAATATCTTAAAGCTCAGTGAAGTCTAATTTTTATTTTAAAGGTAGCACTCTAACTGCCTGCTTAAGAATCTTCTGGGCAGATTTCCCAGCCCAGAAGTTTCAGCAGATGAGGGGTTGGGGGTGAAGAATATGCATTTTCATAAGCAGGTTGCTCTGGATCTGCCTGTGTCCTTCAAAATGTTTTACACACACAATTACTTCCTCATGATGATTTGTTTAGATAAGCCCCAGGAAAGCATTTGTTTCAATGGAGTATCTGACACCTAGAAAGCCCTCAATAAACATTTTTTAAATAGTTAACTCTCCTGTTCTAACAGATCCCCAGATTCAAGAATTTAGATGGAAGGGCTAAGGGTTTTTGTATTGAGGCCACCTGTACAGACTAATGAGCCAGCCTCAGCTGGTCTCTGCCTAGATGTCACCAGGCAGTAGTACTTTTTTTTTGTTCTTCTTATTTTTTACTTTTGTTTTATAATAAAAGTTTATTTTAACAAGCCCAGGCATGTCTTACCTAAACTGAATAAGGAGATGAGGGAAGTTTCCTCACCTCTCCTAGGAACCCTTGTTCTTTGGTGAGAGCTTGGACCAGATTTGGCCAGGTGATTGACTTGCAAACTAGATGTGAGAACTATTGCCTCTTAGAGCAACACATCACATATAGTTAAACAAAACCAAGAGTGAAATGACTTGTCCAGGGTTATAACAATACTTTGAACATACTGGTTCAAATTGTTACCTGTATAGTCCCCTAAATGGAATTACCAACTTAAAGACATTAGTTCTTTTATGGCTTATTGCTAGGTAGAGTTTCTGAATGATGAAAAAAAAAATTGCATTGCTCCAAATTATGCCTTACATCTAGGTGTTAGTAACTATACATTCCTCCCCTGCCTTCCAACCCCACTTCCATTAACCAGTGCTTCCAATCTTAAGCTTTAATTCACTTCTAATTTTTTAAAAAAGATTTATTTATTTATTTATTTCAGAGAAAAAGAGAGAGAGAGAAAGATCAGGGGGGAGGGGCAGAGGAAGAGGAGAGAGAAACCCAAGCAGACTCTGTGTCAGTGCAGAGCCCAACCTGGGGTTTGATTACACCACCCTGAGATCTCAGAACTGAGCCAAAACCAAGAGTCACTTAACCAACTGCACCACCCAGGTGCCCTTAACTTACTTTTAATTTTTAATAGATGTCTAATTGTGCCCTAGAATGTCCATTTTCTTATTAAAGAAACCCAGCAAGATTGTGCATTTTTCTTATTGGTAAGTTGATGTCTGCCAGTTCCCATGTGTAAATGATTTATTCCTGTTGACTGTGAATCAGGTAGAATAAGATACTGATCTTAGACATTTGAAATTGTTGCCCAATAATTTGGATAGTAAACTTTTTTTTTAAGATTTTATTTATTTATTTGACAGAGAGAGAGTAAGAGAGCACAAGCAGAGGGAACATAAGAGGGAGAGGGAGAGGCAGACTCCCTGCTGAGCAGGGAGCCCAATGCTGGGCTCTGTCTCATGACTCTGGGATCACCATCTGAGCTGAAGGCAGCCGCTCAACCAACTGAGCCACCCAGGCACCCCTGGATAGTAAACTTTTATCAATAGCTTATTATACATTTATCTCTTTGACTTTCCTTTCATATTGTATACTTTTATGAAAGTTTTATATTTTATATATAGCTGAAAATGGCATCCATTTTATCACGTATTGGTCTTCTACAGCTGAGATAAATACATCAATTTTTTCCCTTTGATATAAAAATAATGAGCACTGAGTAATACATAAGAGTGATGAATCACTGAACTCTACCTCTGAAACTAATAACACATTATATGTTAATTAATTGAATTTAAATTAAAAAAATTAAAAAATAAAGATAACATTTAATGTTTAATGCTAGCCTATTTGGACTTCTTTTTAAATTTTGATGTATTAAAAAAATCTCCTCTCCTTGAATTATTGAATTCAATAATCTTCTTCTTGAATTATTTCTTCTTCTTCTTCTTTTTTTTTTTATTATTTCTTCTTCTTGAAGAAGAAATCGTCTTCTTGAATTATTTCTGCCTACACTGCCTCTTTGTTTAGAGTGGTGTGTGAATTTTCTCTTCTTTACTAAGGAGTCAGTGGAGATGGAAACATTAATTGATCTGAGTCAGTGAGTATCAATGTCATTCTGGAAAAAAATGATCCCAACTTTAAGATTATAAAAATAAAATTGCTATTACTACTACTATGATTATTAATCATCATTGTCAAATAATAATGGTGCCATATGATAGTCTTGTTCACTATTCTTTCCAGATAAATTTCACTATTAGTTTGTCAAGAGAGTGGGCTGGAGAGTATAACTGGTATTTAATTTAATCTAATTTAGTAAGTCTGTTAATATTTTTCTTAGCTTTCTTAGACAGGAACAAGTCATACGTCTTAATAAATTTATCTCCCCCCCATTAGAGTTTTGTATTTACCTATAAATAAATCCCTTCTATGAGATGGTGAAATTATTAATCAGATTAAAGAAGACCTCCATTAGTCCTAATATATTTCATTTTTATTAAACGATGTGTATAAATGAAACGTATTTGATATCCTATGTGAAAAGCTAGAATACATAATGCCATGAAAAAATATATCTGCATTTGGGGAAAGATTAGAAATAACTGTACATGAAATAAAGATTTAGGAGAATATGGTAATTTTTTCCTTTTTGGCAAATTTCCTTTAGTGATATTATTAAATTCTTATGAGAAGAAATTAAACAAGATGACTTTAACTTTAATAAAATATTTTCTTTTAAAATATGACTTACACCCTTTTCCTCTTGAAAGCATGATAAAGCCTGCTCTATTTCACTTTGCAATCCAGCAATAAGCATACAAGGTTCCAAAGATAAATTCTTTTTCATTTCAGTTACTAAGTTTTCTTTAGGATTTGGAATTTTTACATCCTCTATGTTACTGGTCTTACCATGTTATTTATTTTCTTGCTTTTGTTTTATCAGCTTTAATATTGTATTTACAGTATTCTGGCATTATAGGTAGTAATAAAAAACTTGTTAGAGTATAAGAAAATTATGTTCTCCTGATTTTTCTTCTAAGATTTTACAATAAAAGTTTCAAGTATTAGAAATGTCAATTCCTAGAATTGATGATTATTAATATTTATGTTCATATTATATATATTGCACATACAAATTACATTTTTTCTGTTTTAATTCTCTTGTATTTGCTGTCTCTTCTTTCATTAATTTGTTCTTCAACAAATATTTACTAAGGCAGTAGTTACTGACTGGTATTTTCTTTTTCTCTTATTATTTGAGTTAATGGCTTTTTATTAATTTTTTTGGCAGAATTAACTATTGGTGTTATTAGTTTTAGTTTTCCTTCTCCTCAGAATATGTTTATTCTCAGTCTTTTTTTTTTAAGATTTTATTTATTTATTTGACACAGAGAGAGAGAGATGACAAGTAGGCAGAGAGGCAGGCAGAGAGGGGGGGAGGGAAGCAGGCTCCCCGCCAAGCAGAAAGCCCAATGCGGGACTCAATCCCAGGACCCCGAGATCACGACCTGAGCTAAAGGCAGAGGCTTTCACCCACTGAGCCACTCAGGTGCCCCTGTTTATTCTCAGTCTTACTATTTCCCTTTTCCTACTTTCTCTTGGTTTGCTATTCAGTTTGTTTTCTTTCTCAAACAAATATAGAAAACCAGTTGATGTTTCTTTTTTTATTTCTTAGTACTGGAAACCTGTAGAGCAATGTAATTTTCCATAATGTTCTGTTTCTACAATATCCCATAAATTTTGACATAATGCATTTGTGTATTGTGTTATTTTGTAATTTAGCTATGCATTAGGAAAATACGTAGAAATATTTTTCTATTTGGACACTTCAAAAGAAAATTTTCTTTTAAGTAATCTCTACACTCAAATGTGGGCCTCGAACTCACAACCCCGAGATTAAGAGTCACATGGTCTACTGACTGAGCAATCCAGGTACCCCTTCTATTTGGGCACTTCTAAATTCTACTGTTGTTGTTTATCATTTTGTTGTGCTCTGAGTGTGTGGTTTGCATAATTTCTGCCTTTGTGCATTTCCTAGTTATGTCATTGTTCCCCAAAATATGGCTACTTTTTGTGAAAAACCCACAATAATTTGAATATGTATTCTTGCCTTATCATTAAGTTTTTTTATGAACTAAGTTATTACTACCTAATGTATTATTTTATTCAAATTTTAACTTTTAAGGAAACATTTATGTGTATGTTTCTCATATTCTTTTTGATAATGGGATTATTGAGGTTTTTAGGTATATATATATATATTTTTAGGTATATTTTTAATTTCCATTTCTTTTTGTACTTCAGGCACTTTCTGGTTTGTTTTTTGTTGCTGTATTATTTGGGATATATAATATCAATACTGTTAGGTTTTCTCTTTTCATTTTATTTTTTATTTTTTTTCAAGTTTTTATTTAAATTCCAGTTAGTTAACATACAGCGTAATCATGTTTCAGGTGTAGAATTTGGTGATTCTCACTTACATATAACACCTAGTGCTCATCACAAGTGCCCTCCTTAATGCCCATCACCCATTTAACCCATCCCCGGCAACCTCCCCTCCAGCAATCCTCAGTTTGTTCTCTGTAGTTAAGACTCTGTTTCTTGGTTTGCCTCTCTTTTCCACCCCTTCTCTTTTTAACCTTATACAATCATATAGGGAGCTTGTTTACTTTATAGTGCTTTTGCTAAGAAATTTGTTCTATTTACTATAATGATAGCAATTCCTACTTTTCCTATATCAAAAAAACTCAATTTTCTTCATTCTCAATTTAGATCACCCTAATTTTTAGTGCCTCTACATATTTTTGTTTTTAAGATGCCCTTTAAAAGCATCGGATTTATTGGATTTCTTTTTAATCCAGATATTTATCTTTTTTTAATTGAAGTATAGTTGACACACAATGTTACATTAATTACAGGAGTACAAGATGGTAATTTGACAAGTCTATACATTATGCTCTGCTCACTGCAAGTGTAGCTACCATCTGTCACCATACGATGTTATTACAATACCATTGACTACATCATACCTTTTATCCATGTGACTTATTCTATTACTGGAAGCCTGTATCTCCCACTCCCCTTCACCCATTTTGCCCATCCCCCGACCCCTCTTCCCTCTGGCAACCATCCATTTGTTTTCTGTATTTAAAGGTCTCTTTCTGCTGTTTGTTTTTGTTTGTTTGTTTTTTAGGTTCTACATATAAGTGAAATCGTGTGGTATTTATCTTTCTCTGTCTGATTTATTTCACTTAGCATAATACCCTCTAGGTTCATTAATGTTATTCCAAATGGCAAGATCTTAGTCTTTTTATAGCTAAGTAATATTCCATTGTATATATACATACATAACATCTTTATCCATTCATCTTTTTCTTTTTGAGAGGGAGAGAGCAGAGGGGAGGGGTATAGGGAGAGGGAGAGAGAATCATAAGAAGATTCCACACTGACCACAGAGCCTGGTGGGGGGGGAGCTCTAGTTCACGACCCTGAGATCATGACCTGAGCCGAAACCAAGAGTTGGACATTTAACTCGCTGAGCCACCCATGTGCCCCAATCCATTCATCTAATGATGGAGGATTGGGTTGCTTCATGTTGGCTATTGTAAATAATGCTGCGATAAACATAAAGGTATAAAATATTTTACCTTTTTTTTAAAAGGAAGCTTAGCCAAATCACATTTCTTATTTTAATCAATTACTTTGCATTCACATTATTCTATTTGTACAGAAGCTTAAATATTGTTACTACATTCTTTTTTTCCCTTAAAGGAAAACTAAACAAATTTTCTTATACCTCTTTATTTATTTTTTAAAAGATTTTATTTATTTGACACACAGAACAGAGGGAGCAGCAAGCAGAGGGAGAGGGAGAAGCAGGCCAATGTGGGACTCAATCCCAGACCCTGGGATTAGGGCTTGAGCTGAAGGCAGCCACTTAACCAACTGAGCCACCCAGGCATCCCTCTTGTACTTCTTTAAAACATATTCCTCCTGGAATGCCTAGCTGGCTCAGTTGGTACAGCATAGAACTCTTGATTTTGGGGTTGAGTTTGACCCCTATGTTGGGTGCAGAAATTACTTAAAAATAAAAAAGAGAATCTGAAAAACAAAATATATGTATATGTACATATATGTGTGTGTGTGTGTATATATACATATATATATATATATATATATATATATATATATATATTAGAGGGAGATACATATATCTCCCTCTAATTCTATCAGGAGTCAATCATTAGTCTGCTTTCTGTCACTAAAGATTAGTTTCCATTTTCTAGAATTATATAAATGGAATCATAAAATACATTTTCTGGCATCTTTCATTCAGCATAATTGTTTTGAGATTCATCCATGTTATGGTGGGGAGTCAATAGTTTTATCCTTTTTGTAGTTAAGATAGCTGAACAATGGGACACCAGGGTGGCTCAGTTGTTAAGCCTCTGCCATTGGTTCAGGTCATGATCCCAGGGTCCTTGGATCCAGGCCCGCATCAGGCTCCCTGCTTAGCAGGAAGCCTGCTCCTCCCTCTCCTACTACCCCTGCTTGTATTCCCTCTCTTGCTGTCTCTTTCTCCGTCAAATAAATAAGATCTTTAAAAAAAAAAAAGATAGCTAAATAGTAGCCCAGTGTATGGGTATATCACAATTTGTTTATCCATTCACCTGTTGATAGACATTTGGGTTGTTTCCAGTTTTTGTATATTACAAATAAAGCTGATATGAATATTTGTATCCAAATGTTTATGTGAATTTGTTTTCATTTCTCTTGGGTATATGCATAGGAGTGTGTCTTAGTCTGTTTGTGCTGCTATAACAGAATACCTCTGATTGGGTGAACAATCGAAAATTATTTGATAAACAATAGAAAATTATTTCTCATAGTCCTGGTGCCTGGAAGTCTGAGATCAGGATGCCAGCATGGTTAGGTGAGGGACTTCTTCAGGGTTGCAGACTTCTCGTTGTGTTGTCACAAGGTGGAAGGGTCTTGGGAATTCTGTGGTATCCCTTTCACAAGAACACTACTATTATTCACAAGGGCTTCAACTTTATGACCTAACCACCTTTCAAAGGCCCCATCTCCTACTACTATCACATCAGGCATTAAGATTGCAGCATATGAATGGGGGGGATCAGGGGAGGTACATAAATATTTAGACCTTAGCTGAGTGGTATTGCTGGGTTGTATGGTAACTCTATGATTAACCTATGAGAAATCACCAAACTGTTTTCTACAGTGGGGGCACCATTTTACACACCTTCCAGTGGTTTATGAGAGTTGCAATTATTTCACCTTCCTAGCAACACTTGTTTGTTTTTTTAAAAACTCTAACCATCCTGGTTTATGTGAAGTACTATCTTACTATGATTTTGATTTGCAATTCCTTAATGACTAACAATATTGAGCATCTTTTTATGTGCTTAATGGCCATTGGTATATCTTCTTTGGCTATTGAAGTAGAATTTATTTTTTCCCTTTATGATCCATGTTTCAGTATTTCTATCTGAGAAACATTGTTTATCCTGAGGTAAAAAAGATTTTCTCCTTTGTTTTCATCTAGGAGTTTTATAGATTTAAGTTTTACATATATTTTCTGTGATACAATTTGACTTAATTTTGTGCGTGATTTGAAGAAAGAGTTTGTGTTTATTTTTCTCCATATAGACATACAATTGTTCCAGTACCATTTGTTGAAAAGATTTTCCTTATCTCATTGAATTACTTGACACTTAAAAAAAAAATCAGCTAACCATATACGTATGGTTCTATTTCTAGACTGTATTCTATTCCATTGGTCTATATACTATGTCTTTGCCAATAGCAAACTATCTTGATTATTGTAGCTCAGAGCTTCTCAACCTCAGCACTATTAAAATTTTGGCCCCAATAATTCTTTGTGGAAGAGGTAAGAGTTATCCTGTGCATTGTAGGATGTTTAACAGCATTCCTGGCCTTTATCTAGTGCTCTGCACCTACTGTAGATAGTATATAGATAGATCATGTTCTTTTATTTGCTCTATCGATCTTTGTTTTCTAACTGGCATGTTTACACCATTAACATTTAATGTAATTATTGATATGTTGGGGCTTAAGTCTGCTACTCTGTTTTTTATCAGTTTCCTTTTTTGTTTGTTTCTATCAGTTTCCTTTTTTTCTCACAGTCTGAGTTGCTTAAACACTGTTTTAGAATTCACCACATTTTTAAAAAATTCTGTTTTCTTTCAACCCTATTTGTGTCTTCTTGCTTAAAGTATGCCTTTTGGGGGCACCTGTGTGGCTCAGTGGGTTAAAGCCTCTGCCTTTGGCTCAGGTCATGATCTCAGGGTCCTAGGATGGATCCCCACATCAGGCTCTCTGCTCAGCAGGGAGTCTGCATCCCCCCCTCCCCCTGCCTGCCTCTCTGCCTACTTGTGATCTCTCTCTCTATCAAATAAATAAATGAGATCTTAAAAAAAAATGATAAAGTATGCCTTTTGTAGGGAGCATATAGTTGAGTCTTGCTTTCTTATTCACTCTGACAGTCTTTGCCTTTTACATGATTTGTTTAGATCATAAACCTAATATAATTATTGATATGGTTAGATTTAGTTCTACAACTTCAATATCTCATCTTTTGTAGCTCTGTTTCTTGTTCTTCTATTCCCACACTTTTGCTTTTTAAAAAGTTTTCTTAGTATTCCATTTTAATTTATCTGCTGGTATTTAGACTGTACCCCTTAATGTTATTGCTATTTTTAGTGGTTGCTCTTGGCATTACAATATACATCCCTAATCAGAGTTTGTTTTTTTAATACAGTGGATCAAAAGCTACCCTAAAAGCCCACACAACAGATGTATATTTATATCTCATTGACTGGTTCTTATCTAAAACTGATTCTTATCTTTACCTCTATAGCAAGGTAGTGACTAAGTTGGGTTAGACAAATTAAGATTCATATTCTGGAAATGGTGCAGAAATCCAACTACATTGAAATAGAGGGGTCTCTGCCTGCTACCTGAATGAATTGGCATTTGTTAACAGAAAAAAGGGGAGTGAATATAGGATAAACAACAGTGAGTGTCTGACACAGTGATTAATCTTATATAATATACCTAGTTTGCCAAATTTTTAATCTCAGTACTTTTTAACACAACTTTTTTGTTATTTTTTGTTACTAATAATTTATTTTACTAAGGAAAGCTATCCCCTTCAAAATGTTATACAAACTCTAGCTGTTAGTATTTGTTGCTACTATACCTCCCATTCCCATTTTGTTGTTTATTTGGGTTAGGAATGCCCTTTAGGACAAAGTGTGTAAAAAATTGGCCTATGGTAGATAATAATTACCATCTATTAATGTAAGTGATGAATGAATGCATAGAAGTAGCTGTTTTCTGACTGTAAAAATAAAATTTGATAAGAGATCAGTTCAAATTTATCCTAGAGGATAAGAATTTCTTCCAATGACATTATTTTGCCACAAAGGAGACAATCATAATTAAAACAAAGCAGGGACGCCTGGGTGGCTCAGTGGGTTAAAGCCTCTGTCTTCGGCTCAGGTCATGATCCCAGAGTCCTGGGATCGAGCCCCACATCGGGCTCTCTGCTCAGCAGGAAGCCTGCTTCCCCCACTCTCTCTCTGCCTCTCTGCCTACTTGTGATCCCTCTCTCTCTCAAATAAATAAAAATAAAAATAAATTAAAACAAAACAGGAAAAAAACCCCTTAATTTGTGCCATTGGGGTTGTTTCCTTTCCCATTTTTAAAGGAAGGTAGGTGTCATAAACAATGTTCCTTGTGAGTTTGTTTCAAAAAGGCCACATAGCCTTTTTAGTATCTTTTATTTCATATGCTTTGGTACAATATGGATATACTTGAGAAAATAAGCTTAATTGGGGGGGGAAGGAATTGGCATTTGCAAAGTTTAATTAAATATAAAATGCTTGACTTGTGAAAACCAGGCCTGTGGTTTGGAAAACACATTTCCTACTTTCTTCTCTAATGAGAGCTTGCAGCTCTTTATTAATGATGATTGAATTATAAATTCTCTAGGGCAGAGACTGTATTTTCTATCTCATTAGCAATTTGTGCATGCAGAGAAATAGGTTGTTCAGCCTCAGGATGGTTTAAGATTTAATAAATGCATACACATACATTATCTTACTGAATTTCCTTCACCTTCCACTTCAAGGAAAATTCTCCTACTTTATGGATAAGGAAGCTGAGTCTCAACAATGAATGAAAAATTTAAATCCACATGACTTATATTATTGTAGCTGAGACTGAGATCTTCTCCTCGGCCCAATGCTCTTCCCTCTACATCAGCATCCTCAGGCCACCCCTCCCCAGTGGCAAACCTCCCTGGAGTTGGGCTGCTACAATTTGCATGGAGAATCTCCTGCCACCTAAGCATTTCCCAGAGCAACAGCATGGGCAGTTTGGGTAGGAAATCATTTACTGTGTAGGGCTTTCTTATTTAGCTTTGCTGGACCTCACCCACTAAGTGTCAATACTCTCCCCTGTTGTTGTGAAATCCAGACATGGCCCCCACATTACTAGATGTCCCCTGGAAAGCAATACTGTTCCAGAACTCTCCACCAGGCTGCTTCTCTGCTGTCATAAATGGCAGGACTGGCAACTACGATGAATAAAAATAGCTTTGACAAAGCATTTTGAACATCTTTGACCAAACACATATACCCTCTTGAATGCAAGGCTGCTCTAGGACACAGGAGGACACGGTTAGAGGGGATAAAGAGTATTTGAAATCCCTCAAGCTAAGGGAGTACCAAAGATTAGAAAAGGAGCTACCAGTTGGGGTTGAGGAGTAACCCCAAAATAATCCTGATGATGACAAAAATAATGCTGATATTGAGTTATTGCTATGTATTAGTGCTATGGTGAGCCATTTACATGTATTTTCTGATTTCATTCTCCCAACGGTGCCACACAGTTGTTGCTACCATTATCCTCGTGTTATAGATCAGTGGGCCACCATCATCTCTTGCCATAACCATTACTATGACCTCCTTTCTCCTCTTTCTGCTTCCATGGTTATTCCCATGTAGTTCATTCTCCAGAAAATCAATCTGAGCAATTTTTATAACATGAAACCAGATCATGTCACTCCTCCGATAAAACTCTCCAACTACTTCCTGAGACAATAAAATCTAAAGTCCCACATATGGGCCCAAGCATATGGGCACATATGCTTGCCCCGCACCCCTCCCTGTCCTCACCTCCTGCTCTGTCTCACACAGACCAACCTCCAGCCACACTACCTCCTTTTCCAAAGCTTTGTTCCTGTCTGCAGTTGCTGTTCTCTCCCCAAGACTTGATGCCCTCCCTTACTGCATTTAGACTCTAACCCAACTTCATACCCAATAGAGTCTTTCCTGATGGCTTTCTTTAAAATTGTGTCCCTTCTTCACTCTCTTCCCATTGTCCTGCTTTACTCTTCTTCACGGCTCTTGGTCCCACTTGACATTACGTTAACTGCTTCTTTATCCATTTGCTCATTGTTTCTCCTTTTATAAGAAAAGGAACTTAGTAAGCGGGGGCTTTGTCTTGCTCACCCTTTAGAAAATTATTTGGCATACAGTAACTCAATATTTGTTGACTACATGTGGCTTAGAGAAGTCAAGTCGCTTGCCAGATAGATAGTCAGAGCTAATTAGGGGTAGATTTATACTGTGAGCTCCCAGAATGTCAGAGAAGACTCTTCTTTGGGAAGGAAAAAACTACAGATGGCAGAGAAGCTTAGGATGGGAGATAGGAACAGAACAAGGTCTTTCTCCTCTCTGCCAGGAAATGTTCAGAGGAATTTTTTTTGTTTAAATCCATGCAATAACCAAAGAGAATTTTACAAAAGGCAAAACTAAGGTACAGACACTTTCAAAGACTTTAAATCAGGAGTCTTGCAGGTAAACTGAAACTAAAGGCCATTTTTCTTTCTGGGCTGTGCATTTTATTAGATAGCTGTAATGCTTTAGCCTTGCTGTTTAATTGTTAAATGAAAGGAATGCATGCAACTGGGAGCTGGGTGCCCTTAAAACAGCTCTGTAGGGGTCATTTTGAACATATTGATTCAGGCTTAGTTCAAAAATAACCAAACCAGAATTGCAGTCTGCTCCTTAATTTTTGCTTTGTTCTATTGCTTTAGAGTTATATTCAATGTATGATTTTTTTTCTTCTAGTTCTTGGCATTGTGTCTGTTGGTCCCTTTCTACTTTTATACCATAATTCCCAGGGGGTCTAAGTAGTTCTATGTTGAATACTTAAAAATCTTTTTAATTTTACAAATTTTTAAATGGTTTATCTTTTTGGCTAGGGGGAAGCAAGGGAAGTCGACAGAATAGATCCTCAAGTGATATGGACTCAGTTTCTTGCTGGAATCTGCAAAGCCGATTTAAATATGATCTTAGTTGTCAGAAGATTGCTTTTAAAATGTAGAAATTCAAGAAGACAGCCTCTGAGAATGCAAATTTTGGAGAACTTGGAATCTTTTTCATTTCAAATATAATATTAATCACAGAGCTCATCCGGCTGGATATCACAGAGTGTACAACGTAAGGAAATCAAAATAATAAAAAACAGCCTCTCTACCTTGCTGGTGATTGGTGCTATCTTTGCCCTACACCGTCTCCTGCATCTTACTGTTTAGAGAAATAGCAGAGCTCACAAGAGATCTAAAGGGTAGAATATTAAATCACAATGACTGGCTCAGAACCAATGAATGGATTTTAGCAGACACAGTATGAGGACTTGCAATATGGAAATGCTGCTTCCAGGGTTGTTTGCCTCCCTGTTGAGGGCAAAAGTTTATGTGAGGGGGAAAAAAAAGTGATAAGATTGCCTGAAAGTCACATAGTATTTAAGACAAAAATGCAGAGCAGTTAAAAGGGAGGGTTAAAGGAGTAAGGAAAGCCTTTGACCTGAGATGGCCCCCACACCTGTGGGATTGAGGGGTCTGGGCTTCTGAAGGGATGACCTGGTGGGCTTTAGCACCTGTGGGACTGTTTTCAGAGTTTTCACATTTCTGTCATTTCCCCAACACCTCTGAAGATGTCTTGGCAGGATAGCATTTACCCATAAATGCCTCAAACAGAACTAAATTTTAACAGAGACTGGTACTGTGGAAAGGGTTGCAAATGAATAAAAATGAGGAAGAAGTAACATTAGACCTGTTAGTTAATTTCACATATTTATCTTTCCATCATTCCTAGAATGCTCTATTTAGTCACCAGGGAAATGAATTGCAATTCTAAAGAAATTAGTAAATATATACACACAACATACAAAATAAACATGCATTTTAATTTTTATTTATTTATTTATTTATTTTTAAGATTTTATTTATTTATTTGAGAGACAGAGAAAGTGAGAGAGTGCATGAGAGGAGAGAAGGTTAGAGGAAGAAGCAGACTCCCCGTGGAGCTGGGAGCCCGATGCGTGATTCGATCCCGTAACTCCAGGATCATGACCTGAGCTGAAGGTAGTCGCTCAACCAACTGAGCCACCCAGGCGCCCTATTTATTTATTTTTTTAAGATTTTATTTATTTATTTATTTGACAGATAGAGAGAGACCACAAGTAAGCAGAGAGGCAGGCAGAGAGAGAGAGGGAAGCAGGCTCCCTGCTGAGCACAGAGCCTGATGTGGGGCTCGATCCCAGGACCCTGGGATCATGACCTGAGCCGAAGGCAGAGGTTTTAACCCACTGAGCCACCCAGGCGCCCCTAAACATGCATTTTTAACTATCTAAAATGAAATTTGTTTTTAGTAATTTAAATAGTTTCACTTAGAAAGGGAATATCAAGATTAAGCCAGTCAGGGCTTTTTCTGACATGAAGTTAATATGAATGGAATGGTTTCTCGGAAAAGGAGTGCATAATGTACATATGGAGTATTTTTGAGAATATCAGTCCAACACAGACATAGTAGTTTTAATGACCGTTTTTTTTTTTTAATGACCGCTTTTTAAAGTCCCAAGTATTTTTGCCAAAGTGTCCATATAATCCATCTTTTAAAAAATTTTACTGAGAGAGAGTGAGGGAGAGAGAGAGCAGGAGCGCAAGTGGGGGAAGGGGCAGCAGGAGAGGGAGAGAGAGAATCCCAAGCAGACTGCCCCACTGAGCTTAGAGCCTGACAGGGAGCTCGATCTCATGACGCTGAGATCATGACCTGAGCTGAAATCAGGAGTCCGACGCTTAATGGGCTGAGTCACCCAGGTGCCCCCATAATAATCCCGTTTTAATTTGCTGATAATTTGTTTTCAGTTTACATAAAAGATCATTTAGAGCTTGCAGTCCATGCCAACTTGGGGAACTACAGGCAGATAGCAATTTGATTTCCTGATTTTAGTCCTCAAGTTTTGAGGATGAAAAGAGACATCAGGAAAACTTACAGAATAATGAGTTTCCATTATTAGCAGGGCAATGTGGGGAGATTTGCGGTGCTTCACCACCTAAAAAAACTCCAGCTCTCTTGCACCTGCTGGTGTTTGAAAATATACAATTAAGGACAAAATTTTAGAAAGCACTGTTGCCTCCAGGGACCCTCTTACACAACGGGTTGTATATCTGTTCCCAGGGCTGGGAGATGAGGGTGCCTGTGTGTGTGCCTTCTTTTTCTTTGAGGTCCAGAATGACCAAGGGCCCTGGGAAGGAGCACTGTGATGACCGGTGAGACTGAGAGACTCATCTAACACTGCAGCCCTCATATTCAAACTCCTCATATACTCCAAAAGTTATCGCTGCTCATCCAGGCCATACTAGGTCCCAGTTTTCTGTTTTCCAGTGAAATATAATATTTTTTGTTGTTAATAATGATACTTGCTTTATACATTCCAGAAACCCTGATAGTAATAAAATGGTTATTGTAAATCATCCCTCTCTGCTCTACTGATTTAAACATTGATGGTTGAGTTGAAGGGAACCTCATCAAAAAGACATGCTTGAGGTCTCATCTGAACCATCTAGCAGGAAAGTAGCTTGGTGATGAACTGGAGAGCAAGAGAATTATTCCATAATACACACCCTCAGGTGAGGGACAGACACTGGCTAAGATTTTGGAAGCGCAAAGGCTAACATTCTTAGTTCTTTGTTTTAATCTCCTCACCACTGGACATGGTGTTCATTACCTCTTGCCTAAATGAACAAACCTTTTTAGGGTACTCAAATATCTCCCTTTTAGTTCTCACTTTCCCAAACCTGCCTCTCACATCCTAATTCCATCCCCAATAAGCAACCCAGATACAAATACTTTCAACCAAATTCTACCAGAATAATTGGTGTATGCATGACTACTCAAAAATATCTTGACTCTTGTGATGTCAAACAAAGCCCACATACTATTAAATACCATGTGTGCATTAAAAGAATGAAGGAAACAGACTTTAGGAAGGGACCTAACTTTGTGGAAAGCATGTACCTGTTTGCAGGAAGAATTTCTTCAGAAATCATCAGCTTTTGCCCACTCCCACAACTTTTCTCACTCTGATACTGAAAGAAATAGTTTTTCTGTCCCAGTACCCAAAATGCTAATGATTGTAGCTATACTGGAAATTAGAACCCATGTAATTCAATTCTCTCATTTGGTAGATAAGGCATCTGAAATTCAGAGTGCCTTAATGATTATGTTAAGGTCTCACTTCTAGTTAGAAGTACTAGAACCAAAGAACAAGCTCCAGACTCTTAAGGTAGGATCATGTCTCCCACAAAGAACAGACAGAAGGGGCAAGAGATGGGCTGTCGTCAAACCATTAAAGCAATCCATTCAATTATAAGGAATAAACACAAACTGAGAAGAGTGAAAAAGGTAGAGCTATTTATACGTGCTAACATGGAAACATCTCTAGACATTATTGAATGAAAAAAGCAGTTGCCACACGGTATATAGATTATGAGTCCATTTATGTGAACCAAAATGAATAGTGTATTTTCTATGGACTAAAGTCTGAAGGGTGCATTTCACCCTGATAACAGTACTTACCTCTGTGGAGAGCCCTAGAAGCAGAGGATAGCAATAAGGAAAGTTTGTCTTTCCATAACTATATTGTTTGAAATTTTCTGAGGAGAGACTCAGAATTAGGGAATAATTACTTAAAAATTAATTGCAAAGAGTAAAACTATATTTTTTTTGTTGTATTCCATGTCAACGTGATGGCTTTGTTTCTATCACTATGGATCGTGCTCAGAGGGACTCCGTTTGTTTCCTTAATCCCAGTGGAACACCTAGATTAATCCCAAAGTTTTAGGGAGGATGATCTGACCAGGACTGGGGCTGGGCGGGGAGCAAGAAGGAGACAGTGTAGATTTAATTTTATTTTCCTCAAAACTACTCTTTACCTTCTCCCTCCTGATGATTGCCATTATACACCTTTACCTCAGATTAGACCAAACTCCTTCAATATAATAATAATGATGATGATAACTGAATAATGCAAATCCTGCTAATAGTAAATGACAATAGCTATGCTCTTTTTTTAAATAGAGAAGATCTTTTTTTTTTTTTTTAAGATTTTATTTATTTATTTGACAGAGAGAGAGAGATCACAAGTAGGCAGAGAGGCAGGCAGAGAGAGAGGAGGAAGCAGGCTCCTTGCTGAGCAGAGAGCCCGATGTGGGGCTCGATCCCAGAACCCTGAGATTATGACCTGAGCCGAAGGCAGAGGCTCTAACCCACTGAGCCACCCGGGCACCCCAGCTATGCTCTTTTGAACACGAACTCTACACCACTTACTTTTCTAGTCTCCTTCATGCATTATCATTTTTTTTTTATCTTTATCACCACTCTGAGGTAAGTACTATTATTATCTCCATTTAGAGGTGAGAAACTGAGGCTTGAAGAAATCAGTGAGCTGGCCCTCAGCCACCTGGCTGGCGAGTGGAGGAGGCTGGACCCGAACGCCGGTCCGTTTGACTGGAGTCTGTGCTGGGGCACAGGCGTCCGCATTTCCTGCGCGGGGAGGAACGCCGAGCGCCCGTGTCTGCGGGAGAAGGGCGTCCGAGGTGGAAAATTTAACTGGTCTGAACTAGAACATGCTTGCCTTGGGAGAGACCTTCAGTGTGGTCTGCTTCCCCATGACTTCCTCCTCGTGCTCCCTTGAACCTTTCGATCTGAGGTGCCAGCTGCCGCTGGGTTACCGCGTCAAGGGCGCCGTTCTGCCGGGCGGTGTGTGGTGAGGGGAGAAATATTCTCCTGTGGAGAGTAAAATCTCATCCGCTGTCATGTACAAGCCGCCCAGCGATTTCGCCTTTGGCAACGCCTCCCCCTTTAAACGGCAGCCATCAACAACGTCTTTGGAAAGAGAGGAGGGCTGGCTTTCCGGGGGTCGGTGAATACCCTCTTGTCTCTTTCTTAAAATGTTGAGTGGGTTTATGTCGGTTTTGTTCCTTAGAGGTATGAAAAGCCAGCAAGTAGTAAATTGTGGAATGATTTTTGTAGTTTATGTGGAGAAAGGTACTTCTCAGGAAGCGGGTTGTCGGCCGCTCAGTCAGGAGCCATTTTTTCTCCCCTCCCCCCACTTCCGACCGAACTGTGGGGATGTTTTCCTTCTTTCTCCGCTGGTGACCAGAGCGTTTCTAACTCATCACAGACAGTTTGAGGTAAGTCACAGGCATCTTTGTTCAAATATATACGGGTACGCGGATGCATATACTCCGTATGTATATTGCGACCGTGTTACATTTGGGGAGCACGGTGGGCGCGAGCCCTGCGCTCAGGGGGTCTAGGTGACACCCCAGCAGCCTGCAGGACTCTCAGCTCTGCTGAGCTCTCCAGCCACCAGCACGGCAGCACTTTCAGAGGGGGGAGAGTTTTGACGAATGTGTGGTACCATACACGTTTCTATAAGCAAAGCCATTTATTTTAGGCGGAAGCATTTGCCCCGAAATTTAAATAATTTATCTGGAATGTGTCAGGTTGAATGTTTTATGATATGTTTTGGGCTTTCTTTGGTAGAAAGTTTATCAAGTAAAAGCTTTGTTATCTTAGATTTCTCAACTCACTGCCATTAACTGGAACAAGATGTATGGACTAAACATGGAGGCAGGCTCGAGAATCTGAGCTTACCTGAGAGAAATATTTTAGATCATCACTGAAGTGAATCAGAGCCTCAAGGCCTCCCGATGCTCTAAGGTCTTGCAACTGAAAAAAGCGGAAGAAAAGATTTTGTTGAAGGGTGGGGGCACCTGAGTGGCTCAGTGAGTTAAGCGCCTGCCTAGGGCACGGGTCATGCTCCCAGGGTCGTGGGATCGAGCCCGGCATTGGGCTCCCTGCTCAGCGGGGAGCAGCTGCTTCCTCTCCCTCTGCTTGTGCTCTCTCTCTGTCAAATAAATAAAAATGTTAAAAAGTGGAACCCTTTTGGTTAGCTTGGCATTGCTGTTGAAAAGAGGGTCAATCAACCTAGGAGGACCAGCCCCAAACTTGGGCGCGGCCTTAACCATCAGCAGAATTCATTTGTGCTGGGCCTGGCCAGCAGTTTGCTGAGGGCATGAGGCACCACAGATGGGCATCAATGCCTCAATGCCTGGAGGGAGAAAGGTCTGGAGAGCCACAGCCCTGAGGGGCGATCTCTAGCATGGAGCTGGTCAGCTGACTTGTTACCACTTAACTCTGCAGGAGGCCAGCTCTTGTTTGCTTCTAAGTGATTTATTTCGAAGGGAAAATAAAACTTCCTTCCTTAAGAATCTTAATGAATGTGGGGCGCCTGGGTGGCTTAGTGGGTTAAAGTCTCTGCCTTTCGGCTCAGGTCGTGATCTCAGGGTCCTGCGATCGAGCCCCGCATGGGGCTCTCTGCTGGGCGGGAAGCCTGCTTCCCCCTCTCTCCCTGTCTGCCTCTCTGCCTATTTGTGGTCTCTCTGTCAAATGAATAAATAAAATCTTAAAAAAAAAAAAAAGAATCTTAATGAATGTTAATGCAGCTTGTCCCAGGTTCCTGCATGTGTCTGCAGGGACGCTTTGGACATCTCTTATCCTTGTCCAAGCTGAGGTAGGAGAGGTGGTGTGTCTGTTTCTCGAGGTGCAGTGACCTTCAGGCCTGGAGGGGCCCCGGCCAGAGCATATTGTGCTGGGGGGTCACGGCTGGCTGGAACTGCTGGCCTCTTTCAACAGCCCACAGGGAACATTTGCACCTCCAGCACTTTCTGCACAAAATGGTCCACGGTAGCACTGCCCATGTGGGATAAAGAAGCTCTTCCCCGACCTGCCTTCTAATTCACCTTTCTATAAAGCCTCTGCAAGTCCAGTGAAAGAGCCAAACCTTCCTGCTGTTTCTGTTCAGTAAGCAAAATGTTGACGTTTTAGAAATTCCTTTTTTTTTAACTCTATTTAGAAATAAAATAGTCACTAGCAGAAGCCAGCATTGGCTCTTGCAGATATATGTTTGTGAAAACGTATCAAAGCATTTCCTTATTATTTACATCAGTTACACGAAGCTGAAGCTTCGTAAATTTGCCCTTGTGAAAAATTAAAGTTGGAAAAATCACATGTTAAAGGAGGACAAATTATTTACACCATTGTTCCTGAGTTGAATGGCAGCACAATGTAGTCAAACATAGCTTTAACTATTTTTTCTGTGTGATAAATTCGTGAGTCTCTGACTATAGCTGGCTGAATGTTTCCCCCCAAATAATTAGTTTTGAGCATTAATAATAAGGCTCTCTCAACAGCAATTGCTATGACTTTATTCATATGCAATAAAGCCTTGATAATAGATTATATAATTAACTTTCTGCCATTGGAATAAATGAAATATTAGTGGTTTAAAAGAATCCAATTGGAATTAAGTTAAAGCACATTGACTTCTTTCAGTTTATGACCATACGATACTCGTATAAATGTATTTTTCATTATTTGAAATCTTTTTCTTGCAGCATATAGTAACGGTGGAAGAATTAAATGACACTGAAAATTCTAGAGAAGAGGGGAAACAGATTAAAACTGCAAGCACCAGACGAATGAAGAAAGAGAAGAGTCGTTTAGGTAAGTCTCTGGTTAGATGTTCACTTCGTAAGCTCTGCTGCAGAAAGGGGGCACATTGCCTCTGGGGGAAGGTGCAGCAGTCTGCAACAGTCACATCATCCATCTGAAATTGCATAGTTCCTCTGAGCCATAGTGGTTTCAGTTCAAATGGGAGGTTAAGAAAATAAGCAAAGATAATACAGCTACATCTGTCCTTTTATATGAGTATTCTACAAAAATCTCAATTGATTTCCCTAATTTAAAGGTCACAAAACAATTACCTTTGCTTTCCCATTTCTCTCTTCCAGAGTGTGGGTGCATCTTAGTTTTTCCTAATCATGTTTATAAAGAGTGTTTATATTTCAAATACACAATTAGTATTATAATTACCAGCACTGTGGGTAAAAAAAAATGTCATCTCCTGTCCAATTTTTATAGTTACATGTAAACTGTGGAGCGGATATGTAGGGTTATTTGGGGAGGGGGGCTAAAGTTAGGTCCCTAAAATAGAGAAGCTTGCCTCATAGAGAGGATGCTTTACTCCACACTAAATGTTCTAGTCCTTTGCCTCGCTAATTGAGAAGAGTATTAGTTTACCAGGAGCTCAATCCCAAATAAGTTCCCAAATGAGAATTCTTACAACACTTTTGGCTGAGGCTTTTCGGTGATTGATTATAGTCTCCAGAGCTTTATTCACATCTTCTTAGACTTTATTCACATCTCCTGGGCTCAGAAGCAATAATGGGCAAGACAGTGAAACTTTGTTTTTACAAGAGAAGGAAGTAGTAAATCTTTTTTATTTAAAGAAGAAAAGTAAAACAAAATTCCAATTTCCATTTGTACCAAATATTTATTTATTTGTAAAAAGATTTTATTTATTTATCAGAGAGAGAGAGAGAGAGCACAAGCAAGGGGAGCAGCAGGCAGAGGAAGAAGCAGACTCCCCACCAAGCAATGAGCCCGATGTGGGACTCGATCCCAGGATCCTAGGATCATGACCCAAGCAGAAGGCAAATCCTTAACTGACTGAGCCACCCAGGTGTCCTGTACCATTTATTTTTAAAAATATTTATTTATTTATTTATTTTAAAAGATTTTATTTATTTATTTGACAGAGAGAGAGAGATCACAAGTAGGCAGAGAGGCAGGTAGAGAGAGGGGGAAGCAGGCTCCCCGCTGAGCAGAGAGCCCGATGTGGGGCTCGATCCCAGGACCCTGAGATCATGACCTGAGCCGAAGGCAGAGTGACTGAGCCACCCAGGCGCCCCTAAATATTTATTTATTTTAGAGAGAGAGCACGTGAGCGAATGGGGAGAGAGGCATAGGGAGAGGGAGAGAATCTCAAGCAGACTGTGCTGAGCATGGAGCCTAACTCAGGGCTCCATCTCAGGACCCTGTGATCATGACCTGAGCCGAAACCATGAGTTAGATGCTTAGCAGCTTAATTGACTGAGCCACCCAGGTGCCCCCATTTGTACCATTTAGATGGAAGTCTTCTCCAACTATAAGAAGAAAATAGTGGAAACTAAATATGGATGAACTCTCAGATGATACCACAGAATTGGTAATATTTTTAGAAGGGATAATGGCATTGTGCTCATGAAGGAAAATGTGCTTATTTTTAGGAGACATTTGCTGAAGGGGTAAAGTGTTATGATGTTATAACAACTTATTTTCATTATATATTGAAGATACCCGAGAGATAAAGCAAGTGTGGTAAATATTAGCAATAGTGAAATGTAGACACCCAGTATACGGGAAGTCATTGAACTCGTAGTTAAAGGTCTGTATATCCACTGGAAATGTTTCTGGCTGCTCATAAAAGAAAAGTCAACTGACAAAGGTTTAAACTTTAAAAACATTTATTCCTTACTGAATAAGGACTCCAGAAGTCCTTTCAGGGTTGGTCCAGCCACTCAGTGATGGCCGCACCATCCCAGCTGCCCAGTTTCTTGTGACACTCCACCAGCTGGTTTCTGACACTGTCACTTCATGACTGCGAGGCAGCTGCTGCAGCTCTAGGTGTCACAGCCATTCAAAGGCAAGAGGGTGTGGGGGGAACAGCAAACACAAGCTCTCCTCTTGTACTTGCCTCTTTTATCAGAATACAGAGTCTTTCTCAGAAGCCCTCCCTCCCCCCTCACTCCAGAAACCTGAATTTACAGTGCAGTGGCTGGAACAGTCAGAGGCCAGAGACCAGTCCTAGCCACAGGGAGTCTGGAGAATGGCATCACAGCAAGTGACTTCATCCATTGTGATTCATCCCCTGGGCTACGGGCGCACTGTCTCCCTAAACAAAACCGATATACTGTAAACAAGAAAAATGGGAAGATGGCAGCAGCTCTCTATTTGTTAAACAGATGCCCTTTTTCTCTAGAGGGGAAAGTGCTCTGTTTGAGTAGGTAACAAAAATGATTTTAGATGAAAGTGAAACTACAACTCACTCTTCACTCTATCATGTTGCTGTTTAAGATAAAGATGACTGAAAAAAAAAGATAAAGATGACTGGTGTCTAAAAAGAGACTTTAGGTTTCTTATCTTTCTGCACAGGTCTCTTCAGCCCAGTGCGATAGAAACATTTTAACCATACTCGAAAACTATCTTTCATTTCACTTTCAAGCTGAATAATGAATTTCAATGCACAGTTGACTTTTGAAGGTTGTTCTCATTGGACAGACACTCTGTAGCAGAATAGAGTATCGACTTTTCATTGTATTATTACCCGGGGATGATCCTGCATCCTCTACATGGCAGGCCCTGTAATGGTGGGCCCCATGTTCTCTCATTCATCAGGGAAGGATATGCCTGGCTGTTATGAAAAGTCCCAGTTGAGTCCAAGTTATCAGACTCAAGAAAGAAAGAAAAACCAAAAGCTTTCAGCAACTCTTCTAATTTCTACTTTCTCCCCAGTCTGTGTGAAGTCAGTATAATAGGATAGTCTTCACATTTGGGTTCTTCAAATGGAAGTCCATTTATTTATCATAGCAAATAATAGTCATAACTAGAGTTCCCGCCTGTCCCCTTCCCTCTCCCTTCGCACAAGAGTAAGCTTTCTTTTTACAAAGGATGGGCACACTCATTGTACACGTGTTGGAATGAATCCCCAGACCAGTGCTATCCACCTAACCATCACTGGAATCAATCGTCATGCATCTTTGGAAGGTGTAGAATTGCATGGCCTGGGCTCAGAAGGTCTTGTAGTGTCCAGAAGTCCCTCTCCACTACAAGGGCCCATTTGTCTGATGACTTAGCATTTGATATTGATGGCTGGCGCTGTGCTCAAGCATACCATGGCTGGCTGTCCCCTGCTTCTGGGTATTCTCTGCCACATGACTATGACATTGACGGCTACACAAGGGTTCTGCTGCAGGACTGGCTTGCAGCAAGCCCAAGAGCACCCGTCTGTACTACGCCAACCAGGCCTACAAGGTGCCCTGATTCAAGGATCTTATTGGGGGCTGCACCTGTAGCCTGTGGCTTGCCCATCTCCCTGCAGTGACCCTTGGAGCTCTTCTGTCTCTGATAGAAGCCACATGACTATTCTACCTCCAAACTTCGATTTAACCCACGGGATAGATATTTTAAGTGACTTGCCCCCCAATCTTTTATATGAAACATTTCCTTTTAATTTAATCATAATCTAATACGAATACATCATTTTTTCACTAAAGGTTGATGTCCCAGAGAGGAGAGTAGAGGGGTGTGGTGAGGAGTTGACTTTGCTGGGAGCTGACAGGCATTCATAGAGTAGGAAGGAAGGCGGGGGCAAGTGTGATGGGAACTCGAGCAAGTCCTCTTCCACTGCTTTTGTATCTTTAATGACATAGGAAGCAAGATCGCCAGCTCAGAGTGAGGGTGGGAAGGAAGGAAAAAGGAGAAGTCAGGAGAGTGGGAAAGTAAATGCACAAGAGAAATGCCATATGAGGTGGGGGCAGTCAGTGGACCAGCTTATGGTTAGTGATTTGAATTTGAAGTGAAATCAGCCCGGCACAGGTAATATACCACTGTGCAGACTCTGTCTCCTGGCTGGGCCAGATGGAAGATCTGCAGACATTCCAGAGAATTCCTGATATGAGAGGTCAACTCCTAGGGAGTTCTCGGTACCAGCTCGGGGCCATGGGCCTAGGTTGGAAAAGGCTGTGGAACCAGCCATAGACCTTCCTCTTCAATGCAGTTCCTGTCACTAGAAGATTTGTGTTCCTGTCACTGTCACTAGAAGATTTGTCCAGGGCTGGGGTGGAATATGGGCAGCAAAATCCTGGTGCCTCAGGCATTGCTGAGGTGCTGAAGGACTGGGTTTAACCTGGGGAGAGGCAGCAGGGCTAGTAATCTCTAAGGTGTGAAGGACCAAGGTACTAGTCTCCCAGCTTTGGAGTGGATGGCTGGGTAGTGTTCCTGTGTCAGGAGATCATGTGTTCAACTTTGATGTTTTCTCAGTGCCTTATGCTGCATTTGGGTTTCAGAGGGCCTCTGGAGTGACCTATCATAGTTTCTCCATGATTGGTTTGTGGGTGACTCTATGGTACCCAGTCCCATCTAACACAAAACTCGTCATAGTGGGTTATAATTCATTGTCTATTGTCTGTTATCCCTAAATAACAGAAGAGTAAGAACTCTACTTTCTTTTTTTTTTTACTTCTTTGTCCCCAGTGCCTGGCAAAATACCTGAAAGATAGTAGATGCTCATTAAGTTTTGAATGCATGAATACATAAAAGAGGGCAGGTACACAGGCAGGCAGGAATAGACGTGGAATCCTGCCACTGTATCACAGATATTCTGGGTGATGTTTGCAAAAATAGATCTGAGTTGGTGGTAGCATCTATAGAAAATACAGCAATGCAGGCAGGTAGAGGATTGATGGGAGTTCAGAAGAGCTCTCTAAAACAAAGAAGACACACTAGAGGTTGCAGGAGGAGACCACAAAGGCTGGGCTGGGGGATCAGGTGCCATTTTGGTGAGAGTGTCAGAAAGGCCAGAATGAAGAGTGATGGTCAAGATGGGCAGAAGGGAAGGGGAGAAGGTTTCTGGGTGTGAGACAGGCTCCAGCCCCCAGCTCTGTGGATATAGTGGGTATGTTTAAAAGGCCCAACATGACGCCCCCCTGCAGTTGAGAATCCACAGAGAGGGACAGTAGATGACTCACTCCTCCTCTTCTGGGAAGGAGGGAGCTTCCCTGTGGACTGCTCCATCCTACCTACTTCCTACTCTAACTTTCATGTTTTGCACCCCAACCTCTGCATTTTCCTGTTGGCAAGACTCTCATGGCCATGGTCCTCCCAACTTAGAAAGCTGTCTCTACTCTCAAACCTCCTTATGAGCTCAACTCTCCCTTGGCACTCAGATTTTGCTCAGTAGTGACATCCACTCAAAGCCACTGTTCTGCCTTCCCAGCTGGAGTTGCTGCCATTTATCCATATCCTTCCATTACCACTCCTGGCTACTTGCTTTAAAGCCTAGATTACAGTGTGAGGTCTTGCTTCCTTCTCTGCCTGCATCTCTAGACCTGAGAAATGGGATGTGGCTAACTATTCCCCTAGTGGTCACTCAGGGGAATGAAGACTGCTTTGAAACAAAAACAAAAACAAAAACAAAAAACAGAAGCCCTGAGAATCTCCTAAGTTGTTTAGTAAAACCATGTGCTTTTCCACTGCCTATATTTTTAGTTAGCACTGGGCTATGCTCTCAAAGTAAATTCACACAAAACAAGATTTTACTTTCTCTGAGTTAATGGCCAGATGTTATTTAAAGAAATATATATATACTTATTACTACTTAATAACATTTATCATTTGGATATACGTGGTTTAGGAGAAACTTTGTTCTACCTCGAGAGTCCAAGATTTTTGATTTAAGCTGTGCCTTGTCAATATGAGTGAGATCATTCAGATTGAAATTAATGTATTTTGAATGGTTAAGAGAACTGGAATAGACCATTAGAATGTCTCAAAGTATCTGATGCCTGTATATTTTTGTTAAGTGTTTTGAATTACCAACTCTAGCATAGAGAAAGTGAATAAAACATACATGTATAAGGAATGCTTATATATTTTTTTATTTTTAAAGATTTTATTTATTATTTGACAGAGAGAGACACACCAAGAACGGGAACACAAGCAGGGGGAGTAGGAGAGGGAGAAGCAGGATTCCTGCTGAGCAGGGAGCCCAATGCGGGGCTCCATCCCAGGACCCTGAGATCATGACCTGAGCTGAAGGCAGACGCTTAATGACTGAGCCACTGAGGAGCCCCAGGAATGCTTATAATACTTAATTATAAAGGGAATATATGAAACCACCACCCAGGTCAAAAGCTAGGGTGTAGCCAGCACCCAAGATTAGTCCCTGATGGAGCCGTTCCCAATCACGCTCCTTCCTCACCAACGAGAAATAGCCATGAACCTCACTTTTCCTTGCTTTTCACTTCTTTGCTCTTTGGTCTGGTTTTATCACTGCTGTAGGCATCCCTAAATGAGATGGTTGGGTTTAGTTCAAGTTTGGTTTGAGCGTTCTGTAAATCAGTCCTACCATATATACACTATTGTGTCTTCTTTTGTTCAAGATTATTTTTGTAATATCCATGTTGTTAAAATTAGCCCTGGGTTGGTAACTTTCATTGCCGTATAGTATTTCACTGTATAATAAACCACAAGTTATTTTATTAGTTTTTCCAAGGAGCCAAATTTTGGCTTTATTAAGTCTTTTTATTATACCTTTATTTTTCTGGTTCATTAATTTCTGTTCTTTATTATTACTTCTCTCCTATTTTCTTTGGGCTTATTTTGCTGTTTCTTTTCTAACATCTTAATATAGATACTTAGTTCATCAAATTCAGCTTTTCTTTTCTAATATCTGTATTTAAGACTATAAATTTCTCGGGCGCCTGGGTGGCTCAGTTGGTTGGGCAACTGCCTTCGACTCAGGTTATGATCCTTGAGTTCCGGGATCGAGTCCCACATCGGGCTCCCGGCTCCACGGGGAGTCTGCTTCTTCCTCTGACCTTCTCTCCTCTCCTGCTCTCTCTCACTTTCTCTGTCTCTCAAATAAATAAATAATAAAATCTTTAAAAAAAAAAAGTATAAATTTCTCTTTAAGTACTATTTCAGCTGCATCTGACAAATTTTGATATTCTTGTTAAAATATTTTATAAGTCTTTTGTGATTGCTGGCTTGATCAATGGATTATTTTAAAATATATTTTAAAATTTACAAACAGATGCGGAATTTCAGATTTTTTTCTTACTGACTTTTAGCATAATTGCCTTAAGGGCAGAGAATGTCCTCTGTGTGGTTCAATACTTCGAAATTAAGATATGTTATATAATCTATTAGGTGGCTAATTCCTACAGATGTTTCTCATGCTTTAAAAGTATGTGTATTCTGGGGTGCCGCGGTGGCTCAGTGGGTTAAGCCTCTGCCTTCGGCTCACGTCATGGTCTCGAGGTCCTGGGATCGAGCCCCACATTGGGCTCTCTGCTCAGCAGGGAGCCTGCTTCCCCCTCTCTCTCTGCCTGCCTCTCTGCCTGCTTGTGATCCCTCTCTCTCTGTCAAATAAATAAATAAAATCTTTAAAAAAAAAAAAAAAGAAAGTATGTGTATTCTGATATTGCTGGATACAATATCAGAATCCCGGGATTTTTCTATAATCTTTAAGTAGAATACACACACACACACACACACACACACACACACACTATATTTTTCTTGTTCAGTCAGTTACCAAGAGGCAGGATGTGAGTTAAAATCTTCCATAATGGTTGTCTTTTTCTTCTTTTAATTCTACACATTTTTGAGACATGTATTTTGAGTCCTTTTTATTAAGTACATACAAAACTAGAATTTTTATATCTTCCTAATGGATTGAGCCTTTGTCATTATGAAATTATCCTTTATATTTTAAGCAATGCTCTTTTTTTCCCCCTTAGAACTCTACTTTGTCTGATACTAATTAGTGAATTGTTTTTGGTTAGTGTTGGCATAGTATATCATTACCATCTTTTCAATCTGATTTTTTGTTTTAATGTGTCTCTTGTAAATAGCACCTAGTTGTGTATATTGTTTCATTTTATTTTTAAAGATTTATTTGTTTTAGAGAGGGGCAGGGAGGGACAGAGGGAGAGGAAGAGAGGGTCCTAAGCAGACTCTGCACAGAGCCCTGAGCCCAACGCAGGGCTTATCCCACCACCCTGAGATCATGACCTGAGCCGAAACCAAGAGTTGGATGCTCTACCGACTGAGCCACGTGGGTGCCGCTATAGTTGTATTTTAAAATCCAGTTTGTTAATCTTTATCCTTTAACTGGAACATTTAAATTCATTTATATTTAATGATAACTAGTTATATACTTAAGATAAACATACCATGTTATTTTGTGTTTTCTATTTGTCTGCCTCATTATGCTTTTTTCTTCTTTTTCATCCTCTGTTCTTTCCATTTTCTCCCTTGATTTAACATTCTGTGTTCTATTGTGGATTTTTCTTTCCACATATCTACAGTTAACTGATTTTTCTTCAGTTATAATCTGCTATAGAACCTATCAATTGCATTTAAAATTTTTTTATCTTTTATTTTTATTTTTTAAATTAACATATAATGTATTATTTGCTTCAGGGATACAAGTCTATGAATCATCAGTCTTACACATTTCACAGCACTCACCTTAGCCCATATCCTCCCCAACATCCATAACCCAGCCACCCTATCCCTCCCCACCAACCCCCAGCAACCCTCAGTTTGTTTCCTGAGATTAAGAGTCTCTTATGGTTTGTCTCCCTCCTGATCCCATCTTGTTAATTTTTTCCCTCCCTACCCATCCCATGACCCACCTCCCTGCCTCTCAAATTCCACATATCAGAGAGATCACATAATAATTGTCTTTCTCTGATTAACTTATTTCGCTTAGCATGATACCCTCTAGTTCCATCCACGTCATTGCAAATGGCAAGATTTTGTTTCTTTTGATGGCTGCATAGTATTCCATTGTGTGTGTGTGTGTGTGTGTGTGTGTATCACATCTTTTTTTTTTTTTAAGATTTTATTTATTTATTAGAGAGAGAGAGAGATTGAGAATGAGAGGGGAGAAGGTCAGAGGGAGAAGCAGACTTCCCGCAGAGCCTGGAGTCCGATATGGGACTCAATCCCGGGACTCTGGGATCAAGACCTGAGCCGAAGGCAGTCGCTTAACCAACTGAGCCACCCAGGCGCCCTCCCCACATCTTCTTTATTCATTCATCTGTTGATGGACATCTAGGTTCTTTCCATAGTTTGGCTATTATGTACATTGCTGCTATAAACATTCAGGGGCACGTGCCCCTTTGGATCACATTTGTATCTTTAGAGTAAATACCCAGTAGCGCGATTGCTGGGTCATACGGTAGCTCTATTTTCAACTTTTTGAGGAATCTCCATACTGTTTTCCAGAGTGGCTGTACCAGCTTGCATTCCCACCAACAGTGTAGGAGGGTTCCCCATTCTCCGCATCCTCGCCAACTTCTGTCATTTTCTGACTGGTTAATTTTAGCCATTCTGACTGGTGTGAGGTGGTATCTCACTGTGGGTTATTTTTTTCTTCTTCTTTTCAAGATTTCATTTATTTATTTGACAGAGAGGAGACAGATCACAAGTAGGCAGAGAGGCAGGCAGAGAGAGAGGGCGAAGCAGGCTCCCCTGCTGAGCAGAAAGCCCGATGTGGGGCTCGATCTCAGGACCCTGAGATCATGACCTCAGCCGAAGGCAGAGGCTTTAATTCACTGAGCCACCCAGGTGCCCCTCTCATTGTGATTTTGATTTGTATTTCCCTGATGCCCAGTGATGTTGAGTACTTTTTCTTGTGCCTATTGGCCATTTGGATATCTTCTTGCAGAAATGTCTATTCATGTCTTCTGCCCATTTCTTGATTGGATTATTTGTTCTTTGGGTGTTGAGTTTGATAAGTTCTTTGTAGATTTTGGATACCAGCCCTTCATCTGATATGTCACTTACAAATATCTTCTCCCATTCTATCGGTTGTCTTTTGATTTTGTTGATTGTTTCCTTTGCTGTGCAAAAGCTTTTGATTTTGATGAAGTCCCAAGAATTATCTTTTGCCCCTGCTTCCCTTGCCTTTGGTGATGTTTCTAGGAAGAAGTTGCTGCGGCTGAGGTCAAAGAGGATGCTGCCTCTGTTCTTCTCCAGGATTTTGATGGATTCCTGTCTCACATTGAGGTCTTTCATCCATTTTGAGTCTATTTTTGTGTGTGGTGTAAGGAAATGGTCCAGTTTCATTGTTCTCCATGTGGCTGTCCAATTTTTCCAACACCATTTGTTGAAGAGACTGTCTTTTTTCCATTGAATATTCTTTCCTGCTTTGTTGATGATTAGTTGACCATAGAGTTGGGGGTCCATTTCTGGGCTCTCTATTCTGTTCCATTGATCTATGTGTCTGTTTTTGTGCCAGTACCATACTGTCTTGATGATTACAGTTTTGTAATAGAACTTGAAGTCTGGAATTGTGATGCTGCCAACTTTGTTTTTTTGTTTGTTTGTTTGTTTTTTTGAGAGAGAGAGAGTGCTGGTTTTCTTTTTTTTTTTTTTTTTAATTTTTTTTATTAACATATAATGTATTATTTACCCCAGGGTACAAGTATGTGAATCATCAGGCTTACACATTTCACAGCATTTACCATAGCACATACCCTCCCCAATGTCCATATCCCTACCCCCCCACCTCCCAGCAACCCTTAGTTTGCTTTGTGAGTTTAGGAGTCTCTTATGGTTTGTCTCCTTCCCCATCCCATCTTGTTTCATTTCTCTTCCCCACCCCCCCATAACCCCCTGCCCTGCCTCTCAAATTCTTCATATCAGAGCGATCATGTGATAAT
>CM052806.1:45860334-45911815 GCA_028533885.1 Nasua narica | reverse complement strand
GGGTATGTGCTATGGCAAATGCTGTGAAATGTGTAAGCCTGATGATTCACAGACATGTACCCTGGGGTAAATAATACATTATATGTTAATAAAAAAATTAAAAAAAAAAACAACTGTTAAAATAGGAAAGAGAAAAAAAATTAAGAAATTGAAAAAGAAAAAAATAAAATTAAAAAAAATTCCCTTTGAAAGATTAAAGAAGCATGGGGAAAAAGCCATGAATTCTATGTGCCGTAATCCCATAGCTCTGAAGTCTTGCAGTGCTCATTGATCGGTGAATTTGGTCTTGGCTGGATGTTCTTGCTGATCTCCTGGGGGAGGGGCCTATTGCAGTGATTCTCAAATGTCTTTTCCCGAGACAGAATTGCACCACCCTTGCGAGGGGCCAGGCTAAGTAATCTAGTCGGGTTTGCGCTCAGTAGCTTTTGTTCCCTGAACACTTTCCGTACAGCTTCAGAGGACGGGAATGAAAATGGCAGCCTCCCAATATCCAGCCTGGAGGAGCTGAGAGCTCCAGGCCCCTCTCCTCAGTGTGCCCTTAGAGAAGAGCAGTCATTTACTCCCATCTCCCTGGTCTCTGGCTGTACTCTGTGCTCACCCAGCCTGTGACTGTTTCTATCTCTGGTGCACGGCCCCGTTTGGAGTCTCTAAACCTGGCAGATTCCTGTAGCATGCTCCCATGCTGCTCCTCCCAGAGAAGGAAAGGGGAGTCTCCCCTGATCTGCCATTTGTGGGGTCCCTGCTGAAGAGCAATGGTCCAACTATGCCTTGGATCATGGTTTAAGGTAACACCAGACTGCGAGCCCACTCCTCAACTCTGTCTCTGCAGCCAGCTTCTCCACTCTGATATCTGGGAGCTCTGCCACACTCAGACACCCCTGGTCTTTTTGTGACTCCATGGGTCCTGAGACCACACTGTCCTGTGAGGGCTTCTGGAGTGACGTCCCTCAGTGGAGCAGACTTCTAACAGGTCTGACTTTGTGCTCCGCTGCTCTACGGCTTGCCAGGAGCTGGCCCCTCCCCCATGGTCTACTTTCCTATATGTTTCCTTGGATTCACTTCTCCACACATCCTACCTTCCGGACAGTGGTCAGTTTTCTGTTCCTAGAATTGCTGTTCTTTTCTTCTATCATCTCCTGTTGAATTTGTAGGTGTTCAGAATGGTTTGATAACTATCTAGCTGAACTCCTGGGACCTGGTGATATTTAGGTCTCTTACACCTCTGCCATCCTGCTCCTCTCCCTTCAATTGCATTTTTTTTTAAGATTTTTTATTTATTTTTTAGAGAGAGACTAAGAATGAGAGGGGAGAAGGTCAGAGGGAGAAGCAGACTTCCCACAGAGCTGGGAGTCCGATATGGGACTCGATCCCGGGACTCCGGGATCATGACCTGAGCCGAAGGCAGTCGCCTAACCAACTGAGCCACCCAGGCACCCCCTTCAATTGCATTTTTAATTTTAATTTCTATTGCTATATTTTTCTGCCCTAGAATTTCTATGTAGTTCTTTTTCAAACTGGCTCTGTCACTTTTATGGTTTCCAGTCCCCTGCTCAGATGATGAAGCCTGGCATTAATTTCTTTAAATATAATAATCATTATTATTTTATAGCCTATGTCTGGTAATTTAAATGTCTGAAGTCACAGGAGGTCTATTTCTGTTGTCTGTTATTTATGTAGATTTTGCTTGTGGTATTTCATTTCCTTGTATGACTGGTGATATTTGATCATGCTCTGGGCATTGTATTTAAAAATTATTATAGGAGTATTTTGAAGCCTAAGATGATAGTGTCTTTCTTTAGAGAGGATTTTAACTTTTACCAGATACATGGTAGTAGCCATTTGGGACCAGTTTAATCCAGGTTCAAGGCTTGTGATTTCCTGGACCATCCTGATGAGGTAAGGCTGGACTACAAGTCCAGGCAAGAGTTGGCTTACTTGTGGTTTACCCTGTCTTACCCTTAGGGTAGAATTGTATGGGATCTCAGCTTAAAACAGGAACTATTTTATCTTTGTCCCATCTTTGGTGGGCATGGATTTCTAGCATCTGACTTTCTTTCTTTTTTTTTTTTAAAGATTTTTTATTTTTATTTATTTATTAGGAAAGAGAGAGAGTGAGAGAGAGCATGAGAAGGGAGAAGGTCAGAGTGAGAAGCGAACTCCCCATGGAGCTGGGAGCCCGATGTGGGACTCGATCCCAGGACTCCGGGATCATGACCTGAGCCGAAGGCAGCCGCTCAACCAGCTGCGCCACCCAGGCGCCCTGACTTTCTGATATGACCCAAACTGCAGATCTTACAGATTTTACAGCTCATTCTTTGGAGTCAGCAGATTTCTCAGGGTGACCTGGACTTACTTCTTGGGGCTTTCCTGTTCACAGAAGTATTTATCTGATATTTTCTCATGGGATTCTTGGCTCTTTGAAGCTTTTAAGATTTTAAAATATATTCCATCCAGCTTTTTAAAGTATAACTATATTGCATTGTAAAAATGTTAGAGCTGCACTGCATAAAAGTAGAATTTTGACATTCAGATTCTACATCCAGCACACTACATGTCTTTTGGGAGAAAGGGGTCTTCCTGGATTTTAGGTTTGTTCTGTCTTTTGGGTCAGTAATTAAAACATGCTCTGCTTCATCGCTTTGCAGGGAGATAGAATGTGGAACTTTGCCATTTCTGTGTTCCTGATAGAATTACATGGACACAATCTTCTTCTAACCACAATGTTTGGCTTAGTGGTGGCTGGCTCTGTGTTAATATTTAGGGTCTTAATTGGTGATTGAATTGACAGGAAACCAAGAAACAAAGGTAATGCTCTTAACTATGACATAATTATAAGGTAATCTATGATCTTACTAGGTTTTTTGGTTTATTTAGTAAAAACATATAGATAGAAACTTAATAGAAAGAGAGCATAACTTTTAAAAAACTAGAAAAAGCACTTACAGCTTTGTACCCTTCCTTAGTCTTATGTTTAAAATATTTTATTGTAGTTTTTAGATGCTTGCCCATCACAGATATTTAATATTAAACTTCTGAAAACATGCTTTCTTTTTAATACTCTGATATTACTTACATATAATATACTTGTGTTATATATATACTTTATTAAAGACATTTGCTATGTGTAAAAGATATCTTTTGTACCAAATAGTCTAAATTAGAAACTAATATCTGGAGACTTAGTCATTCAAATCTGGACCTATTTTTAGCTTCTGGCTCTAATATCTTAACCATCTTATACCAAGTAAGAATGTAGGATTTTTTTTTTTTAGGAATGTAGGATTTTTAAAGTTTTTCCTATTTTGATTGCTTATCAACATTTCATTCCAATTAGGAGGCTTAGAAAGACATTGTCTGAAGCCATGCCTTTGGAAAAAGCTGACTTGTATAAAGTTGGTCCTTTGACCTTTTTTTTTAAGATTTTATTTGTTTGTTTGTTTGTTTGTTTATTTCAGAGAGAGAGAGCACACACATGAGTGGAGGTAGGGAGAGGGCGAGGAGCAAAGGGAGAAGCAGATGCCCTTCTGAGCAGGGATCCCACTGTAGGACACGATCCCAGGACTCTGGCATCAGGACCTGAGCCAAAGGCAGATGCTTAACTTCTGAGCCACCCAGGTGCCCCGGTCCTTTGACTGTATTGATAACTTCAGTCACAGATTACATCCAGAAGAGTGTGATGTATCAGTAGAAAAACTTTAAGTTCTCTGATTTATCTACTATCTTCTTATATTTTCATATAATTCTTCTTTCAAAGTATGTTTTCATTTACTTGTAAAGCTCAGGTTGGTTTTTTGTTTTTTTTTTCCTTTGGTTGCAAAGGCTTTGCCTTTAGTGAGCATATAAGCCTCTTTGCCTTCTTTTCAAGCCCTTGATTGCTGAGGAAAGTGGTAACCCTGGTTGGCCCTGGGGATTTGGTCAAATGTAGTTACTCAGCATTAAATGATATGGTAGCCATGACCTTTGTTACAAGAGTAAATGTTGTTTCCATTCGCAGTGGCTCATGCCTTGCTCTTCACTCAGAATGCCTCTGTGGCGGCCCACTGCATTGTCCTGATGCTGGTGTTCTCCTACAGAAGGGAGAGGGGACAAGTGTGGCGTGGCTGATTCCCCGTGGGTGTCTCTCAGCTCCCTCCTGTGCTGTCAGAGTGAGTGTCAGAGACCGGCAATGAATGCTTTCCAGTGAGTCATCTCCACACAGCCCACTCACTGGTTTGGGACCTGGCTAATCTTACCCCTAATTTGTGAATCAGAGCCTAAATCCCCCCAACATGAAGGTGGCAGAGCAGCAGAGGCAGTGTCTACCAGGTACAAGTTAGCCTCAGATCTGGTGCTGATGGGGTGGCAAGAAGAAAATGGTAGAATCAACACAGTCACATTTGATTTCAAACCTCCTTTGAACTTCTTGCTCTCAAAGATCTTTATGTTCATCATAAATGTTCCTTGAGCTATCGGATAAATAACTGTGGTATGTACCCCAATGGGCTGAGAAAATCCATTTTTGGATTCCACACTCCCTTTCCCACCCTGCTGTAGGTGGCCAGCTATGCGGCCATGATACCCCTGGCGGCCTTGGAGAACCTGGCCAGCAGCGCACTGACCATTGCCATTCAGAAGGACTGGACTGTGAACCTCACGAGTGACAGCAGAGGCCAGCTGGCTGGTGAGCTGGGTCACCCCTGGGTATCATGGTCCTCTAATCAGTTGAGAAGTAGGCCTGGCTCAGCGGACACAGTTGATGAGTCAGTGAGAGCTCTTAGAGGGGCAATTGGCTCACCATTAAGAGGAAGGCATCTGGAGTCAAACAGACCTGGATTTGAATCCAGTTAAAGCTGCAATTCACTTAACTTCTCCAGACTCTACTTTCCTCATCTGTAGAGTAGGAGACACAGACCTCACACCCATACCCCATGCCTGCTCAGTTTGGAGAAGAATTCTGTAAGATACAGGATTTGTAAAGCACTTAGTCCTACATCTGCACACAGGAAGAAACAGATGACGTTGTTGTTATCAAAAAGTATATAAACTGCACTTTCAGGAGAGAAGCCCCCTAAAACGTGGTACAGAAGTTCCATGGCATTTCTAGACCTGCAACATAAGTGAATTAAAAGATTTCTTAATTCTGGCCAATGATAAGCTTCTACTTCCCCTGCAAAAACTGCAGCCGCAAATGTGATTGTTGATTATCACTTAACACTGATGGTGAGAGGTAGAATTTTTTTCAACAATGGAGCTAAATGGAAGAATCTGGCATCATCTTTGTTTTTTCTTCCGTTTATAAAACTTGGATCATTCATGCTGTGATATATTCAAATTGCCAACTTAAAAACTGGAGATCTTGTCCAACCCTATATTTGTGGAATTGGTACTTTCTGCTAGAAAACGTTCATGAGTTGGTAAGGAAGATAAAGGAAACTATCATGGAGAAGTCTATTAAAATACACTCCTTAAAAGAGTAGAACCCCCTTATAATCATGTCTTCTCTTAAACTATTATCTGGATGTACTGTGGCTTAAATAACACTACCCAAAATAAAACAGCTCTGTGGGTAAAAGCTGGGTAAATGGTGTTGAAAGTGTCCTCTGTCTCTAGGTAAAAGAAAATCTTCCTAGCCGCTGTTAATTGCTTTTAAAGAAATCGAAAATAAAACACAGATTCTGCTTCAAAGCTCACTATGATTTTTTAAGTGATCCTGCAAATACGTTTTTCAGGAATGGTGGAACAGTTAAGAGAGTAAGCTTTGGAGTCAGCCTCCCTAGATTTGAATCTCAGCTCCCCCACTTACCTTCTCTGTGACCCTGAGCAAATAAACGCACCTCTTCATGCCTCTACTTCTTAATTTGTAGAGGGGAGCTACTCTCAGTCTCTTAGAGTCGTTGTGAGGGGTTGGTGAGTTGGATATATACAGATAACTTACAACTAGGTGAGTTTTCAACTAGTTCTGTCCTTCATCCTCCTCCCCCTCATCGACATGTAAGTCATAATAACATTATGACTAGTTAATATCGTTGTTGTTGTTAAGATAGCGGAATGTGATAAAAAAGAGAAGACAGGAGACAGGAGTTAGAATAATTAGTTCCAAGTAAACTTGTCCTCAGTTTATTTATCTGTTAATTGTTCAAGTGCAACTGAACTGATCTTGAAGGCTTCTTTCAGGTTAAAATTCCTATGATGAGTCCATAGTTAGCCTGAAAGGGATCTTTCCTGTTTCCACTGCAGTTTACTCCTTGCAAGGCTAGCCAGTCTAGCAAATGCACCCTGTTAAATTCACCAGGAAGAAGGAAGGACTCAACCACTGAGTTACAATATTCCCTTTCCCTCACTTGCAGGGATGAATGCAGCGATCTGACTGCTGGACCAGATCATCAATATATTTGCTCCCCTGTCAGTAGGCTAGGTGATGACATGGGCATCTCATGTGATCGGTTGTGGTTTCGTTCTTGGATAGAACTTGGTTTCACTTCTTGTGGAGTTTGTCTTTCTGTCCAGAGTTTATCAGCTAGTTCCCCAATTGGCTGTAAAACCCCAGCAACAGAGAGGGACGTACTTCCAAGAAAGGCAACAGGAGGCTGTGAACATTCAAAGTAAGATGAACTCAGAGATAGCTATTGTCCTTTTTTCTCCTTTATGTCAATATTTCATTTCTTCTTTCCAGAGCTTGTGTCTGATTATAATCTCCACATTTTGTCTGCAAATGTGCTTTGGAAACAGTGAAAAAATGAGAAGGTTCCAGCTGTGCTGCTGGTCATATAGTTCCTATGGCTGATCTCACCGGTGGGGCAGGAGAGGCTGTCATGTGGTTGTTCTCTGCCTCATTCCAGGGGCTTTAGAGAGACTCTGATGTGAGTAGCACTCCCACAGGACTGTGCAGTATTTGACTTGTACAACTTATTTCATGGTCCAGGGGGCAAATTTCTTCCTCCTCTCTCACTCATAGTTCTCCTCCTTAAAGATGCTACGTTAGAAAGACAACTGTCTCAGAGAGTATGGGCTGCTCTTTGGCCAGAACATTGTCATGAACTAACCATCTCTGCTATCAGCAGTGGGGCTTTTCTGTTTTGTTTTGTTTTTTCTTTGTTTATTTAAATAGGCTCCACACCCAGCATGGAGCCCAATGTGGGGCTTGAACTCAGAGCACTAAGATCAAGACCTGAGCTCAGATCGAGAGTCGGACACTCAACAGACTAAGCCACCAGGCGCTCCTCAGTAGTGTTTTTTAAAACAAGGATTCCCAGGGGTGCATGAGTGGCCCAGTGGGTTAAAGCCTCTGCCTTCGGCTCAGGTCATGATCTCAGGGTCCTGGGATCGAGCCCCACATCGGGCTTTCTGCTCAGCAGGGAGCCTGCTTCCGCTTCTATCTCTGCCTCTCTGCCTACTTGTGATCTCTCTCCCTCTGTCAAATAAATAAATAAAATCTTTAAACAAACAAACAAACAAACAAACATAAATAAATAAATAAATAAATAAATAAATAAATAAAATAAAACAGAGATTCCTTAACATTAGGGTGAGGACAGGAGGAAGGGGGACCTGCCGATAAATATGACCTCAAGATGAAGAGCTCTCCTTGCCTGCTGACAGTGCTGCCCGTTTGGCTGGCACAGCAGAGTTCAGGCCTTGCTTCTGAGATCAGTTTCTTTTTCTAGACTTCTTATAATTAATTATCCTTTCTCTCAAGTTGTTCTGCAATTGAAGCCTACTAGATCTCATTGTATGAATAAAATATGTGTATTTATAGAGATAGATACACGCATTTAGATGATGGATGGGTAGGTAAGTAGTTAGAGAGATAGATAAATAGATAAATTGTGCTATAGCTTTCCATCTGTCCCTTTTAGCTGTGTAACCAGGCAGTCATTTGACTTAGACTCTGTGTCTTACTGTTTGTACAGCGGGGGTAACAATGGCTGGAATGCTGTGGCAAAAAGATTGCCTCTGCAAAGCCCCATTTTGCTCCCTCACATATAGTGAAACAAGTCAGTGTTAGCTGGTTTTTTATTGGTGTAGTTGTTGTTATATTTATTTATTTATTTATTTATTTATTTAAAGTCTTTTTTAAAGACTTTAAGCTTTTTTTAAAGAGGCTCTGGCAATGAATTCTTTTCTACAACTGAAAGCTTCCCCCTCCGCATAGTTGTTGGGCTATAGTTGATTTGGCCTGACCCCCTCTCCTTCTTTCACAGCCCTCTTTGATTCCTGGTTTTTTTTTGTTGTGTTTTTCCCCCCAGAGCTTGTCTTCATCTGTGCTAAATACCTCTCACAAAGGCTTCTTTCTTTTTATTTTTATTTATTTATTTTTTAAAAGATTTTATTTATTTATTTGAGAGAAAGAGAGAGAGAGAGAATGAAAGGGAAGAAGGTCAGGGGGAGAAGCAGACTCCCTGTGGAGCTGGGAGCCCGATGTGGGACCTGATCCTGGGACTCCGGGATCGTGACCTGAGCCAAAGGCAGTCACTTAACCAACTGAGCCACCCAGGTGCCCCGGCTTCTTTCTTTTTAAATCTGCTTACAGCCATTGCCGATTTCACACTGGAAGACTGAACGCTATTATCATTTTCTTTTCATGAGATCTGTTTTTTCAGAAACCTAACCAAAGGAAATATCCATCACTGTTCTTAAGAGTTCATTACCATATTTTAAGCCTGTGAAAATTTGTCTTTCACTCTCTGCTGTATTTTCTCTCCTGTCAGTGGCCACCTTCCTGACCTCATTGTGTCTTAGTTTGGGTTCTCTCAAAAGCAGTTCTTGAGAGGAGGATTTGGGGTGAAAAGTAATCTATTTGGCAGGTGATCCCAGGAAGCATGGCGGTAGGGGGTGGGGGAAGTGGGAAATGAAGCAGGGAAGGGAAAAGAGCCAATAAAGAGGGTACTGGCATACAGGTTACTCTGATTGGCACTCAGTCTTGCTAGGGCCTTGTGAGACACTGTGTAGGATTTACCTCAGATTTGTCCCACCAATGGCCAAGGAAACTGGGGTATTTCTCCACCAAGTGCTGTTCCCAGAGATCTAATGCCTGGGCACATCCAGTACGGCCTGCCCTTGTGTTCCTGGGGCTAGAGAGAGACTCTCAGTTAGAAAGACATGGCTGCTTGGGATAGGAAGCCATTGTCACCCACAGGAACTGACCAACAGAGAAGGAGATGAGGGTGGGGATGAGGATCTGAAGTTTGGGGATGGGGCACTAACATCAAGCTTATTGGATTTTATTTTAGGTGAAACAGAATCTCAGGAAACCACTGATGGATTCATCAGCAAACCCAAAACTTTGGGAAGGTTCAAGGACCACAAGTCTCACCTTGAAGGACAACAGGCAAGAGCCGCAGGGCTTCCCCTCTGCGTCCCAAACCCCCGAAGGCAGCTGTGCACGTGCCACGAGGGGTGGGAGGCTTACTACAGGCAGACTGTCTTCCTGACTGGTTTGGCCTTGGCCTTCGTCTACATGACAGTGCTGGGCTTTGACTGCATCACCATCAGCTACGCATCACCCAAGGGGTCGGAGGCTCCCTGCCTAGCCTCCTCATGGCCTTGCCAGCTTTATCTGGCCTGATGGGCACCACGCTCTTCACCAGGCTCAGGGAGCACTCCGGCTTGGTCACCACAGAAATCGTATCCAGCTGGCTCCATGGAGGCTGACTGATACCCTGCGTCTTTTCTGTCTTTGCTTCTGGAAGCCCGTTTGATCTGCTTGTTTTCTCACTTTCATAAAGCAAAAACTCTTCTTCAAACAATGTGTTACTAGAAGAGAACCAGGCACTTGTTTATGTCTTTGAAAGAAACATGAACAAGCCTATCCTCCCAGACCACTCTTCCATCCACTGGACCAATAGCACAGTTCTGTTTGAAGGCGAGCAGGACCCCCCGCCTCCTGAGTGTTACATCTCCATCATCTGGCTATTCTCAGGTGTGATCCTGGCAAGAATCGGTGAGTAGTGAATCCGGTGTGACGTGGCATTCTGCAGACTGTGATGGTGCTAAGTAATCTTGATGGTTTCACCATGGTGTCATTGTAAGTCTTTATTGTTCATTCACCTAGAACAGGTTATGTGAAAAGAACTGTCCTAGACGCTGGGGATAAGAGAGCGGTTTCATCACACAAGGACTTAGCCCTGTGAAGTATACAGTCTGGATGGGAGGCCATTGAATAAATAGTCAACAACAGTCAACAATACAAAGTGAGAGGAGCAAGGCGGGGGTGGGCAGAGGATTGAGACTATATAAGAGGACACCAAACCCTGGTCTTGGGAGTTAGAGAAGCCTTCCTTAAGGGAGGCACAACTAAGAGATTCCTGAAGAACAAACAGAGCAGGTGTTCTGAAAAAAGAGTGCTCTAGGCTAGAGAGATAGTTGTACAAAGACTAAAATGTCAAGACATGGAGAAGTGAGAGTAGTTACTTCCTAGGTGTCAAGCATGTCAGTGCTACAGATGGCTTCTACGTTAAAGGAGCAGTTTGACTGGATCCTTTCTCTATGGAACTGGGATGGAGAGATAGGAAAGATGACAGCTTGGTGGGGCCCAAACCTTCCTCAAATGCTTAGGGGAAGGGAGGGAAATCCTTTCCTAGGACAAGGTACCTAGCTTTGACAGTCTACGTGCTTGTCTGCTCTTGAGTTTGGTCTTGGAACTTTGCCACTAACAACGTGTCATTCATCCATAGCAATGAGAATTTACCTGATTTAGTAAGGGTATTTAATTGTTACTGTTTTTTTTTTAAGTTTGGTCACTTGATACATGGTGAATCCAGTAGTGACATGTTGGGTCACAATGGTGATGGCAACAGAAATCACTTAAGAACTTATTGGCCCCACTGATTAGACCTGTAGATTCCCAACCTGGACAAGAGCCTTGCTCTTAGACATGGAAACCCTGAGATCAAGTTTCAACCCAAGCCTTGTTCCTTCCCCCAAATCCAAAGTCACCACCTTCAAAGCTCCTCCCTCAGGTCTTAGAACCAGTGGATTCCCTAAGCCCAGGTCAGAAATGGAAGAAGTGGAAAGTGTGGTGGTAGTGGGTGGTGGGAGGTGCGATCAACAACCAAATCTATCTTCTGCATTCATTCAACAAGCCTTCCTGTACACCTCCTCTGTGCTCTAGGCCCTGGGCTTCGGCAAGGTCCCTGACCTCTAGGGGCTCAGAGTTTTTCCTTCTCACTGCTGGAGCCACAGTGGAGTGAGAGCATGGGGGTAGAGGGGTATTTTCCTCATTTCTGTCATGAAGCCCCAGAACCCCTTGGTTCACAGAAGCTTTGGAACATTGGGAGAGGAGAAATGAGAGTTTTATGGATCAGATTCAAGAGGTTATAGAACCATGGGTTGGCCTGGGAACCTCATTTCTCTGATGAAGTGTGTGTGTAGGAGAGAGAAATTGTGCTCTGAATTCTAAATGACTGATTTAGAAACCCGTTCTTTCATCTGGAGTTCATCTCATTTCTAAAATATTTTAAGTGAAGTACCTGACAGGTAGATTATTTTTTATTAGGGTATTTGGCTTGTACTTCCAGCCTTTAATTGCATGAGCAACTGAGAACAGATTGGCTCTTTAAGATTTATGCAATTTATCAATTTTATGATATATGCAATTCACAATGTGATCATAAACTATTTAGTTCAAAAGGGAGGAAAAAGTTCACCTCGATGCTTCCTGACACAAAAGAAATGATCCCATTTGGAGAACACAGAATGTCATTGGCAATGCCTGTAATCCAAAGAAGCATTCAGTATGACAAGCTTCCGGCTTTTCTCTACTGCAATAGCAGTCCTTTTTGCTGATCCTTGATGAGGATTCCAGAGACACAGAGGACTCTGGACGCTCCTGAAGGAGACAGCTCAGGACCTGGAGCCAGGCTGCCTGATGATGTCGGCAAGTCACCTAAGTTCCCTGTTTCACCATTTCCTTCTCTGTAAGACAGGTTCATAACGAGAATGCCTACCTGTCAGGGAAGTCACACGCATTGGGGCTCCTTGCTATTAGAATGAATATTAACTCTTATCCCCAGTTGTCATCATTATTCTGTCTTGGCTGTACTTCCGATGCTTTCACAAGCCTCGTGTAAGGGTGGGTGTGGCAGTGACACAGAACCACAATGGATGGATGGATGCTGCATGGTTCCTGCACACCCACTGCCAGCAGGTGCCCTTTATCTTTATCCCTGGCAGAATTATGCATGACCTTGGGGTTGTGGGCTCTTGAGACTGCACGCGTCCAAAGCACCAGTGCCCACAAGGATATTTTGTGTTGGCATGGTTAGCATGGTCAGATCTGGTGACTGGTTCTCTCATCAGGACAGGTGGCCTCTGGCCTGCCTTGGCATTCCACCAGGCAGCCCCAGGCCAGGCTCATCCTAGGCATTGGCTCAGGAAATAGTTTGTTTCCATTTCAATGGAAACTAAGTGATAGAACTCTGGTGACAATAAGACTTGGCACATTACGTGAAAGTCACTTTGCCTTTTAAAATCTAAGAACTGTAGGGGTACCTGGGTAGTGCAGTCAGTTGAGCATCTGACTCTTGGTTTCTGATCAGGTCATGATCTCAGTATCCTGGGATTAAGCCCCACGCTGGGCTCCACACTCAGCATAGCGTCTACTTGAGATTCTCTCTCCCTCTCCCTCAGCCCCTCCTGCTCATGGTCTTTCTCTAAGATACATAAATATTTTTTAAAAATCTAAGAACTGTAACTCTTTATGCCCTCAATGTAGAAATAATTCTGTCTTCTGAAATAAACAGAGCCTTTTTATGTGGTTGAAAGTGGGGGGAATTGGGGAAAAAGAGGCTAATTCCTGCTATGCTAAACCAGGAGCAAAGAGGGAGAGTCTGGAATTGGAACCAGATCGGAAGCTCAAGATATTGCTCTCTGTCCTAAACATTTTTGGAGTGGAGGCATAAATACACCCTGAATGAAGTTATATTGCTAGGTAGTAATGATGTGGTGATGGTAACTCAAAAAAATACTTATAAACTTATAATACCACAAATTATGACAGTAACTACCATGCAGAGAGGGCCAGGTATGATGCTACACACTTCACAACACAGTATCATCTAACCCTCCCGCGATGCAGTGCTCTAAATGTTCTCATTTCACAGATGAGGAAACTGAGCTTCGTTTACCCAAGAAAGCTTCATTTACCCAACTTATCAATGCCATTCGGCGCCGGAGCTGAAATTCTCACTGAGGTCTCTGATACCTGATTATACTTATTCTCCCCCATTCTTCTCTGCCCTGTAGTCTCTGGTCCTTTGACCTCACCATGACCCAGCTTCTTCAGAACATTCCAGAAGCAGAACGAGGGTCTGTGAATGGTGTGCAGTGCTCCCTGAACTACCTCATGGGCCTCATCCCCTTTGTCCTCGTCACACCGGCCCTATGACCTCAGCAGTCTAGTGTGCTGGTCTTCATCTCGGAACGGTCTAGCCACGAGGCATGTGCTGTATTTCTTTTATGCGATAAAGTTATCAGATTACAAATGGCTATGCCCCCAAGACAGCGAAGGAGGGCACTTTAATCTGAGAGGTAGGCAGCACCTCTGACTGCTCAGAGCTCCAGCAACCCCAGCCCCATCTCACACTGAGTTTGCAGACGTAGCCCCGCATTGCTACTGGGCGCCGTGTTCTGCTGCTCCATCTCACAGCGACTGCGTCGAACGCGTCTTTGCAGTGACAGGTGGTTTGGAAAGGCTCCGGCTCATGGCAGGCCCGACAACTGAACCCAGTTTCCACCCCAGACAACTTAAAGGGGCTTGTTTCACTTTTGCCAACAGAGTAATTCAGTGGTCTTGGGTTTTTGGGGGTTTTTTTTGTTGTTGTTCTCTGCATTCTACAATTAGTCACAATCTTTTGGTCAAGGTTAAAATTAGAGAGGGCTGAGGATGGTCGATGATGTTTGGTCTCAATTCCTTGGATATGGGTTCTTGTTTTACAGGTGGATCGAGAATGTTCTTTTGATGTGTTAAGGGCTCCTCATGAAGCCTTAAGTTATTTCTCACAGAAGTAGTAGAAGTATTTCCCATTGTGGCCATTTTGGGGTGGTTTATGGACTCTACGGCCTGGTTAGGGATCTGATAGTCTTCCCAGCAGACTTGGGCAAGTTCTGCCCCAGTAATCAAGTGAAGACTTCCAGTTCAACCAACTCTGGTTAAGAAAGCCACCAGTTTGGGACACCTGGATAGTAAAGTTGGTTGGATGTGTGACTCTTGGTTTCAGTTCAGGCCATGATCTCATGGGTTGTATGATCAAGCCCTGTGTCAGGCTCTGGGCTCAGCAGGAAGTCTGCTTAAGACCCTCACCGTCTGCCCCCGCCACCCCCCTCCTGCACACATACTCTTTATCTCTTTAAACTAAATAAATCTTAAAAAAGAAAGAAAGAAAGAAAGAAAGAAAGAAAATGAAAAAGCAAGCCACAAATTTGTGATGAGCAAATTTTGAGTTTTTGGCCACTTATAATCAATGTGAAAACTAGATTTTGGGAGGCTTAGAAGAAAATCCATATACATACAGCTCCTTGCTTAAGATAATAGTGAACTACTATTTTGTGAGTGCTGTGATAAATAAGTTCACACAGAAGAGAAAACAAGGAAGCTAGTGAATGAGCCTCTGCAGGCCTAGAAGTCTGTGCATGGGTAAGTCACAGTTGGGGACTGGCCTGAGCATATTCCGTAGCAACTTTACAGGTGGGCATTGTTGGGAACCACATTTTCTAAGACAGTTTCTCACCCTCCAGATAAGCCTTTGGTGTGGGGGCCGCCCTGTGCCTGAGGGGGTATTTTGCAGCATCCCTGACCTCTGCTCAGAAGAGGCCAGTAACACCCCTCACCCACCCAACTGTGAGAATCCAGTGTATTCAGACAATACAAAATGTCCCCAAGGACAGCAAAATGTGTCTCCTCTAAACAATCACTGCTTAAGAGAAATGTAAAAACAAAGGGAAAAATCCACCACTTACTGTTCAAAGACAAAATGATAAACCTCAACTCTATGGTCAACTAATCTCCAAAAAAGCAAGAAAGAATGTCCAATGGAAAAAATCTCTTCAACAAATGGTGTTGGGAAAATTAGACAGCCACATGCAGAACAATGAAACTGAATTGCTTTCTTACACCATGCTCAAAAATAAACTCAAAATAGATCAAAGCCCTAAATTTGAGACAGGAACCCATCAAAATCCTAGAGGAGAACACAGGCAGCAACCGCTGTGACCTCGGCTGCAGCAATTTCTTGCTAGACACGTCTCCAAAGGCAAGAGAAACAAAAGCAAGAATGAACTATTGTGGCTTCACCAAGATAAAAAGCTTTTGCATGGCAAAGGAACAGTCAACAAAACTAAAAGGCAGCCAACAGAATGGGAGAAGATATTTGCAAATGTCTTATCAGATCTAGTATCCAAGATCTATAAAGAAATTATCAAACTCAACACCCAAAAAACAAAATCCAGTCAAGAAATGGGCAGAAGACATGAACAGACATTTCTCCAAAGAGCCAGAGGGCCAACAGACAAATGAAAAAATGCTCAATATCACTGGGCATCAGGAAAACAAAAATGAAAACCACAATGAGATACCATCTCACACCCCTCAGAATAGCTAAAATTAACAACTCAGGAAACAACAGATGTTGGAGAGGATGTGGAGAAAGGGGAACCCTCCTACACTGTTGGTGGGAATGCAAGCTGGTGCAGCCACTCTGAAAAATATTATGGAGAGTCCTCCAAAAGTTAAAAATAGAGCACTACTAGGTATTTATCCAAAGGATACAGAAGTGCTGATTCAAAGGGGCACATGCACCCCATGTTTATAGCAGCAATGTCTACAATAGCCAAACTATGGAAAGAGCCCAGATGTTTATTGACAGATGAATGGATAAAGAAAATGTAAATATTATATATATATATTATATATATAATATATATATAAGTATTACTCAGCCATCAAAAGAATGAAATATTGCCATTTGCAACCACGTGGCTGGAACCAGAGGGTATTATGCTAAGCAAAGTAAGTCAGTCAGAGAAAGACATATACCATATGATCTTCACTCATATGTGGAATTTAAGAAACAGAAGAACATGGGGGAAGGGAAAGAAAAATAAGATAAAAACAAGGAGGGAGGCAAATCATAAGAGATTTTTAACTGTAGGGAACAAACTGAGGGTTGCTGGAGGGGATATGTGTGGGGAGATAGGATAACTGGGTGATGGACACTAAGGATGGCACTTGATGTAATGGGTACTGGGTGTTAAATGCAACTAATGATTCACTAAACTCTACCTCTGGAACTAATAATCACTATATGTTAACCAAATTGAATTTAAATAAAGAATCTTAAAAAAGACAAAAGGATAAAAAGTCATTATTAGTAGTAAGGAAACTACAAAAGGGGATTTTACACAGACCTGCTTTTTAGACCTAAGTGAAATGAGGGAAAGGAAGAATGTTATAGAACAGTTTGCTTAATATATGGTAGTTTAAAAATTATGTTTTATGTAAGTTCTGGTAATATAGTGCCACCTCCCCACGTCTTTACCTTCCATTAAATGTGAAAGACAGATTACTACACACACACACACACACACACACACACACCCCAAACTAACTAGGTCAGGAAACCAAAACTGTTCTTCATATGGATTCTTCACTAAGGGGGCTGTATTTTGATGAGATGTTGCAATACCAAGTCCTTTGGCCCCCGATTCTTCTAATGAACACACAAGTACTTGCACATAGTCTTAGAACAAGAGTGTTGAATAAATACATCCTGAAGCCTTATATTTTATTTTTATTTATTTTTTAAAGAAGATTTTATTTGACAGAGAGAGACCCAGTGAGAGAGGGAACACAAGCAGGGAGTGTGGGAGAGGGAGAAGCAGGCTTCCTGCAGAGCAGGGAGCCTGATGCAGGGCTGGATCCCAGGCCCCTGGGATCATGACCCGAGCTGGAGGCAGATGCCCAACGACTGAGCCACCCAGGCTCCCCCTGAAGCCTTTTATTTACAATCCCCAGAAGTGCTAGCAGCTTGAGGGTAGAATTTATGTCAAATCTTCTACATGGCACTAGCTCTGTCCCTGCCCCCTGAAAAGAAGAACTATTTACCTGGAAATGCTATATTGTGAGTGCTGATCTAATTTTACTCTTGCTTCTCCTCCAGGTCCTGTAGTAGGATGGCAACACCTTTCTCTCTATAGTGGACTGGAACCACTATCTGCCTGTTCCCATGAATATTTTGATTCTTGTTTTAGATTAGTACTGCCCAACAGAAATGATACAAATTGCATTTATATAATTTTCATATTTCTTTTAACCCAGTATCCAAAATACTATCATCTAATGTATAGTCAATATAAAATTGAGATACTTTCCATTCTTTGTTTATACTAATTCTTTCAAAGCTGGTATTTTTTACACCTCAGTGCATGTTGAGTAGCCAGGTTTCAAATGCTCGTGACTTCTGGTCGGCGCCTACTGTGTTTAGGAGTGTGGTTTGACCCTATGATGATTCCCGAAGTGGCACATATTTCTCTACCGCAGGTCTGTAAATGACAGTGTGCTATATTCTGCATAGAGGTAACACACCAGGGCATTTGTCCAATGGAAAATCAATAGTATTAGGCTCTGCTCCATCAACTGCATGGTTCTGCTCTGCTCCTAGAAACAAATCATTATGACATAGATCAAACTGACTTGACTGGATTTTATCTCTTTATCTCTGAAACAGATTGATGTGGAGCTGTCCTGGAAATGCAGATGGCAGTGGTGGAGAGTACAAGAAATTGGCCCCTTGCAGTGCAGATAAACTCCACTAGGGGGCCCTCTAGCCATGGTTGCATTGTCCCAGATTATGATAAATCACCATTTTATAACGTAATATTGGAATCAGATCTCTTCAGTTCATGAATATGTGGTAAATTTTGGAAAGGCAAACTTTTGAGTGCAAAATGGAAATAAGCCTTTCAAACACATATCTGGCATTTGTTTACACAATCTCAACATGGCTTTTTTTCTCAAGAGGTGTTATTCCTTTGCCTTGACAATGAGCTGGGGTCACTGGCAGACCGACCTCACTATTCTGCATCAAATCCATCAGTCTCCATGATCTCTAGATCCTTGTTTAGTCATATGGACACCTTTTCTGTTCTGCTTCTTCCTTCAAGGTACTTGAGATCATGAAGGGGGAAAAAAAAAACTTTTCACTTAGGTTCCAGGGAGCCGAGAAAGCAAATGACCCCAATTCCTCCTCCTTTTCCATTTTAAATTCATATTCAAGTGCCTAATGACAAATTTGCCAACAGGCTCTTTCGCCAGCTCCAAGAGGCTCAATGCCAAATTGGCAGGAGCCTAATGCATGAGGTCTAATGGCTTGGTTTTATAATCCTGCTCTCTTCTTGCTGAGCTTTTATCCCCTCTTCTAATTATTGTATTGTCTACTGTTTGTCAGAAGCCCTAAATCATTTTGGGAATGTGGTAGTGATGGGGTGTGTGTGTGTGTGTTGTGTGTGTAAAAATAAGTCTCTTCAGAGTTTGTCCTAACAATTGGATCTTTGAGATACTCAGATACTAAGTGAAGTTACTCCTTCTAACAGAAGTTGACTGGGGCATATTCGGCCCCTGGCTTCATCTTACAGTGATATGCATAAGTCACACCATGCAAGCACTGTGTAGGCAGGCAGTTGTCTATCACAGGACTTAACATACAAGAGAAAGTGAATATTTGCCAAATTATGAAAATATTTTAAGGTTTTAGAAACCTCAGAAATACTTATTTTAAGGGCACCTGGGTGGCTCGGTCATTAAGCGTCTGTCTTAGGCTCCGGCTTCTCCCTCTCCCACTCCCCCTATGTTCCCTTTCTTGCTGTCTCTATTAAATAAATAAAATCTTAAAAACAAACAAACAAAACAAAACTTAGTTTCTAATAGTCACTTGAACTACAGAGTTTCGTTTGCTTTTTAAGAACCAGAAACCAGAAACTTGTAGTCAGGACTTAAGAATACTGTAGAGTGCCTATGTCAAAAATGGGATATGCCCATTCTTGACATCTAATTACATGACTCAACTTACCTGAACCAACATGAGTGAGAGCATAACCGTGACACTGGGCAAGTTACATCTGGGAAGATAGTGACTGGAGTTCCTAAGATTTTACATTTTCAATGAAATCATAACCATTAGCATAAAGTTATATTCCAGTCACATTTTCTTTTATGGTCAAAGATTCTCAAGCCCAGCCTCCTCACTCGGAATTAATAAGCCCACTTCGGAAACATTTCATTCAACTCCAGATTTGTTTCACTTCTCAGAGCACTTGAGCACAAAATGGCTAATAGTTGAATAGTCCTATTGGCATCTTCCCACTCTTGCCTTAGCTCTGCTCAGCATGCGGGCACATGCTGTGCCCAGGAGGGCAAGCTGACGCTGCAGAACTGGGCGGCAGGTTCCAACTCCTAATCCCATCTTGTTATTTGCTGGGCTTATTTAACCAAGTTATCGGGCAATTGTATTGCCATTGTAGAGGGAAGGGGATTGGGGGAGATGGAGCAGGGAACGTATCTAACCTAGAAGCACACGGGCGTTGCTTGCGCCTGCAGCAAGATGGCATCACACAGCCGTCAGACATGGGGCAGGGCTCAACGGGCTCCGAGGTTAGACCTACTTATTACCTACAGTAGAGAACAATGACTCACAATCAAACTTGGCCCATGCTTCCTTGCAAAAGCATCCTTGAATATGTGAAGAGTAAAAGGGAGAGTTCAGGCTGATTTTTTTTAGGAGGAAACCATGTGGCTGATGCATCAAGCTTCGAGATCAACCCAAGCCCAGTTACGCAGCAGCTAAAACCTCAATTCATTACTAAATTCCCTGGCTGGTATTGATCAAAGCCATTCTAAATTTTCTTGGAATGGGGAAACTGGCAATGTGGAAAACAAAGCTACAAGGTACCCAAAGCAGTGCCAACCCAGGGCATAGAAGGGTAACAGAAACTCCACAATCCTGTGTTCTGCCACCATGTGGCCACTACAATGGACTGTCAAGAGACGGAGGGCAAAGCACCTGGCAGCTAACTTAAAATGCAGCTGTCAAGACCAGGAGTATGTGTTGTTGCTTGAAATATCCATTAAGAGAAATTTTATCCTCAATGGGTAAGCCAACATATACCTTTTGATTCCGCTTTACTCAGGTATTTATTGTGTGCACGAATCACTAATGTGACTATATCCCCAAAATGATTTTGATGATTTGCCATGTTTAACCCCTCAGGAAATCATTCAACACTGACCCAAAACTGCCTTGCCATAGATTTCATTGGAAAGGTCCTTAAGATGCCAGAAAAGTTTTTAAAGTAAAAAATAAATTACATTTATTGATGTGTAATTTACATTTAGCAAAACTCACTCTGCAATTTGACAAATGTAATCACCACCATGAACAAAATATAAAACATTTCCTCAAAACTCCCTCATGCTCCTTTGTAACCAGCTCCTCACTGATCCTTAAGAATCCATGTCTCCTGGGGCACCTGGGTGGCTCAGTGGGTTAAAGCCCTTGCCTTTGGCTCGGGTCCTGGTCTCGGGGTCCTGGGATCGAGCCCCGCATCGGGCTCTCTGCTCGGCGGGGAACCTGCTTCCCCCCCCCTCTCTGCGTGCCTCTCGGCCTACTTGTGATCTCTCTCTCTCTCTCTGTCAAATAAATAAATAAATAATCTTAAAAAAAAAAAAAAAAAGAATCCATGTCTCCTGTCAAAAGGATCAAGTTTAATCATTAAAATGATCTATTATAGGAAAATTTGTAAGCATATAAAACCAAGTTTTTAAGAGGCTACTTTGAAACATATATTTAGAACCGTCACAACAATGAGACTGAAAAATAACCTTTGCAAATTATAAAGCACAACTGACGAACTTGTCAAGATAGCTGTGTCAAGCTTCAGGCTGGGGCTGGTGGCTGGTAGAACTGGAACCATCTTCTATAAAATCCTTTATGGGGCAGGTAGATGTATGTTCTTACAGCTATTTGGCACCTTCTCAAAATTTACCTCTGTACTACCATGAAAGGGACAAAGGAAGGAAAAGCTTATATTCTACATATACATCAATTACCACATGGGCAAATATGCTTTATCTACGTGAAAAGCTTCCTTCAAGCAGCAGTCCTGTAAAAGAAGTATCACAGCAGGTAGTTAAGAGTAGCAAGTACTAAAATGTGCTAATAAAATAACCAGTGGTTTCTAGACCACGTTTACAAAATCTATTCAAGTAAATAGGACTCCCCTATACATTGTCAACTCAGCAGTGTTCTGATATAAAAGTGCATGTTTGGGGCACCTGGGTGGCTCAGGGGGTTAAAGCTTCTGCCTTCAGCTCAGGTCATGATCTCAGGGTCCTGGGATGGAGCCCTGCATCAGGCTCTCTGTTCAGCAGGGAGCCTACTTCCCCCCTCTCTCTATGCCTGCCTCTTTGCCTACCAGCTCTCTCTCTCTCTGTGAAATAAAAAAACAAAAAACAAAAAAAAAACTTAAAAAAAAAAGTGCATGTTTAACTCAAACTCTATTTTACTAAAGCTAACTTTCCACCTCAACCTTCTGGAATACTCAAATGCAAAATGGCCACCACTGGAAAAGATACTTTGGAAGATTAAATGTCAATTACTTAAAAATCCATTTAAAAATAACCTTTTCTTGGCATAATAAAGTATTACTTATATACTAGAGGCTTTCCCCCTTTCTAATTAAAACATAACTTTCTAAAGGGAGAAGGGATGTGATCATGTAACCAAGTCCTATTTTGTTGGCCTCAGGTAAATCCTTTAACCCATCAGAGAAGCTTATCTAATCAGATTAAGGTTCTCATCCTTGGCCAAGAATTCCATTCAGCTATTTAATGACTCAAGCCAAATTCTCTCCATTTGGTCCATACCTGAAGTTCCTCAACATCTTGAACTGGAATGAACCTGAGAGAAAAGTGAGAAGAACAACGTTAAAAATATTATGTCCCTTTTTATGGCTTGGGGCTTTTTGTTTTGTAAAGAGTGTCTTTTATTGTATTTATCTACTAGCTACCTTTGATGAATAACAAGCTTCCTTTGAATATAAGTTCTGTAAAAAAGGCGACATTCTCCAAAATTTCCTCACACTTGGGAAACTCCTTGGTAACTTTCAGCCAGGAGTAAAATGAACAGTGAATTAAGTTCCTTTCCTCTGGGATTCCACAGAATATAATGTCAGTGGCAGCTTGATCTCTTTGTTACCTTAGCCTGGAATAGTATCGACTTTAGAAAAAGACACTACTGGCAACAGTTTGTACCTAGGAAACACTGAAACAAACTGTGAACTGATTTAAAAACCAAAGGAAGCCTGGAACTTGTTTACCCAGAGGCAGAGAGCTAGCAAGTTGAGAACAGTCTCCAGCTCCTGTTCAGTTTCCACAATCCTTAAATAGACACTGGCTCAAGCTGCTGTTTCCTTGTCATGCTGCCTGGCTCTCTCAGCCCATGTTTCTGTCTCAGATGGAAATGTTGAAACAGTTTGGCTCAAAAGGAAGCCCTAACACATAAAGCAATTGTAAAACAAAGCCTGACCACTGTATTCCCTGTGTGGGAGTGCTAGTCACCAGATGGAGGGATGCAGGGCAGGGAACATTGGCCATGTGCTTTGGGCTCATATTTATGGCCGCAAAAGGGTCCCTACAGCATAGCTTGCAAAACTACCACCCCCACCCCCTTAAAAGCATGATAAAATGGATGCCCCACGGGGTTGAAATCCACTGGGTTTCTAATCAGTAAAGTTAGATATTTTCTAATAAGTGCAAAAGTCTTTCATAACTTTAGGGCAAACATGTGAATCTCACAAGCCTCATATTTCAAGGGGAGAATCCTAAGTGATACCTAGGATATCTACAAGGAGTCCTTCATTCAACTCTATATTTAGATCTTACAAAATTCAGAGTTACCCTTTCTACAGCAAGGTGTGCCAACGTCTTAGTGGACACAAATCAGAACCCCAATGGTTCAGATTTTTTTCCCCAGGTCAGAAAACCATGTCAGGTCTCACACCCCGAAAATGCTGGAAGAGGGTCCTGTGCTGCATAAGGAACTGGGCACTCCTGAAAAGGTGAACATTGCAGGCTCCCTGATGAGGGTTCACAGCAGTTATCAGCTCCGGCAAGACTCACCCCACGCCTTTGGAAAAGCCCAACTACCCTGCAAAGTGGCAACAGAAAGGCTTCTGTGGTGAGTGGCTGTGCGCGCGGAGTCCCCTTGGTTTGTGGCTGGCACCGTAACCACGCTGCCCCGCACGGAAACTGCGAGCGCTCAGATCCACGATCTCGCTCACTCTCAAACTGGCGATGCCAGAGTCATTGCCAAGAACCGGCAGGCGGGAGCCCCGAGTGTGCGGGCAACGCGGACACCAAGCCGGCTGGGCGGCCCCCGCCCCCCAGCTACGTTCTTTGAAATAGGAGGTTGAAGCCGCCCGTGGCCTCGAGCGTCGGTGCCACAGGCACGAGACATGCGGGACAGGGGGTGTTCAGGCGCCACGAGGGTGCTTCCCGGGGACTAGGGGGTCCCCGGCTCCCCGAGGACATGGCCACCTAAGAGGGGCCCTCCTTGGTGTCCCCCGTGGGCTGCTTCCCCGGCATCGGGGGCCTTTCCCGAGGGAGCGCCGAGCTGAGGCCGAACCGGGGTCACGGACGCCCGGACCGGCAAGCATCGGGGCAAGGAGGGGCGTGTCCAGTTAAGTGCCACCAAAGACCCCCCACGTGGCCTGTTCCAGCGTCGAGCCGGTCGGAAGGCACTTACCGAGTCACGCGCCGCGGCGGAAAAGGGATGGCACTGCAGAGACCAAGTTTAAAAGGGGCCTGGGCGGTCGGGCACCCTGCAGTAACCAACCAAAAAGTTACCCGAGCGCCCCTCCCGGCACTGTACCCGCCCCGCTGGGGGCGCCTGGAGGCTCTCGCACGCCCCCTGCCGGAACCCGGGGCTCGGAGCCTGAGGACTGGGGACACATCTGCCTGAACACTTTTCTGGGTGTGGTGTTTATCTCACTGCAGGTTAGCTGAAACTCCTGGCATCAGATGTTAGGTACGTACGCCCCACCAAAGTATTCCATGCCTTCCCTCAGGGTGGTCTGCAAACCACGGAAGCACGGCTGCCCAGGACCCGCTCACCCCAGCCTTGTCCTTAATCTGCTTTCGGAATTTTGAGATTTGGGGCTTCCTAGAAACTGGGACACTTGAGATTATTTTGGTTGGCGGGAGTGTTTTCTGAGTGCCGACCGTGCCAGGCAATGTGATTGGTGCTGGGGAATAAAGTGGTATGAGAAACTGCACCTGCCCTCAAGGAAAGGAAAGTGCCATTCTCCCGGCGATAGAAGCCTGCACAGTGTGCCAAGGGCACAGCTCGAACCACTGAGCCCAGCCTGCTAGGGGGTCAGGGGAGGCTCCTTGGAGGTGGGGTACCTAAGGTGAGTCTAGCATCACCAGCAGGAAGCTCACCACACATCAAATATCCCAGAGGTAAAAATCAGAGGCGGAGAGAATTAAAGAGAAATTCTAGAGCAGAAAGGACTTCATAGATCAGCTAGAATTTTCTCTGGTGGAGTAGAGCCAGCCTTAGGGTGTTCTCCAAAAGTAGATTTGTCATGATGGTGGAGTATAAGCTCCATGAGGACTCTGTTTTCTTCTCTGCTGGCTCCCAGAACTCAGTGTAGTGCCTGGAGTACATTTAGGTAAGGATGAAATGACTGCAGGAAAAGATCATTTATCCCTCAACATAGTTGAGTATTCATGCTATCCAACTCTCAGAGGCTCATAACGGTGGCAGTAATGGGGACTATCCCAAGCTGTAACTTTCCTAGATTACCTTGAGTGTGAATTTATCCCTGCCTTCCCAGTACGTGGCCGGGGACTTGGTGCACTGTAAGGACTTGTTAAAACCTGCTGATTTCCTTTCTTGGTGTGTATTTGGCCTGCTTTTCATAGGCTTGTAGAGAAGGCATCCTGGGGCCTTGAGAAGTGTTGGGCATTTCTCTGGCTAGTTTTGCTGTTGCTAGAAGGGGATCTTACCCCATCGCCCCCGCCCCCCCCCCCACGTTTCTCTGTGGAGGAGCTCCTGCTGGTTAATGCCTCGGCCTACCATTTCCCCATTCCCTTCCAGAAGAAGAAGGAATTTCAATAAAATCCAATGCTAACATGAATTTTGAGAGCATGCAATCCAAGGTAGGCTTGCAAGCTTCCATTCTCCACCTGTCCCCTCTTCTCAATAGAAGAAGCTAAGATTCTTATCTTTCTGATGGGAGGGGGATGGGGGGAAGAAGGGACAACTTGTAAGCCATTGAGGGTTTTCTTGGTTCAGTACACAGTTGGGTACATTTTAAGTGTCATTACCTTTATCTCTGTGCTTTTCTGATAGTCCCAACTAAATAAAATATAGTACTTCTCATTAGCTGCACAGTAACATGATCCTACATTTTACTCATTTAAAATGTTTGGCCCCCAAGTACATCATGGCAGGTGACATCCAATGCTCATCTTTTTCAAAGAAGAGCAAATCCACTAGAAGGCTATAAACTGAGGATTTGTGGTTTTTTTCTTCCCTCACTGCCCAGGATCTGTGTAAGGCAATGGTGACTGGAGGTCTAGACTGGGATGGGAGTAGAACAAACAGAACTGAGTATACAGTCTTACCAGTAGTGAAGCGAACACTTCAATTTCCGTTTTGTGTTTTACATCTGTCTTGGTTCTGGATGTGAAAGGGGAAGAGAGCACATTGTTTATAACCTTCCTCCAAACCCAGCCGTTGCCCAAACCCTATACCCAGGAGATCCTAAGACTCACTTATTCTCAATGAACTGACATCAGACACAGATCTAGGGCATTTGCTTTCACAAATTAATTGGCCCATTCATTCACTTTGTCTCTATGTCGAGTGCATATTTTATTGTGGTGTTGTAGTGGAGAGTCAGAAGCTAAAGGAACTGCAGACATTATTCATGATTTAAATGATCACTCCGGTCCTGTAACAAATTTAATCTGTCACTGGGCCATTTGCCACGTGCAGGTCTCTGCCCAGCAGTCTGCCTTTTCCAAGCAGCTGTAGACTTGTTTTCAAGCCAAGAGAGAATGTCTGCCCACGCTGAAGTCTATTGGTTTCATCTGCCTAAATAAACTTGTGTGGATGATTTTGGCAATTAGGAGGTGTACTTGTAAATGTCCTGGGGGCACTGGGGTATGGATGTGTTTCTTTCACGTGGGTACAAAACAGACGATTAAAAAAATCCTCTTTTGGGGCACCTCTCACTCGCTCTGACAAATAAATAAAATCTTTATTTGTCAGAGTGAGAGAAAGAATGTGTAAGCACAAGTAGGGGGAATGGCAGGCAGAGGGAGAAGCATACTCCCGCTGAGCAAAGAGCCAGATGTGGGACTTAATCCCAGGACCCTGAGATCATGTCCCAAGCTGAAGGCAGATTCTTAACCGACTGAGCCGTCCAGACGTCCCATAAATAAAATCTTTAAAAAAAATTCCTTTTCAGTTTTCTTATTTACAATTTAGCATTGTTTACCATACTTCTAGAAATGAATAAAGGTATAAAATAGAATTTTATTTGGTTACATACCAATATATCCAAAGTTTCACCTTTTTTGGTAAGAATGGTCTGGTTTGTTGTAAAACAAAGAAAATGAAAACATTAACTCCATATACTTCTATAACTAACCTCTCCGTTATTTGCTTCTCTTTAATAGCAAAACTCCTCCAAAGTGTTTTCTATATTTGTCTTTAATTCCTCTACTACATTCATTTCTCAGTCTAATTATGCTGGTCAGCCCCTGAAATGGTCTCAGTGGCCTCATCTCCTGCTATCCATGTCCTTGTGTAGTCCCTTCCCCTTCAGTGTGGGCTGGACCTAGTGAATTTCTTCCATTGAATAGAATACAGCATAAGTTAGGCGTTGGCATGAGGAAAGATGCTCCACATCGTATGTCATTAGGGAATTGCAAATAAAAACAAGGAGATGCCATTATGTATCTACTGGAATGGCTAATTCCATTTGGCAATCCCAAATGTTGGTGAGGATTTAGAACATCAAGAACTCTCCTTCACTACTAGTGGGAATGCAAAATGGCATAGCCATTTTGGAAGACAGTTTGGCAGCGCCTTACAAAACTAAACATACTCTTACCACATGATACAATCATGATCCTTGGTATTTACCCAAAGGAGCTGAAAACTTGTGTCCACAAAAACTTTAATATGAATAACTTTATTTCTAATTGCCGAAGCATGGAAGCAACTGAGATGTCTTTCAACAGATGAATGGATAAATAAATTGTGGGGCATCCAGATAATGGAATATTATTCTGCTCTAAAAAAAATTGGCTATCAAGCCACGAGAAGAAATGGAAGAAACTTAAAAGCATATTACTAAGAGAAAGAAGTCAATCTGAAAAGTTTACTTACTGTATGATCCCAACTATATGACATTTTGGAAAAGGCAAAACTATAGGAGCAGTGAAAAGATCAATGTTTGCCAGAGGTTTGGGGGAGGGAAGATGGGTAAGTGGAGCATGGGGGATTCTTAGGGCAGTGAAACTATTCTATATGATGTTATAAGGGTGGATACATGTGATTGCATATTTGTCAGAGCCCAGTAAATCTACAATACAGAGGGAACCCTAATGTAACCTATGGACGGAGGGAGGTAATGATGCATCTGTGTTGGTTCATCATTATAACAAATGTTCCATACTCCTAGGGCACGTTGATAATGTAGTGAGGATATGGGAAGTCTCTCGACTTTCTGATTAATTTTTCTGTGAACCTAAAGTTGCTCTGAAAAATAAAGTCTTTTTAAAAAGTGATGGGATGTCACTTCAGGGATTATATTATAAGAGACTGGAGCTACCATCTTGGGCTGCTGTTTCTTGCCCTTTCTCTCCTAGATTCCTTGCTCTAGGGGAAGCAGGCTGCCATGTTGTGAGCTGCTTTATGGAGAGACCCACTAGACAAGGGATAAATGTCTTGGGTTAATAGCCAACAAGGATCTGAGGTGGGCCAACAGCCATATGAGCAAGCTTGAAAGTGAATCCTCCCCTATCAAACCTCAAGAAGATGCCAGCTCTAGCCAACATCTTTTTTTTTTTTTTTAAGATTTTATTTATTTCACAGAGAGAGAGAGATCACAAGTAGGCAGAGAGGCAGACAGAGAGAGGGGGAAGCAGGCTCCCCGCCGAGCAGAAAGCCCGACGCGGGGCTCGATCCCAGGACCCTGAGATCATGACCTGAGCCGAAGGCAGAGGCTTTAACCCGCTGAGCCACCCAGGCGCCCCTCTAGCCAACATCTTGATGGCAGCGCTGTGGGAGCCGAGAAGCCAGAGACACCCAGTGAGCCACACCCAGATTCCTGACCCACTGATGCTGTGAGAGAATATATGCTTATTGCTTTAATCTGCTGAAGTTTGAAGTAATTTGTTATGCAACATTAGATAACTAATACACTGATCCATTGCTCCATGGAAACAACTCTTTCCAAGGGTAACAGTGCTTTTAGTCTTGACCTTAGTTGTCTTGTCAATTGCAAGTATGAGCACCCTCTTCTTGAAATACTTCTCATTTCACTTCCAGGTCGCCACACTTTGTTTTTGTTTGTTTTTCCCAATCTCATGGCTGCTTCTTTTCAGGCTCTGTTGCTGGATGCTTTTCATTTGTCTGCCTTTATTCTGGGAGAGTTCTCCAGGGCTCAGTCCTCAGAACTCAACTCTTTAGACCTACTTCCTATCTACATGATGACTTCATCTAGATATACACATTTATTTATTCATTTACTTATTTATCTGAAAGAGAGACCTAGTGCAGGAGGAGAGGCAGAAGGAGAGGGAGAGAGAGAAACTTAAGCAGGCTCCAGACTCAACGCAGAGCCTCATGCGGGGCTTGATCTCAGAACCCTGAGATCATGACCTGAGCTGAAATAGTCAGATCCTAAACTCACTGAGCCACCCAGACACCACAGATGTACAGTTTTAAATACTGTTTTCACTTTGCTTCATGATTCTTTTTTTTTTTAGATTTTATTAAAAAAAAGATTTTATTTATTTATTTGAGAGAGAGAGAGAGAGAGAGAGAGAGCAAGCATGAGCAGGGGGGAGGGGCAGAGGGAGAATGAGAAGCGACTCCCCCTTGAGCAGGGAGCCTGATGTGGAGCTCAATCCCAGGAGCCTGAGATGATGACCTGAGCCAAAGGCAGATGCTTAACCGACTGAATCACCCAGGCACCCCTCCTCTGTGACTCTTAAATTTCTGTCTTGGGGCTAGACCATTCCCTGCCTTACAGTCTCCTATGTCCAATTGCACACTCCATGTTTGCACTTGGGTTTCTTTCTTTTTTTTTTTTTTTAAGATTTATTTTTTTATTTTGAGAGAGAGAGAGAGCATGGGGAGGGGAGAGACAGAGGAAGAAGGAAGGAGAGAATTCCAAGCAGATTCTCCACTGAGTGGGGGGCCTGACATGGGGCTCAATCTCACAATCCTGAGACCACGACCTGAACCAAAATCAAGAGTCAGGCACTCAGCCAGCTGAGCCATCCAGATGCCCTGCACTTGGGTTTCTAGAGGGTGTCTTGAAATTTTAACTTATCTGAAACTCAACTCTTGATATTTCACCCCTCAAAACTGAGTTTCCCACCATTAATCCACTTAAGTAGCAATTGCATTCTTCCAGTGCCTATGGCAAAAATCTTGGAGGTGTTCCAAACTCTTTTCTTCCCTTGCACCTTTATTGGTTGATAGCAGATCCCATCATCTCTTTATAAATCCCAGATCTGCCCACTTCTCAACTACGCTAGTCCAAGCTCCATCATCTCTCTCCTGATTCTTTTAGTAGCCTTGTAACTGATGTTTTGCTTCCATCTCAGCGCTTAGAGTCCATTCTCCACACAATGACCAGAGGGAACTCTAAAACATTAGTAAGGTCATGTTGATCCTCTGCTCAGACCTCTTGAGTGGCCCCTCCTTTCTCTCATTGTGAAGGCCAGGTTTTTCAATGGTCTAAGGGCTATCCAGGATGCAGCCTCCGTTTCTTCCCTGTCCTTCTCCCTGGCAATCTCCCCCTTGTTCACTTGTGCAGTTGGGCTGGTCTCCCCGCCGCCCCTTGGACATGCCCAGAGTACTCCACTGCACGGCTTAGCGTTCCCCTGTCTGAAATGCTCATCCTCTAGGCTTTAGCTTGCTTTCGCTGTCTCTGCCTTCTAATTCTGTTCATAAGCCGCTTGTCATAGCTGAATTGTGTTCCCCTAAGATCCACGTTGACGCTCAGATCCCCAGTGTGACTATATTTGCAGACAGTGCCTTTAGGGAGATAATTAAGTTAAATGAAGTCATGAGGATGAGGCCCCAATCCAACAGGACTAGTGTCCTTATGAGAAGAGAAGAAGTCACAAGGTCTCTCTCTCTCTCTTTATGTCTCCATGAACAGAGGCAAGGCCATGGGTGGCAACAGCAAGAAAATGCTATCTATAGCCTTACTGGAAATAAACCTCGATGGCACTTTAATCTTGGACTTTTGAGGATCTTCCAGAACTGTGAGAAAATACATTTCTGTTGTTGAAGTTCCCCAGTGTGTGGTAGGTGGTTTTGGCGGTCCTCCCAATGACTGCACCCCCTAGAAGGGAGGCCTTTTCCAGCTGCCCTGTATGAAGTGCCACTGCTCCTCCTTCCTCCCACCCTGCACACCTCTCCTCCTCACTGTCTGTTCTTTACAATACTCTAGACTCCTTTTCTTATTTGTTGTTTCTCTCCCCTGGAGAGAGTCTCTGTGCTGTAAATGCAGAGGCTTGTGCCCACCACCATCCAGCATGGTATGGGACATGTCTTAGACCCTCACAAAATGATTGTTCGATGCTCAAGATTGAACTGGGGCAAAACTCTGCCCATGCTAACATTGCTCCAAATTCCCCAGACAACTGCCAGTGCTTAAAAAAGGGAAGAGAATACTATCAAAAGTGAGCTCTAGTCACAGTGGCCCCCTAACTTATAATTCTTTGAACCAGTCAGGGGTTGTATGTGGCTACATATACTAAATGAATGTACGAGGGCTCAACTTTATGGCAGTCTTATTTTCCTCACATAACAATTCAAACTGGTGCAAAGGGACCCCTTTTCTTTTTATGTTTCTGTTTAGCCATCCTTAAGCTGTGGCTTTAGCCCTTCTGAATGACTCCTCGTGGTCACAAGATGGCTCCTATGCATCCAGCATTGCATCCACATTCCAGACAAGATGACTGGAAAGGCCGAAGGCAAGGCAAAGGCCAACAAAGTAGCTCTTTTAAAAAGCACTTTCCCAGAAGCCTTATTTGATGATTTCCACTTACATCTCATTGTGTTACATACCTTCTCTAGCTGCAAATGATAGTAGGAAATGCATTAAAAAAAAAAAAAAAGCTGCGTATATTACCATCCTGAACAAAAGCGGGTGCTTTTGTAAAAGAGAAATGGCAGAGTAATGGAAATTGTGTAGGTATTCAACAGTGTGAGCCTCGTCCTTTTGCACGAAAAAAGCAATCTCCCCAGTTTTCAGTGCTAAAAGAATATATCCCCAACCCCACATTCCATGTTCCTACTTTAATCCAGATGGAGTTTTAGGTATCGAGAACAGAGATACAGAATCCCTGCGCGGATAGTGGGAAAGAGCCATGGAACATGAGCACGTGGGACAGAGAATAATTGCAAATGAGTCCCGCTTTGTTGTATTTTTAGGTGATTGTTCAAATCAGCATTGCTGAGCTTAGATTTCGAGAGGGTAGGGACTGTGACTGCTTAATTTCTGTATCTAAAACCCAGGCTGCCTGAACCCTGTGCAGGCAGTGGCTAATAAATGCCTTTCATAGAAATGATGATAAATATGGGAAGCCGCTTGATTGCATTGTCCATTTTGATGAACATGTATTCATGACCCTCATTCAGAAGCCTGGAAATAGCTGCGGGGCTCATCCAAATTTATGCTGGGTAATTGCATGCAGCAATACCGCAAATGGCTTCTTCTAAATCATGCTTAAAGCTTTCCAAAAAGTGATAATGAAACAATGAATAATCCTTTTGTTCTCTCCAGAGATGCACCTAATACCTGTGTTTCCTTCCCAACCCTCGATGTAACTAACCCTCTGTGAAGCCGGAACTGTTCCGCCTTGAAGGGAGGTGACAGGATCTGTTTAGCTTCTCTTGTGATCACCCTGCGTCCTTTCTTCTCTCTGCACCAGATGTAGCCTTTAGGGTGGGCAGTGACGTCACAAATGTCGGTGTGTGCTGCTAGAAAGGGCCCGAGGTGCCCAAAGGGCTTTATGTTTAGTGAGTCAGGTAAATTTTTTCAGGTTCCATCATTTAAACAGGCCTTGGAGGTAAATGTTCAGCCTATTTTTGTCAAGGGCCCAGTCTTTGGGGTTCCTGCTCCTCTTCCCTACCCTTCTCTATGGCATCTGGTGAGGGTACATGGGAGGTGCTCAGGGCACCAGAGGGGAGACAGGCTGACCCCGATCATCCTCACTGCAGCTGGTCTTTGCCGTGGTGGGGGCTGTCCTGGGACAGTGACTGACGGGATGTGACTGTTCCAGTCTGGCTCCTCTGGGGTTTGCGGCTGAAACCTGGTCACTCAGGGCACACACTTGCTCTTGGTTTGGGCAGGCCTTGGGAACTTGCTCTGGAAGATGCCAATGTCACCCGCCCTGGCCAGCCTGCCTACCCCCACGCCTGCCCTGCTGCTTTCCTCATTCCACATACCCATGTATTCATCTACCCGGCTTTTGACTAGCCGGCTTTCTCTACTAAAACATTAAGTCCCCTTCCAGATTACTTACTTAGGGGTCTCCCGTCCCCTGAGAATGTGGACGGTTACAGCCTTCTCTCTTTCTGTCCGTGTGTCTGTCCCCAGCTCCAGGCCCAGACCCAGATGTGTGCCAATCTGTATCAATTAAGATCGTGGACTCTAAAATCTTCCTTCCTGTGTTCAAATCCTTGTTTTGTTACTCTTAGCTGTGCACACCTGGCAAGTTACTTAGCCTGCCTATGCCTTGCTCTCCTTATTTGTAAAATGGGGAGATTACTAGTAGCTACCATATAGGTTGTGAGAAACACATGAGTTCCTAACTGGAAGGCCTGACACATGGAAGGCACCACGGAAGTATCTGCTGCTGTTTTACCAACTGCCTTTCCTATTAGGACTTCAAGTCTGGGCAGGCAGGGGCCTTGCCTGTCTTTTATATTGTTCTGTCTCGGGATCTCTATGCAACAGAGAGGCACTTAATTACCGTTTGTTGGATGAATGAATGATCGAATGTATCAAGAAACAAAAAAGAGAAAAACACAATATATTCCAAAAAATATTACCACCCTATCACACTTCCTCTGGTAAGATATATGTCACCCTCAAGATTATTTACCCCTGTTTATGACTCAGCTAGGAAGGTAAGAACTAGGTTTAAGTGGTTAATGAATTTTTCTATCTCCAAATCACCGTTCCCTGGGGCTTGCTAGCTGGCTGGGCAGCCTGGGGTGGGGGAAGTCCCACCTCCTGATACTGAGCTCTGGTTTTTCTTTTACAGAATTTCTCAGCCTTTACTGCCCACTCTTCTTGGTCACATCACTTGGAAGAATGAAGAGGTAGACCAGACGAAGAGTGGCGGGCAGCAGAGCAAAGTGTATTGAGTCCCCGGGAGGGGACCCGAGAGGGCTGCCGTTGGAGTTTCTAAGTTTAGGGGTTTGTGTGAGCTCCTTTAAGGAACTATCTGAAGCAGTCAGGGTGTGCCGAGTCATGCCAATCAGGGCTTTAGTCACGTATCTGTCTATGTATTGGGCTAATGTCTTTGTGTTGATGGTCTTTTTTGCTGACGTCTGGGGGCTGATGTCTTAACTGCCCCTTGCCCCTGATAGCAACAAATGCTTTGTAGTTAATTGTCTTATTTTAGGACATTTTGCAGATGTCATTTCTCCAAAGGCTGCAAAACAGAATGCTGTAGCAGGCTTGTCTAAGCTGCAAAACTGGGTGTCAGCGCTGTTTGATCTTAGCTGTCCTGACTCCATTTTGTCTTGTTGGGGACCCTGGCGGTGACTACCTCACGGTCCAGCTAACTCCGAGCATTTCCTCACACAGCGTGTACACCGTTCTGTCCTACTTCGAGGGAGGTTGGGGGGTGTTCAGAGTGTCACGTTTCGCTCATGCGAATCTGTTCCTGTGTGTTAGGGAGGGAAGGCAGAGGACAACGAGCAGCTCTCACTACTAATCAGCAGCCATTTTCCCAACCATGGCGTCTTTCCTCCTGCCATGGTCTCTTGCAGCTTTCTGGGCTTCTGGGTCCAGCTGGAGGGAGAATTGGTCCTGGCCGAGCTAGCACTCTCCTGGGCTTGGTGGCACCGACCCCTGTCCTCTCAGGACACGCTAGCTGCCGCATTACTGGCTGGAAGCTCTTGTTCCAAATATGCCCCAGGTCACCCCATTAGTGGCAAGAGTTGCTGCTTATGGAAATGAGCTTCCTGTTTGCTAAGTGGCTCAGAATCCAAAGCAATCACTTTGAATTTGAACCAAATTTGAAGTGTGAGGAATTCTTTAATTACTTCTCAGTCTTCTTTCTGCGGGCTTTCCTCGGGCTGCTTCCTCAAGGCATGGCACAGCCCTCCGTACTTTGTTCTCTTTGACTTGGATGTAGTTTTAAAGTAGGAGTTTGTAGGGGCTTGTGGGTGGTGCAGGCTGTTGGGTGTCAGACTTGGGTTTTGGCTCAGGTCATGATTTAGAAGTGAGAGAGCTAGGTTCTTGTCTCACGGAGTTGAAGAATGAATCTCCTGGACAAAGGGGAGTGAGTAAAGTCATTGCGTTTTTATTAAGCAAGAGTACAGAAAGAAAGCTCTCAGGCTTGAGAGGGGTCCTGACAGGGTTGCCACTGAGGGCTTTTAGAGTTGGTCTTTTATTGTAAACTAACCAGGGAACTCAAATATTTTTAATTTGTCGACCGGCAGCACCTTTGTGTAAGCAGGACTAGTGATAACATCTTTATTATTTTTAAAAATACTTTATTTATTTATTTGACAGACAGAGAGAGACCACAAGTAGGCAGAGAGGCAGGCAGAGAGACGGGGGTGGGGGGTGGAATCAGGCTCCCCACTGAGCAGAGAGCCCGATGGGGGGTTCGATCCCAGGGCCCTGAGATTACGACCCGAGCCGAAGGCAGAGGCTTTAACACACTGAGCCACCCAGGCGCCCCGTGATAACATCTTTAATGGCTTACTTCTTTTTAGGGTCTGTGTATGTTCTGTTGACCAGGGGAGACTGTCATAGATAAGGCCCTCCCCCACCCAACCCACCCAGACACCTAGGGGCAGGGTGGTCTGGTGTGCTCTCTTATCTCTAGTTTCCTTACACCTCTGCATTTTTGGGATTTCTGTGAGCCTGATCACAGAGCCCCCTATCAGTCTCTCCCTACCTAGCCCTGCCTGTCCCATACTCAATTTCAGGGTCTTGAGATCTAGCCCCACCTGGGGCTCCACGTGCAGCCACTGCACTCAATGCGACATCTGCTTAAGATTCTCTTTCCTCTGCATCCCCCCGCCTAAATATATAAATAAATATTTTAAAAAGTAAAGTAGGAGTTTGTAATCAGCCCACAGGGCAGAGAAGTCAGCCCCACATGTAGCAGGCACCAAGGATGTGTTCTCATATGAAAATTTGGAATGGCTCAGCAAATTATTGAGGTTAAGTGGATTTTCTTCTACTGGGAAAACCATGGGCATCCAGCAAGCCCCTGTTGACAGAAGGCTCTCACCCCCACAGCAAAGAAAAGAATGATTACATTGACTTTTCCATCCATGTGCCCCCAAGGGCATAGGCTGATCTATAGATGTTGGCTTAGTGTTTAGGTTTCTTTAGCCAGAGATAGAGCCCCTCTTCTCCTTGCCAGAGTCTTATATTATTCATTAATTGGTTCTTTCTAAAAGTCAGTAAAGAGAGGGATTCTCTCTGGAAGAGAATAAATTTCATCTTTAAAAAAATTTCCAGGATGTCTAGGTGTCTCAGTGGGTTAAGCCGCTACCTCGGCTCAGGTCATGATCCCAGGATTCTGGGATGGAGCCTCGCATCGGGCTCCCTGCTCGGCAGGGATTCTGCTTCTCTCTCCGCCTGCCGCTCCCCCTGCTTGTGCTCGCTTTCTCCCTATCTCTGACAAATAAATAATAAAAATCTTAAATAAATAAATAAAATTTCCACAAGTGGCCTCATGAATTAAAATTTTCTGCAATTAAAAAAAACGGTTATTTTTTCCCCTAAGGGATTATGCATACTTCCTACTGTGAACTATTTCCATTAGAAATTAGAGTAATGGTTATTTAATAAGATGTTAACCACGCTAATTTTTTACCCTCTGCTGAGGTTACTTTTTGTTTCAAAAGTCTGGATGGTGGAGAATCTCTTATCTCTATTAGGCCCCTTTCTCAGGAGTGTCAAACAGAGGGTCTTCCGCGGGAAAGCTCTATGGAGGTGACTTGGTCGCTGTTTACAAAAGGACGAGGTGACCCAACTTTCTCTTTTAAAACCCAAGTTACTGTTTGCAATGACATCTAATTTCAGCTTTTCTTTCTTCATCTGGGGTCCTGAAAGGGGAACTTCTACCTTCCAGTAGAAACATAATCCTGTAGCAAGCTTACAAAATTCCTCAGAAGGGAGCAAAAGGTATAAGTGATATGGCAGATCTTTTAACCTTTTTGTTTATTTCTCTTACCATTTTTATTAAGAAAAGAAAATCATAGGAACTCTTGTGGTCACGTATCCCCTGATGTGTACTGTATGCTTTAGAAAAGTAAGTAAAATCAAGGAACTGGAAAAGAGAGCTGGGGGAACAGAGTTCCTATTTTAGATAGGATGGTCAGCTATGAGAGGTCGATACTCCTGAGATCTGAAGGTAGTGAGGGACTGAGTCCTGGGAAACCAGGCAGAGGGAATGTAAATGCAAAGGCCCTGAGGTGAGGAGGTGGGAGCAAGGTCATGTTTTGATATGAGTCCCCCAGCCCTGAGCTTAGGAGAAGGCCCTCTTCTCTCCAAATCAGGGCTCTGGAATCCCATCTCTGACTTCCTTTCCTACTCCCATGTGCTCCCCCAAATCTCCGGGAAGCAGGGGCCTCTTCCTCCTTTTCTCTCTCCCAGATGCCACTGCTTTGGTGTGAACTCTGTACCTTGCTTCCCCCTCCTTCCCACCCCTGAAATTTTAATTCCCAGGGCCACTTGTGGAAATTTTTTTAAAAGATGAAATTGTTTCCATGTCTTTTCATTTCAGGTGTAGCAATCCTGCTTCTCTCTGAGGCACTGTGAATGCCTCTACCTAGCTGTCTGTAGCCACATGCAAGGGAAAGGGTGAGGGTGGGGGAGCACAGAGAATAATGGTGCCTTGCCTTGGCTTTTCCTGCCTCCCAACCAGTCACTGGAGATGTGCTCTGTGTACCTTTATTTTGACAAATCTGCCTTCCGGAATCATGACCCGTGACTTGCCTTTGTTCCTAGTCCTCATCTTACATTGATTTATCTGCAGAATCTGACACAATGGGCCACATAATGCCACCGGAAACTGGAATGCCCCACCACTAACTAACTCATTATTTCCAAGCGCTTGCACTGAGTGCCAGCCACGGAGAGGTGCCACTTCGGGGTGGCCGCTGGGGGTCGAGGGTGCTATGGGAGTGTGCAGGAGGGGCTACTCGCCTGACCTGGGGCTGGAGCCGGAAAGACTTCCCTGGACATCTGAGGGTGTGCTTGCTGACCCTACTTTCACAAAGTGCTGGTCCTCGTCCTGCCTGACTTTCGGCACCACCTGCCTGTCTCTGACATCTTGTCCTACTTTCTTGATCAGGCACTTTTCCTGACTGCTTTTCTGGGCACATTAGTTCTCCATCTTGTTTCCCTCACAGGTTTTCTCTTTTCTTAGACTTCTACTGTAGATAAATCCCACATCCCTGTCTTCAGTCTCTCTTCAGCCCTTCGCTCACCTGCCCTTTCCAGCTCCTTGATTTGTACTTCTTGGAATCGTCTTCCCTCTGATGAAGTTCAGCCTCATTTGTGAATCAACCTTGTCTAACGTTTCCCTCCTACTTTCAGAGTGCTGCTGGGAGAGACAGTCCGCCATAGCATTGAGCATCCCTGCATGTTCTGAGTATGCCAAGAATGCACGGCCCCAATGGCTCTTCACCCCGACCATTCAGGGCTATGTTTACAGCAAGCAGCCTTGAGGGAGGACATAAGGCCTCCTCCCAGATGTAGACCAGGCTTGCTACTGCTCATATAAAAACAGTGAAGTCCCCAGCTCAGCCTTCCTCTCCCATAACATGTACAGGCATCCTGGATGGGTCTGTTGTGTCATCAGTATGGAGTTTGGGGGGCACAGGGAACCCCTGCAAACCAGCAAAAGGCTCTGGCTACTTCTTTTGCCGTATAGAATAAATAAAACTTTGGTCTCTGACTCAAGAGTCTCCTGACTTTTGCCAGCATCCATGAAAGACTAACTTACAAGCTTGTAAGGAGGGTAAAATTTCAGAGCCTGCAAGTGTCCCCTCTAAGACACTAACTCCAGAGGACCATTTGGAATTGCTAGGCAACCAGGTTGCTTCTTAGGCCCATGAATGGCTCTTAAGTGCTGATTTTTCTCCATTATGCCCTTTCCCACCATTGTGGACCTGCTGTAGCTCTCCCCTGGGCTTACGATGCGTGTTCCCACTCAGTTCCTGTCCTGGCATTCTGCCCCGTCTCGTTATTCCTGTGTGGTACACCTTCTGCTGGTGATTAATGACTGGATTAGAAAACAGAAGGCCCAGGGACGCCTGGGTGGCTCAGTTGGTTGAGCAGCTGCCTTCAGCTCAGGTCATGATCCCGGCATCCTGGGATCGAGTCCCTCATCGGGCTCCTTGCTCGGCAGGGAGCCTGCTTCTCTCTCTGCCTCTGCCTGCCTCTCTGCCTGCCTGTGTTCTCTCTCTGACAAAGAAAGAAAGAAAGAAAGAAAGAAAGAAAGAAAGAAAGAAAGAAAGAAAGAAAGAAAGAAAGAAAGAAAGAAAGAGAAAGAAAGGAAGAAAGAAAGAAAGGAAGGAAGGAAGAAAGAAAACAGAAGGCCCAGAAAGTCATTCTGTCTTAAATGAAAAATAAGATGAGTTAGGATGCAGCTCTCTTTGACACTCAAACTGAGATTGAATCTGCCAGGAGAGAATTCCTTCTGACTGTAGACAGAGGATTATAATATAGGCTGTAGATAATAGTCATGTTTGCCAGACCTTTTATTTGCACAGTGGATTCGACTTGAGTAAGTAGGGTTCCATCTATTATCTCATCTTGCCCTCAAGATAATTGGGAGGTAACTAGGGGCAAGTAATCCCAGTGTTGCAGCTAAGAGAGCCAGGACTGGAGGATTAAGTGACCTGTTCAAGGTCAAACAACTAGGACTAGGATGAGTGGGTGCTCCTGGTTGCCTGGCTGGGCCTTTCCCACTGAATCTTTATCATGGTTACATAGTTCAGTATATAGATCACTCGTAACCATGCAGTCAAAGACTGCACACACTCAGATGGACACTATTAATTTTTAGTAATTTTATTTTTAAAATTTTTTTAAAGATTTTATTTATTTATTTGACAGAGAGGGAGATCACAAGTAGGCCTGTGACACAGAGAGAAGGATCAAAAGTAGGCAGAGAGGCAGGCAGAGAGAGAGGGGGAAGCAGGCTCCCCGCTGAGTAGAGAGCCTGATGCAGGGCTCGTTCCCAGAGCCCTGAGATCATGACCTGAGCCAAAGGCAAGGGCTTAACTCACCCAGCCACCCAGGCACCCCAGTTTTTAGTAATTTTATCTGAAATATTTTGCCTTCCTAGAGGCAAGTAAAATAAATTATTAAAGTGCTACTATGCCTCTATAAAAAGGAAAGATATTTGTGTACCAATATGGAATGATCACTATGAAATATTCTTTTTTTTTAAAGACACATTTATTCACCGTCATGATCAGACTATTATATTTAGCAATCAACAGCATGGGTGCAAAAAAAAATCTACCTTAAAACCCTTTGTTGGGGGGCACGCCTGGGTGGCTCAGTCATTAAGCACCTGCCTTTGGGTCAGGTCATGATCCCAGGATCCTGGGATTGAGCCTCACATCAGGCTCCCTGCTCAGCAGGAAGCCTGTTTCTCCCTCTCCCACTCCCCCTGCTTGTGTTCCCTCTCTCACTGTCTCTCTCTCTGTGTCGAATAAATAAATAAAATCTTTAAAAAAAAAGCAAAACAAAACCCCTGAACCCCTTGTTGGAATGCTTTACATTTTGCACAGAACAGAAACTAAGATAACCTGTTATACAATTAGTCACAAATTGAGTCCTTGAGGTTTTTGCCCTTATAGGTGAATGTTGTCTGAAAGGCCTCCTCTTTGTAGCAAGGCCCAGCCCCCCACTGTGCTTGGCTGAGTTCACAAATCTGCTGTAACCTGTGGCTTCCCTGTCACTTCTCTTGCTCTCCTTTCCTCCTCAGCTTTGCTTCCTGTCACAGGCTTTCATTGCTACTGCTTTGCTGGAACTGTCTGAGCTGCCTTGGTTCTGTGATGTGACAGGGAGTTGGCCTCCATGCCACAGGGGCCCGAGCTTCTGCCTCCAAACTTTCGTCCTTTCATGGGTCTGAAATTTGAAGTTTGATTGTTGTAATTGCTAAAGTCATGACAGCTTCCGCCACCTCCAGAGTCCCTTCCATCATTACCAAATCTGTGGTGGCCATCCCCGCGGCCTCCATAGCCACCACTGCCTCGACTGCCACCAGAGCCACCCCACCCACTGAAGTGTCCTCCACGACCAAAGTTGTCATTCCTACCAAAACCATCCCCGGGATCCCCACCGAAATTTCCACAACCACTTTGACCTCTTTGGCTGGATGAAGCACTAGCCATTTCTTGCATAAATAGGGCTTCCCTTACTTCACAGTTGTGACCACTCACAGTATGGTGTGTTTTGTTTTGTTCTGTTGTTTTGTTTTTTAGAGAGAGAGAACACTCAGGAGTGGGGAGTGGGAGGGGAAGAGGGAAACACAGAGAGAATCTTAAGCAGGCTCTACACTCAGAGTGGAGGCCCATGAGATCCTGAGATCATGACCTGAGCCAAAACCAAGAGTCCAACACTCAACTGACTGAACCACCACTTTTGAATGACGATCTTGTCTACAGAGTCACGGTCATCAAATGTTACAAAAGCAAAGCCTCTCCTTGCCACTGCCTCGGTCAGTCATGATTTCAATTACTTTGATTTTCCCATACTGTTCAAAATCATCTCTTAGATGATGTTCTTCACTGTCTTCTTTCATGTCACCAACAAAAATCTTTTTCATAGTTAAGTGGGCACCAGGTCTTTGAGAATCTTCTCTTGAGACAGCCCTCTTTGGTTCCACAACTCTTCCATCCACGTTATGTGGCCGTACGTTCATGGCTACATCCACCTCCTCCACGGGGTTATATGTGACAAACCCAAAGCCTCTGGAGCGCTTGGTGTTTGGATCTCTCATTACCACGTGGTCTGTAAATGTTCCCCATTGCTCAAAATGGCTCCTCAGACTCTCATCGGATGTTTCAAAGCTCAGACCTCTGGTGTAGAGGAGGTTCAAGTTCAAGCTCCTTGGGAGACTCTGACTTAGGCATGATGGCGGTGGAAGGAGAGCTTTAACGATGCTTACTTGGCGGAGTCCATGGGCAGAAAGCCGTCATCTAACGAATGTATCTCAGGAATAGTCTTAATATTTATTTTGACATAATTTAAGACTACAAAAAGTTTCCAAAATTGTACAGAAAGTTTCTGTGTGCTAGGAACTCTCTCTTCACCCATTTTCCCCAATGATAGCATTATACATAACTATAAATGATAGCTTTATACATAAGTGTAAATTGACATTAATTCATATAAATACTTCATTTGGATCTTGAGTGTATGGTATGTATCCTGTTTATTTTAAAAGAGAGGGGAAGTATGTGTGTATTTATTTGCTTCCAAATACCTAGAATATCTCTTAAAGGGCATATGTGAAATCAGACACATGGTGTTGCCTCCAGGAGGAACTGGGTAGGTAGCAAGGTGCCCAAAGGGCAGAGGATTTGAACTGTGTGTCCTTTGATACCAATCTATCTATTTTTAAAAAGGAAATGAGAAATCTTTTTGTGTATTCATACAAAATAATCTTTAAGTTACATTTTTAAATGAAAATCACAAGGTAAATAAGTGTGTATGCATCCTTTCTACAAAAAGGGGAGGGAAGGAGCTGTGTATCTGCCTCCAAGTGCACAGATTTCTCTAGAAGGAATGTATATGAAACTGGTAACATTGGTTTGCCTCCAGGGATTAAAATGGGTAGACAGAAGTGGGAGGGAGACCTTTTGTACCTTGAAATTTGTACCTTTTAAATTTAGACTGTGTGAATTTATTTCCTTTGTGACAAAATAAAGGAAATTGAAAAAAATAAACCCTAAAAATAAATTAGTTTTACCTTGTAATTTTTTTTTACCCTCTAAAATACTTAGCGGCTTTTCAGCTACTCTCTGGCTAAAATCCAAATTTCTTAACTTGACATTTAGGTTCTTTTTATAACTTGGTCTCATTATTTCCTGCCTAGAGCTTTCGTTTCACCTACTGTGTTTCATTTTCTCTCCTCATAATCATGCACTTTTGGGCATTTCTTTATTCTTCTTTTCTTGCTCCCCATCCATCAGAAATCAGCTCAGGCTCATTTCTGGGACATTGTCCCCCAACAGTCCAGCTCTCTGGGATTCCTCTCTCTTCCAAATTCCTATAACAGTGTTTTGTCTTCCCTACACATTTTGCTTTTTTTTTTTTTTAGATTTTTATTTATTTATTTGACAGAGAGAGAGACAGCGAGAGAGGGAACACAGCAGGGGGAGTGGGAGAGGGAGAAGTAGGCTTCACGCCGAGCAGGGAGCCCGGTGTGAGGCTCGATCCCAGGACCCTGGGATCATGCATGACCTGAGCTGAAGGCAGATGCTTATCGACTGAGCCACCCAGGTGCCCCCACATTTTGTTCTTAACCCATACTCTCCTGTCTTATCAAGGGTATGCATACTCCATTCCCAAATAAGATTACCAACTCCTTGTGGACAGTATGTGGCCAAGTATGTAAGTTTTCTGAAATTCCTTTTTTCTGGCAGTCTTACACTAGGGTGATAGCCCAGTGATGCTTTTTTAAAAAAAATTTCTTTTTAAAGATTTATGTATTTATTTTAGTGAGAGAGAGAGAACTCATGGAGTGGGACAGAGGGAGAGAGAGAATCTCAAGCAGATTCCATGCTGAACATGGAGCCCATTGCAGGGGCTTGATCTCATGACCGAGATTATGACCCAAGCTAAAATCAAAAGTCGGTGACTTAGGGACGCCTGGGTGGCTCAGTTGGTTGAGCAGCTGCCTTTGGCTCAGGTCATGATCCCAGCGTCTTGGGATCGAGTCCCGCATCAGGCTCCTTGCTCCGCAGGGAGCCTGCTCCTCTCTCTGCCTCTGCCTGCCTTTCTGCCTGCTTGTGTTCTCACTCTGTTAAATGAATAAATAAAATCTTTAAAAAAAAAAAAAAAGTCGGTGACTTAATCCACTGAGCCACCCAAGTGTCCCAAATATGGATATATTTTTAAATATAACGTTTCTGGAAAACAAGATGCATGATAAAAAATGGTTTGTCTTTTTCATTTTGGCTCATATATTTGGCTGCATTTTGGAAAACAGGCCCTATTTTCCTGGTAACCATGGTGAATTAATTAGCTTTTCTGATATGTTATCAACTGGTTCTTGAGATTCTCATTTTGAGTAAGTGACAGAGTTGGATTCAAATTCTGGCAGGTCGCATCTCAGAGCTGTGTGACTTCTCACTTACATTCTTCTCTTCATAGCAAGAGATGTTTGTTAGCTTCCCTCCATTGCAAAGCGCTGTATTTAGATTTAATGGAGATGCAGTGTAAAACATATTCCTCCAGGAGCTTACGCCCTGTGGCGTGTTGTATCCGTGTGTCCCTTGCCCATTTTATTGCTGCCCATGTTGTAGGTGTGGCCAGTTCTCAGGAGGCTCCTCATAGGTAGGTAGCCTTAGAACAGAGAAAAAAGCTTCTGGAAAAGATGGATCTTTGAATCTGAAGCCAGTAAGAATGAGGAAGCAAACAACAAACAAACAGTAAGAGCTTATTTTTTATTTTTTTATTCTTATTCATTTGACAGAGAGAGCACAAGTAGAGCAGCAGGCAGAGGGAGAAGCGGGGCTCGATCCCAGAACTCTGGGATCATGATTTGAGCCGATGGCAGCGGCTTAATTGACTGAGCCACCCAGGTGCCCCAATAGCTTATTTTTTAATTTAATCTTCACTAGACACTATATTTCAGCCATCTTGTCTCTCATATTATCTTTGCAATAACTGACCAAGGTGGGAACTCTTGTGACCCTTTTTTGCAGATGAGATAAGAGACAAGAGGTGATCACACAGCCAAGTGATAGAGCCAGGATTCAAGCGCAGAGCTTTGGCTCCTGGGTCCTTATGTTTAATCTTAACTCGATGTTATGCTTTTTCCAAAAATTAGCCACATGGACAAGTAACTTGCTAATATTCTTGTCTTTGTCTAACTAGATCATAAAGTCTTTAAGTGGAGGGCTGTACCTTACTTTCCTGTTTCTCCACACGTAATTATCCATAGCAGGGGTTACTGCACACTGTCCATACTCAATATGCCAGAAAAATATATGGAAAGGTGCATAAAAAACAATTATGACTTATAAATGTGATGTAAATAAGACTTTGATATTCAGACTTGAAATTCCACAAACCACCTGTGTACCAGGCAGTATGGGGCGGGGGAGTACATAGAGCATGAGCTTTGGAAGTCTAGAAATGAGGTCCGTGAAATGCCTGGCACAGGGAGGAACCCAATACATGGTACTTAATTAATACATTTATACTCTCTGATTTAATTTTTCTCACACACAACCCAATTAGGTAGTGTATTAATCCGTTCGGGCTGCCATAACAACATCACAGACTGGGCAGCTAAAACAACAGCAATTTATTTTCTTAAAGTTCTGGAGGGTCCACATCCCAGATCAAGGTGCAGGCGGCGAGGCCTTTCTTCCTGGTTTACCAAAGAGAGCTCTGGCATCTTTTTCTCTTAGAAGGACACCAGCCCTATCAGACGAGGAGCCCACACTTTAATTACCCTGTTAAAGGCCTTACCTCCAAACCCCTTCACTAGGGTTGAGGCTTCAACACAGGAATTTGTGGGGCGGGGTATAGTTCGGTCCCTAACTATAGTTACTCTTCCCATTTTACTAATGTGGAGAGAGATATTCAAAGGAATGGTCCTGTTCTTCCAGAAAGCTTGACTGTGCTGTCCGATATTTTTTGACGACCCATATTTCCATAGGTTTCTCCCTCCTTGCAACCAAAAAAAGCTTAACCATCTAATCCTTTCTAGAGGGTTTTCCGCTTGTTTTTTTTTTCCCCCCAAGAAAAGTCAGTAGAATCTTTTCTTTGGATAGTGCTGGTGAAACCCTGACAGTTTCCCTACCTTATTTTCTTACCTTTATGCCTTCACCTCTCTTCTGTTATTTTATAATTAGCTGAGGCCACAGGGGTTACAATGTAATTAATTAGTTCCACTTTCCTCTACATCACAGAACAGGAACCACACATAGGTTTACGAACGTTAAAACAAAGCTGGGAACGGAAGGTTGTTCAGCATACAACAAACTCTAGGTTACATTATCTTGTTTCCCTCTCACCAGGAATCATGTTATTATCATACTGAGGGCTGTGATATCATTATAATTCAATATTCTCTACTTCATGGCTTCCTATGCCTTCTGCTTCACGCCATCCATTCTCCCTGTCTTACCATCTTCAGTCAAATTGTTATTTCTTTCCGTCTTAAGTCAAATCTCACTTAGAGAGGATCTGATCTGGTTCAGCCAGCTAGTGTTTCTTTAGGATACTGGTTATCCCTTTAGGTTTTGGTCTAATCCTATGTGTTACTCCAGTACAATGGAAAGAGTTCTTTCACCTATCACAGCTTGAGGAAAATATTCTTTGTGAATATACAATGACTCTTCCTTCCAGTATTAAATTTATGTCTCTTCTATAAGGCAGTCTAGTGTGTGGTTGACATTCAAGTTCTGGATTAAGAGTGTCTGGGTTTAGACCCTACTTTTACCACTTAACCAGCTATCTGCACTTGGGGAAATTTACTTCACTTCCCTCTGCCTCAATTTCCTCATCGATAAAATGGGAATGAAAATACAGCCTTAGAGAGCCATGAGGATTCAATGAATAGGGCATGTGAGCACTTAGCACAGTGCACATGTATAGTAAGTGCCTGGTAAGAATTAGTTATCATTCTTTTTTAAGTAGGCACCACACCCAGCATGGAGCTCAATGTGGGCCTTGAACTCATGACCCTGAGATTGAAACCTGAGCTGAGATCAAGAGTCAGACGCTTAACCAACTGAGCTATCCAGGTGCCCAAGTTACCACTTCTAATTGAGTATTTTTGCTCACTAGCAAGGAGAATGTGAGTTCTTTTGTTAAGGATATCTCTAATTGTAAATTTACAAATAAGCATTTTATTTTTTTTTAAAGATTTTAATTATTTATTTGACACACACAGAGAGAGAGAGAGATCACAAGTAGACAGAGAGGCAGGCAGAGCAGGGGGGTGGTGGGGAAGCAGGCTCCCTGCTGAACAGAGAGCCCGATGCAGGGCTCCATCCCAGAACCCTGAAATCATGACCTGAGCTGAAGTCAGAGGCTTTAACCCACTGAGCCACCCAGGCACCCCACAAATAAGCATTTTAGATACGTGCTCATGGCTGATTAAGCAGCATGATTAACTAAGGCTGTTAGTTCCTGATGAAATTAATTCACCAATTCTACAAGTGTTTATAAATACAGTCATTGAGGATATAAGATTAATGAGACAGAGTTTCTGCCTAGAATCTACTTCGGGGAGATTGGCACTTAAATAATAATAAATCAACTCAAAAGTGGCAGCGCAGAGAAACAGAGTGTTCAACTTGCCCTAGACAGGAGCAGGAGCAAGTCAAAGGAGATTACATCTTGGAGGAGATACTTTACTGGCTCTTAAAAAAGCAAAGGGTGTGGGAAAGCATATCTGGAGGCAGTAACAGCAGAGATGAGAGATAATACTTTCAAGGACCATATACCCTGTGCAATGGACCTTTAATCTTTTATCCTAAAGTCAATAGGGGAGTCCTTGGGGGGGTTTATTTTGTTTTAAAATCTACCTTTAATGTTTTTTTCTTTTGATAAAAGTTGTATGTGAACATTATGAAGAGCAATTAACACATTACAGAGATATATGCATGGAAACTGAAGATTTCCAATGATTCCTTCCCTGTCCCCTGAAATACTTATTACTACAAAGAATTTGGAATATATTTTTCTATTTTTCTTTCTCTCTATGCACATCATAACAAATAGATGGTGATTATTATTAAAACAGGGGAGAAATCTCTTATGTGTGCTTTTTATATATCTTTTAATGATTTAGTACTGAAGTTCTGGAGCAGGATATTAAGTTTGGAGGGAAAACTGGAGGGGACAAGGCTGAAGAAAAGGAGTCAATCTCTCCCTCAATAGATAAAGTTGAGTTTCTGGACCTGTAAACACTCATCAAGGCCAGCTAAGTTCCATGCTCTCTATGAAATTTTTTCTGATCATCTCAGCTCACAGTGCTAGCTCTCCCTTCCCAAAATTCATCTGCTTTCCCATCATATGTTGTGTATAACTTTATTATGGAACTTAGAACATTCACATTGCATTGGAATCATCTATTTACTCTTGTCTTTTCCACTCAAACATGAAATTCTTAAGGGCAATGCCTTTAAACAAAATCTTGTATCTCTAGTTCCTAGTATACTACTAGTAAGACTCAATGTATGTTTGATGAAGGCAAATGACTTAGTTTTTTTTTCTGCTCAACTGACAGAAATGTATCCTTACTCTGTATCAGGCATTTGGATAAAAAGATTAGAAACAGTTTCCTTATCTGTAAAATATGTGTGTGTGTGTGTATACACATACACACATACACATGCATATTTATGTATATATTGTAGTTCTCATTTCACAGATATAGGACTCACAGGTTATTATCATGAAGATGATTCCCAGTACAGGAAGAGCCATAAGCCAGGGGAAATTTTCAGGTGCCACTGGGCACCTTCTGAGTTTGACAGAAAATGTTATAACATATCTTGGGGGATAATCCAGGAAAAGCTTCAGGGACAAGGCCTTAAAAATCTCTCACTGCCTTAGAAATCAAGAAGTCCTAGCTAGGATCAATAGCTCAAATGACAACAGTGGTCAGGCAGTTACTGCAAGTTGGGAATGTTAGCTACACATTAGAATCACCTGAGAACCTTCAATGGCAAACCAATGGCCAGGTCCTACCCCTAAGTAATCAGAATTTCTAGGAGTTTGTCCCCACCCCTAGCATATCTTTAAAACTCCTCAGGTGAGTCTAATGTGAAGCCAGGGGTTCGAACCACTCCAATTCCAAACGCGAGGACAAGATGGGTGGGCACATCTGTCATTTCCCACTTACTCTTGTTGATTGTTGCAATGGGATCCGCCAGCTTCTTTGTAAAAGTTCAGATTTCTATGTGTAATTTCCCAAACTTTAAATGTTGGCTAGTAATTTATAATGTTAAAACAAAACAAATAAAAACAACCAAACACCGCAGGAGTCAAAGTAAACATGGATAGGGGCCCTACTGGACACCAGTTCGTAAACTCCTTTGCAGTATCAGAAACTGATACTGAGAGAGGTTAAGTAACTAGTCCAAGACTACACAGCAAGACAGCGTAGAGTCACGACTAAAACACACTCCTTTTGAATTTAATGTTCCTCCTACATCAGGGGAGGAACACTTGGAGGTGCACTTTAACAAATGGGTGAGACTATGGGAGGAGAAAGGGCGTTTCAGGCTGAGGGAAGCTCAAGCACACTGCCCTCGGTATCCCACAATCATCAAAAAAGGAATTCCTAAAACGTAAGGAAAGTAAGGAACAAACTCAGCCTGGAGATCCAGACACGCATGCGCTTTCCGCAGGTGGCGCCGTAGAGGGGAGAGGCAGGTCAGGATGAGGGGTGAATTACGACCTCTGCTGGCGACACTCACGACTCCTGCCGTAAATGCCATGTTCGGCGCGTGCGCATCTCCTTTCTTTTTCGGATTCCCTACGCTGCCGCTGGTGTTGAGGGTCCTCACTACGTCGTCCGGGCTGTCGCCATGGTGAAGCTGAGCAAAGAGGCCAAGCAGAGGCTGCAGCAGCTTTTTAAGGGCGGGCAGTTTGCTATCCGCTGGGGCTTTATTCCTCTCGTGATTTACCTGGGTCAGTAGGAGAAGAACCTGGGAGGAGCCGGGAGGGAAGGGTGTGCGGAGGCCTCGTCTCCATTTTTGGCTTTCTAGGGCGGGAGAGCGAGACCCTACCACGCCGAGCACATCCTTTAATGTTGTCTAGTCAATGGGGTCGGTCTAACCCGAGTTCGAATTCTTGGTCTCTTCTTTACTGTTTTTTATGGTCTTTAGCAAGTCACGTAATCCATCTCGTTCTGTTTTAAAAATGGAGGTGACCTACCTTTGATGATTGTTGAGACAGACGACATGATGTATTTGAAAGCGACTCATTCACCCTGTCACTAGGTGGGTTTTCGGGTATATTTGTCCTCACCTCTAAAGGTGGTCCTAAGTGGAAAGAGGCCTCTAGACCTCGTGAGTATGGCACTATCTTGAAGTATGATTTTGACATTAGTTGTTGGATTTCTCCCCTTTTCCAGCTGTACGATGAAAGGTTTGGATGATTTTTGTTATAAGTCCCATTTTATAGGTGAGGAAATCGAGTCATAGAGAAATTTTGTTCATTGCTGAAGGCCACACAGCTGTTAAGTGGGGAGCTTTGAACTCAAGTAATGGTCCCTACTCTTAAGCACTATGTCATGCCCTACCAAAGATTTGTAAGTGCTCAGGCAGATATTTTCACCTAAGGCTGCACATTGGGACTTGATCCTGTTTCTTGCCTGGGGAGTTTCTTTTTAATTTTTTTAAATTGAAATATAGTTGACACACAGTGTTAGTTTCAGGTGTACAGTGGAAAGGAAAAAGCCTCAGCTCTGTCAGTTGGGCATAAAGGTTGAAATTTTCTAAAACTCAGGTTCATGCTTTAAAATCCTTTGATTTTAACAAGGTGCTGTTTCCTGTTTATTTTAGGTGTCATGCATCGTTCAAGATAAAGTATAGTCACTCTTAGTCTTGACAGAGCCTTTGATTTTGCTGGATGTTTTCCAGGTTGCTGTGGCTCCCGATTTGCCCATGAAATGCAAGCCAACTGTTAACCTGGGGATACTTCAGTATAAGGATTTAAGATCTTTTTCCTATCTATTTCAAATGTTTTTTTTTTTAAAGCATTATTCTCCCAGATTTTAGCAACCTTGTGTAGGTGTCCAGGATTAGAGCACATAATTATGATAGCCTGCTCTTATAGGCTGCGTTCCTGCTTCTCCCTCTCCCCTCCCCAAGCTTTCACGTACTGGTAGAAGGACCCAGTTTAGCCTGTCAAACACTAGGTCTAGCTCTCCTTTTAGCCAAGAAAGATAACGGGGACTTTGATCCTTCCCCTTCTTTGTGTCTCCTTTTTCCACTGTTGTGTGTGTAGGGAGGGGGAGAGAACCTTTTTTAGCCTAATCTTGCCTTTTTGGTCCCTTTGGTTTCTTTGCTGCTCTATAATTCTTTACATCTGTCTTTTCCTCCTCCCTTTTTTGTGATTCCTTTTCTACAGCCAGAAAGCAGAAAGGTATAGCTGGTTGCTTCATTCTGTGTGTCAAAGGCTTTGGTTTGCAGAGAATGTTTTTTTTTCCCTCCCACCCTAGAGTTTTTCTTTATGTGCACGCTGGCTGTATTCTCTTTCTTAGAACTACCATTATGGTGATTTTCGTTCTAGCTTACAACTTGGGTTGAGAGTAACGTTAGAGCTATCTTTTTAGTATTTCTTCCTTGTTAATCATTGTCTTTTTTTTTCACGTTATAGAAATTTAATTTTGTGTCTAGTTCCCAGGTAGTTTCTTTTTCTTTACCTCAGTTCTCACAAAAACCTACAACTGGATTGAATTGCTTGTGTAATTTAGGTTTATACACAACTTCTAGGGCTTCAGGGAGTATGTGGGAATATAGTGGTATAAAGTAGAACAGATGGTGACATGATGATTAAAAAATCTGTTTGGACGTTGACTAACACATGATTTTAATGCATCACCTCTTGGAAGACCATTCTCCATTGTGTCTTCTGTTGCTTTCTGATGGAATGTTCTGAATATGTCTGTGATGTCCATCTGGTCCAGTGTGTCATTTAGAGCCTTTATTTCTTTGTTGATCTTTTGCTTAGATGATCTGTCCATTTTGGTGAGGGGGGTATTAAAGTCCCCTAC